>CM053788.1:149028415-149638415 GCA_028749045.1 Cupressus sempervirens
TCTCAAACCCCATCTCGATTAATAATTTTCTAAATCAATCCAATTTTCCAATAAGAGTTTCTCAACCAAGGGTCTCAAATTTGATTTCATTCATAGATGTTTTCAATAATGAAGAATAGTAAATTTATCAACAAGGGTTTTAAACAAATTTATTTCTAAAACAAGATTCTCATGCAAACATGAAGAAGGTAGAGGAAATACTCAAAAATAACTATGGTGAAAAATCTCAAACAATATTCTTACCTCGATCTGATGCTAACTAGATGAATGCTCGGGGATTGCAAGAATTCTCATCTTCTCGAAAACCCTTTCTTCAAAATTTTCTCCTCCAAACCTCTATGTGGAGAAATGAGATCTAATTTCTAAATAAAGAGCTTTCTCCTTTAGGGTTTCGATTTTACAAACACGAAAAGCCTTTTCTTTATTATTTTTATTTCATGTGCAAACTTTTTATGTTTTAATTAAAATAACCTTTATTTAATTTATTCGATGTTGCTTTTATTAAATAACAAGACACATTTTAAAAGTATATTTATTAATTTAAATAATAATAATATTTAGAGTTTATTATAAAAATGAAACTCCTAAATTAATTATTATGAAATTAAATAAATATAATTATGCCAAATTAGAACTTTAATTAAATATTTTAAATTTAATTATATTATTTAATTAATTTCTCAATTAATTAAATATAATTAAAAATTAATTTTTCTTTATAATTTTTTTGTTAAAATAAATCATTTAATATTCTCTTAATTTGATTTAATTATAACTAAAAATCACAAAAAACCTACAAATGAGAATAAGAAAACCTATCTGAAAGACAAAGTACTAAATCAAACTCAAGGGTCAAAATCTTGAATTCATGTCACTTGACAAACTCAGAAGGGTAAATAACTCATATTCTTTTCCTATTTTCTAGGAAAATTGGCCTGGGTTAGGATTTGGACTTAAGAACTATCTCCCATCGTTACCATTGAGATAATGTGATAGGGCACGCTTATCTTGGCAATTCAAGGAAGTCACGCCTGATACTTGCAATCCACATAAAAGTTGAGCATGTACATATACACATAAATCTAAACTAAATAGGAAACGATAGGGAATGGTGCATTATGTAGATCATGACTAGTAGGTGACTACGATTCCCTCCCTCAACCAAATCAGAAATGTCAAATTGAAATTAAAACATACAAGGACACTATACACATGCAGGTATGGGGTAAGTAACCATGGAATACTATATATAAATCATCCATCTAACTATCATCATGAAATCACTATATGAACATACAAAGCATCGTCATCAAAAGAATAATCATGAACACATGAAATAACCAAGTATACAGTAGCTCATCAATTTATAAATTGAGTATGAAATAACATCCAATCAAATTAGGTAACCAAGTACCACTAAATCATAATACATAGCCATAAAGCTAGCCTACAAAATTCAAAAATATAACATGAAAAGTAAACTAGGGATAGGCACTACATCAAATATAATGCAAATAAAAATGAAAGTTACCATGACTAGGAATAGGCACCTTCCTAAGTTCACACCACTTGCCAAAAGTGAACTCCACAATAAATTCCAGTTACTAACATACAACTCCAATGCCCAATAAATATTAACTACCAAGATTCTTTAGTATGCATGGGAAACTACCAAATTAATTTCCACACCAATGGAAATATATGACATTATCTTCCCATTAATTAGCATCTTCCAAGTGGGTACCAAATTCCTAGAAAATAAAGAATTTTTGAATGACATATAGGATGTCATCTCACCAAGCAGTCCCACAATGTGAATGGAAACTTAAGAAATAACATAAGATAAGTCAATCAATGAATTAATTTAACATGTTAGGACTCTATGGTTGAGACAACTTAATCCCAACATTCTCCCACTTATCAAAGACCTATCAAGATTCTACAATATCAACATCTAAGGAGTCAAACCAATAAAAATCTATCATCACAATCACCCATTAAACCACATAAATCTTAACATTCCTTATCTTGCTCCATCTAAACACATGTCCAAACAACACAACATAAGATACCAATTATCATAACAAAGACTACATAATATTTTTAGTACTCCACTATGCTCATGATCTATACAATTCAACATTAAAAACATCAGCTTCAAATCCCAATAAAAAAGTGAATTAATCCTCCAAAAAGTAACACAAAACATTGGTTAGAATAATAAACAAATTGATTTGTCCAATCACATTTATAAAACCAAGAGAATAAAAATATCATCTAAATATTAAATGCTAATCTATCTACTCACCCATGCCTCAAAGGAATCCAACATCAAAAAACTCATGCCACCATCATAACCAACTTATAAACTACAACCTCAAGCCCCACGTGTAATCCAATCAATAAAGATCAAACACATACAAGAACTCCCACTACACTGGTAATCTTGAATCTAAAATATTAAAGGCATAGTGAGTCTACCAATCACAACACATAGTAAGTGTAACCGTGTAGTATCAAGAACCTAGACACAAAGATATTAAATTCCATTAACAAAATTATTGCAAGAAACATCTCCTCAACAAGTCTATTCAATTCTCCTAGATGTTCTCCACATCCAACAAAGGAAAGAGATAAAGAAACCACAATGTAATCACTAAGAAATAACCAAGTAGAAGAGATAACACATGATGAATAGAAAAGAGTGATCACCATAGCTCCACCTAGGATATAAAAATAATAATCTCAAGGGAATTTCAACATCCAAGAAGATAACCAAGATCAAAGAGAGAACCTACAAATCTTAAGCTTGTAGAATTTCCTTCCAATACACCTCTAAATGATAATTGTACCAAGTATGATCTTCCTTACAATACCAATAGAAAAGAAACAACTATATCTATAAGAGTTCAACCTGAAGAGACCAACATAACATAATATTATGAAATCTACATCACAGAGGTAAACCTCTCAAAGAAGATTGAACTACTCCATTCCCAATTCATGAAATAATCTCACCACCATCTCTTAATATTATAAAAAATGAAGATTTGCCTCAATAAGATGACTATGAATCTATCTATCATAGTGAATCCTCCAAATCCATCTAGCTATAGCTCAAGATCCATAAAAGTGAAGTTAGACAATTCCTACAAGATTAACCATGCTTTAAGTAATAATAGCCATCACTTAGTAGACTAAGAGTAAGGAATGAGTACGCTCTTCCAAAATATGAAATCCATCATAATTATCCAAGAAAAATATCCTTGTAGGTCTCTATTGAACTCACATCCAACCAAGATGTAGGCTCCTCTAAATTTCTATTGAAATATCATGAATATTAACTATCTTAACAACATGTCTCTTAAGAGAACTTTGGCCTCACCTACATCTCTAAGAATCTATAAGAACCTCTACCAAGGACCCCTGGTGTCCACAAGATATCAACATCTCAGATCGCATCAAGATACCATATCTAACTAGTGAACCAACAAATATGAAAGACCCTTCTACAACAATAGGATCTAAGGCATCCTCCAACATCCACAACTCCAACAAAGATCATCCATCACCATGCGATGGATATATAATCACTTCTAAATCTCTCATTGATTCATGATATCAGTCTCTTCACTCACATCATACATAGTATCCCAAAGCTGAAAATTATCTAGGTCCACAAATCACAATAACTGAAACAAAGATTTCCAAAGTAAGTAAATACACCATGGTATAAGACCCATAATTGAGTATCCAAGTACTCACTTATTATCCATCCTCTCCTCCCAAAGAAACCACACCAATGCACAAGTGACTATAGATAATTCCAACTAATAAGTTTGAACTGACATTGAATCAAATATTGTGGCTATAAATAGTACCCATTTGAGCTACCTCATCGCAATTGAATAGATGATCTAACCATTGGAACATACAAACCCATTATTAAATTAGTAAAATAAAAATAAAAAATATCTCAAAGAGAATAGTTGTGTGCAAAATATTACTCAAGCACTAGATCAAGTACAAATCTAATATTATAAGTATGTGCACATTGAGAACCAAAGTCTAGGAATCCAAATGGTATCACCACAAAAATGTTGAGTGATTGATTTTCTCCATGCTAGGATTTCTATTGCACTAAGAGATCAACCTATTAATGTATGATACAACCACTATACTTATACAACATAGGATATGGTTAATCCATTTCAAGAATCTTAAAGGGGCACATTGGTAGTTAGTCTAACAATTCTTCCATCAACATTCCATAAGGAGGTTTGAGCATGTGACTAAGATCTGATACAAATTTTTACAAGCTAGGGTTGTCATTGCACTAAAATATTGAACTTTTAATACTTGATAGGACCACTAAACTTATAGAATGTAGGAAGTAGTTAATCCATGTCATGAATCTCAAAGGGGAACATTGGTAGTTAGTCCAACATTATCATGTACCAACATCCCCATGTAAAGAAGGAATTACACCTCATCTCACCATAAACAAAGAATACATGTAAAAATACAACTCTCGTTTAGTAACACCCTGAAGGAACTAGGGTCTAAATATAGTTCTTCAATATATCCACAAAACCACAAGTTTTTTCTTGATTGTAGAAAACTTGAAAAGTCATTATGTTCAAGAAAATTAATGCAAATCTACACCCGCTTCTCATTTTGAGGTCTAAATATCTAACAACACCAAAAAATTGGACCTAGAATAATCAATTCTCATAAATGTGCATCACTAGTGATTTCTATGGAAAAACAATAATCCCCTTAGATCCAATGCTCAAGAATCCAATTCATGCAAGTAAATTTGGCCAAGAGGAAAAATTAGTACAAGAGATCCTAGCCCACTCTAGACCAACTCTAATACCACCAGTAGTACATGCATTCAAGAGAGACATGTTATCTGGAAGATTTTGGATCATATAATGCTCAGTTATATAGCCTTAATGCAGTCAAGATAATAATAAAAATTCTTTCCAATGCCCATGCATCATAAATTATTTAAATGTTATCAACTAGGAGCTCAAGATCAATGTAAGTTCAACACTACCAACTCCATTTTCTCTTTCTTCACCATCTTCAAAAATATGTCCATTGTCTTCTTTAAAAAAATGAATTGCAATAATTATAGTCACTAAAGGATTAATCATCAGTCAATCCCTTCAAGCTTTACATGCTAAGAAATGTTAAGAGAAGAAATACCCAAAACTTGAATTTTGTATATCCTCACTTGTAAGAGACATTCAAAATACAAAATTGAGCTCTAATACCAATTGAAAGAAAATGATGGCATCCATGACAACAATCTAAAATCAGTATACACATCTAGTACCCAAACAATAATCTACGCTCAATATACACATCCAGTATCCAAAGATTTATTCAACTTCTAATAAATAAATACAAGTACATACTATTATAACATAAAAGAAAAACCAGACATGCTTGATATCCCATGATTAAAACCTTAAAGGAAAGTGATCACAATTTAAAGATCTAATAAATTTTAGTAGCATCACAATATATAGAATTGATATACTAGAATCACTAGAGTATAAAGATGTGTAGAATAGAAAACATAGATATATATGTGAGGGAAACATTTGAAGGTAAAAATTCCCAAACTTCAAAAAATCAAGAAAATGTGTTATTTATAAATAATTTAAAATACATTTTTAGGCTCTAAACCTTCACATAGAGATTTAAATCTTGTTCCATCCTAAAATATAACAACAAAACTCTATGAAATGTACTCCTCTTCTCTCTCTCTCTCACACACACACACACTGTATATCAACAAAGGTACCAACATATATAGAGAGCTCAACACAAAACATAGATGTCCATGGTTCCCAAAACCATCATCAATGCATAAGATGTAATTTCTGTCATAATACAAGAAACTTGTTGAATCCATGACATGTTTCTGAAAGCATCTTCCAAGGAAATAATACCTATCTCATCCACAATGGTTAGCTTGCCGAATAAAATGCAAGTGCAACATAGAAATTACCATGGCTAGAAATAGACACTTTCTTTGCCTCACACCACTTGTTAAAAGTGAACACTAGCATAAATGTCACTTTATAAGATACACATCTAGTGTACAAAAAATATTACCAACCTCTAAAGGCTCTTCAGTCTACAGAGGAAATTGTCAAATCAAGTTCCACACCAACTAGAAATATATGAAAATATCTTCCCATAACTTAGAATCTTCCAAGTGTGTTCCAACTTCCTATAAAATAAGGAATGTATCATCTCATCACCTACCATGTAGGATGCCACCTTGCTAAGAGGTCACACAAGGTGAATGGAAACTTTGGAGGTTAATAATGTAAGATAAATCAATTAATAAATTAATTCAACATTTTAGGACTCTAACACTGATACACCTTAATCCCAATAGGTATTTGGATTACATGACTATTTCCATAAATACAAACATGATTTAGTGTTGGTAACATACATAAGTAAAAAAGATAGACTTTGATGGAAAAAAAATCATAAGGATCTTTGTAGTTGAGTAAAAAAATCTACAATACATAAAGTAGGTGTAAATGTATGGACTCCATGAAGTAATCAAGTGTTCCCTCCTATAGAAATACAATCTTTTCTATATTATCCACGAGATATAAGTCAATTTCCTTTTTAAGTGCATTGAGAGAACATGTCAAAAAAAATCCATAATAATGATAGAATGTGAAATGATCTGTAATGTCCCTTTTCTGATTTTTCATGATATTTCCAACCTCTAATCAGATCTTTAAAATCAAACAACTAATATCACAAAGATCCTCCAAATTTCTCAAGAAACCCCAAATCGGGTATGCCAGAAATTGTGCCAAAAGCTTCACAGCTTCACCAATTACTAATAAATATGAAAATGGAAATTTTTACAGAACTTTCAGCAGCATAACAGCCTACAAATTGACATTTCCAGATCCGTATAGCCTTTACACAACAGCTCAAAAATGTAGGACCAAAACTATGCTCATCGGGCTCCCGAAATAGCACAAAATATGCCCGGAAACACCACAAGAACACTAATAATCTATCTCAGAAGTTTAATCACGTCCCAATATATATATTCAGATCTATTTTAATATCTTAAAGTCTAAAATACAGCAGCAACCAAAACTGATATGAAATACTCAACCGGAAACACCAAACTCTTACAAAAATACACCCGGAAACTCACAAATCTGCACTGTTCAGCACAAAGGCAAACTCTGTATGAGCATGCACATGGAATGGCTTCAAACTCCCGTCCTTAGCCTTCCTGGAAACCTGCAAACTCCCGTTCTTGGGTCTCCCTGGAAACCTGCAAACTCCCGTTCTTGGGTCTCCTTCTCCACAGGTTTGGCAGCCTCTGAAGAATAACAAAGAATGAGCGAAAATCAAGTCTGGAATCCCCCCAAAATGCCTCCAAACCTCTTTAAAAAGGGCATAACTGTAACTCACGTCCAAGAGAGGTTAATGAAACATATTTTAATAATAATTATCATTTATTAGTCCAACGGTTTCCAAAGATTAACTCCCTTTTTCCGAAACTTCACTTTCTTGGGCCTGCCTGTCTTAGCAAAGATTATTATTTTTTAATTATTTGAAAAGGGGACATGACAAGTCCTCCCCTCCCAAACATTGCTTGTCCTCAAGCAATGGCTGAACAATAAACCAATCAATCCTCCTGGATCCCAAATGTAGTCATGAACTATACTACTACCAATTAACACAGACTCCTGCAAGATCCTCTGCAATATGACCAAGAGGAATCCATAATCAAACTGGCAATTATAGCTCAACCAAACTCCAAAATCACCATTACCACAGTCAAAAACCCATGAGACACAAACTCTTAGAATATCAAAACCCAAGTAAAGTGGACTACCAACATAGTAAATACCATCAATGCATTCCACTGGCCTATATGGAATGTACAATCCAACTCTGCAACAATGGTGAATGCTCTCAAATGAAACTATACCAAGTATGGAGAATCCACACACTATACAACTCCTGCAGTCAACACAACTCTGTAGATCATTGGCCACTGTCTCATAACCATAACTCCCATGCACCCCTGATGGTGAAAAGCCATCACAAGATAAACAACAAGAAATGGAACCCAAACCAAATTTTCCTGCCATCAACTCCTCAGCATAAGGATCAATTGTTAACTGATGTACATACCTTGCAATATAATGTTGATTAAAAAAACCAACCTCAGTCAACAACTCACCATGAACAAGTGATACAACCCACTGTGACTGATCACTAGCTAAGTCAGGAGATGTCATAGCCAAAGGAGTAGAATCAATAACAACACTTGCTGAAGCATCACTCCAAAACTCCTGCTCTAAGTCATGTATTATCAAGCTATCAACTACAAAACCTGTCGCCATGTCGTGCCCATCACAACTCTCATCTCGAGGCATCAAACTATTCCATAATTGATGATAAGCACTAGGAACCAAAGTACATCTCTGTATCATAATCTCATCAACATGGTCATCAAAGGTAAATTGATGAGCATACCTCATAGTGTAATGCCGATAGAATGCACCAATCTCAGTCAGTGGCTCAGACTGTAATCCAGATGAAACTAACTGCAATTGATCATTAACCATGTTGGAACTAACTACTACCTCTGAAGATATCAACAAGGGAGTAGTGTTACTAGTAGGAACCATGCCAACTGCCGACTCACCAACATCACACATGATCTTTGATAAATCTCTAGTCTCTGTGCCATCAATACTAGAGGCCACCACCATGTCAGGCATACAACAATCTGTTACAACACCCAACTCAACTGAACCTAACTCTAGTGGGAATGAACCTGATATTCCAATGTTAGTATCAAGAATGGATGCATCCCCATCTCCACTGTCTCTGACAATCTCGGCCATGGACATCCTCGGATCACCAAACACCACTGCTTGTGACTGTATAGAATCAGGTGAAGACTGTAGTCGCTCTAACTCCATGGTCACCTTAGCCAAATGAAACTGTGACTCCTTGAAAGCCAACCGTGTACTCTCAAGAATCTCAGAAGTCACCACAAGCTGCTCAGTAAGCTCACTCACCTCATCTTCCTTGGTCAACAATGTATCATATGCTGTACTACCCCACTCCATAAGATAATCTCTGTCAGCTACCAACTGCATATAATTCTGTCTCAAAATCTGAATAGCCTCCCATAAAGAGTGGATCTCTGTCAAGGAAAGATAACTTCCTTCCTGCTCATCACTAGTAGGAGAACCCCATCCATAAACTGCTAATAACTGACGAGCAGCATCAAAATGTTGGCAAGTGATAGCAATGTCTCGGTCACTAACTCTCAACTGATTAGACACATGATGGCATTGGCTTGACTGTCTCCTACAAACCTCCTTTGATGCACTGTCTAAAGGAGTATCCTCAAAGTTACTAGTCTCTAGAGTATTACCATCCATATCTTGTGAATCAAATCTAAAGCTCATATCAACATACAGAGTATCAAAAACATTAGCATTGCTATCCAACTCCTCTATACCCAAGGAAACTAAGTCTTCAAAACTGCCCACTGCATCTTTCTGGATGTCATCAATGCCAATATGATCCTGGGACTCATCTATACACACTGCCAAATATGAAATATCATCAACACATTCCAGCAAGTATGGCCGACTGGATATATGAACAAAGCCCAACATTGGTGTATAAAAACTAATACCAACATCAGACAAAATACTGGCACAAGAAAAGAAAACACCGTGTAATCTGCTAATCAAATCCATGATAGCACCCAAACAAACACTGCTACCAAAAAGTGTTAAAGATCTCCAGTCACCTGAATCCCAAATGCCAATATAACAATCTCGAGTCCATATCCATAAACTAGAATCAACTGGTAACTCAAGAAAACTCCTCACCTGAGTAATATGACCAATACCAACTAACTCCACATACCTGTCATGATGAGATAATGAAGTCACACTACTATCTTTGTTCACCTTCAACTGGCTGGAAAAATCATGTGAAGTACTACCAGCCTCAACCTCACGTGATGAAGCATCTAACTGTGTCTGGTACTCTTTCTCAGCAAAGTCATGAATGCTCAATGTCTGCTCATCTCTACTAGGTATCTCACCATCATGCACAACAACATCCTCATAATCATCATCTGAACCCACTACACTGTAGTCATTGCCATCCTGAATACCTATGGCATCACCCTTTGACGATCTGTCAACAATTGTCTCAATTTGAGTATCAAGTTGACCGTTACTATCAATCTGTGTAATATCCTTTCCCACCACCTCCTGTGGCAGAGTAGAATCTGAGACCTCTACCTGGCTATCAGCTAGTTTCTCAAAATCCTCATGCAAGTTCTTGGGAATTGTGTCATCTGTCCTGTGAGAAAATCTGCCAAATAGAAATCCAGTCAACTTATCCACCTTAGCTGGGTCAGATAACATGTCATTTATACGGTGGTGCTCAACCAACTGTTTAGACATGTCATGGCTTATTTTCATAAGTTTATCTCGAATGTCTAAATAACCATCCTTTCTACTATTTTGACTCTGGCTATCAATTGTCCAAGATCGTTCCCTCTGAGACTCTGTACTATACCTGTCCATTCTGGATAAAGTAGAGTGTAACCCCAATAGGATATAACTTCTTCAAGAACCAAGAACTAACATGCAAATGATTAGAAGTAGCATGCAACCATAGATTTGGACATGCAACTGATTAGAAGCAACATGCAACCACCAAATTATGACATGCAAGATCTGGGTAGTTGTCAAAACTGACATGCAAACTTCTACAACCGCCAAATTCACCAAGAACTAATAGGCAAATGATTAGAAATAGCATGAAACCATAGATTTGGACATGCAACTGATTAGAAGCAACATGCAACCACCAAATTATGACATGCAAGATCTGGGTAGTTGTCAAAACTGACATGGAAGATCTGGGTACTTGTCAAAACTGAAATGCAAACTTCTACAACCACCAAATTCACCAAGAACTAACATGAAAATGATTAGAAGTAGCATGCAACCATAAATTTTTACATGCAGCTGATTAGAAGCAACATGCAATCATAAATTATGACATGCAAGATTTGGGTAGTTCTCAAAACTGAAATGCAATATCTGGGTAGTTGTCAAAACTGACCTGCAACTTCTACAAACCCTCAGGCTGGCAAGATCATGGCTCTGATACCACTGTAATGTCCCTTTTCTGATTTTTCATGATATTTCCAACCTCTAATCAGATCTTTAAAATCAAACAACTAATATCACAAAGATCCTCCAAATTTCTCAAGAAACCCCAAATCGGGTATGCCAGAAATTGTGCCAAAAGCTTCACAGCTTCACCAATTACTAATAAATATGAAAATGGAAATTTTTACAGAACTTTCAGCAGCATAACAGCCTACAAATTGACATTTCCAGATCCGTATAGCCTTTACACAACAGCTCAAAAATGTAGGACCAAAACTATGCTCATCGGGCTTCCGAAATAGCACAAAATATGCCCGGAAACACCACAAGAACACTAATAATCTATCTCAGAAGTTTAATCACGTCCCAATATATATATTCAGATCTATTTTAATATCTTAAAGTCTAAAATACAGCAGCAACCAAAACTGATATGAAATACTCAACCGGAAACACCAAACTCTTACAAAAATACACCCGGAAACTCACAAATCTGCACTGTTCAGCACAAAGGAAAACTCTGTATGAGCATGCACATGGAATGGCTTCAAACTCCCGTCCTTAGCCTTCCTGGAAACCTGCAAACTCCCGTTCTTGGGTCTCCCTGGAAACCTGCAAACTCCCGTTCTTGGGTCTCCTTCTCCACAGGTTTGGCAGCCTCTGAAGAATAACAAAGAATGAGCGAAAATCAAGTCTGGAATCCCCCCAAAATGCCTCCAAACCTCTTTAAAAAGGGCATAACTGTAACTCACGTCCAAGAGAGGTTAATGAAACATATTTTAATAATAATTATCATTTATTAGTCCAACGGTTTCCAAAGATTAACTCCCTTTTTCCGAAACTTCACTTTCTTGGGCCTGCCTGTCTTAGCAAAGATTATTATTTTTTAATTATTTGAAAAGGGGACATGACATGATCTTAGAGGAGAATGTGAAATGATCTTGAATGAGACTCCTGAGGCCTTATACACAACATAAGAAACTATTTTTTTAATCAATCTCATAATAAATGAAGGCATAAATAAAGGTGTTATGTTTTCTATCTTGTCATGCATACTTTTTTGATGATAAATGGTATGAAACAAATGACCTATCTTCATCCCTCCAAAGTTTACAAAAAACATAAAAACCCTTAGCTTCTCAACAACATGATCTAAATAGGAAATTAACTTATTATTCTTAGGCCATAAATAGGAATAAACTTACAATGTGGGTCATGAAATTAATACTCTTCTTACAAGGGGATTGAGAAACTCCCCATGTCTTCACCTAAAACCTAAGAGGTAATCAAATTCCTTTCTGAAAAACTTGACACTTTTTTAAAATAATGGTTCCTCTTAAAAAACACACACAATGACCAAATAAATAGAGTTTTACTTTTTAAAACAACGTAAATCTAGTCATGACATAACACATTAACAATCATTAGCCCATGCTCAAGGATTATTGACAAATAAATTTCCTTGGCTAAATACCCTTCTTAATGATAATTTATTTTAAAAATCACATAATTCTAGAAAAATAATGGAATTGACATAAAATTTGTACACTACCTATGAATAATTTATTTATGTTAAAATTGGGTCACCTACTATTTCTTAGGAATTCATGTTTGAGTGGATGTTTTTGTTCCATTTCACTTAAGAAGGATGTAACATTAAGGTTAAGTGTGAGGGTGTGATATCTATGGAAATTCAAGAATAATTTTTGTTAGAGTAATAAGATATTGCCTTATTAATTAAATAATTTTGACTTAATTAGTAAATCACTTATTATCTCTAGTTTACTTAAGCTAAACTTTAGGAATATTATAATTGATTATTTTATGAAATTATTATCATGCAACCTAGGTTAGATTCTTGTTGGGGTTTTGATCTCCTTTATAAGGATGATCTCTCTTTGTAATTATAAGATTCATTTAATTTTGATAATAAAAATCTCTCTTTTTACTCATTTATTTTCTTCTCTTTGTCTATGACAGGTGTTTGCATGTAGGTGATTCTTGGGAGCTATGGGATTGATTTTTTATCAACTTCAACATGGTATTAGAGTCTAGATCTTCATTTCTCTATTTTTTTTATGAGAAGTTTGCATTGGCTTTCAGATCTGTGTGAAATAATGTTGAAAGAACTAGTGAAGGACTGAAAAAACCTCCAAACTATGGAATGTCCCAAATGATAGGAACAAAAGATGATTGTGAAGAACACCATTGAAGCATGAAGATACAAACATTGTCAAACTACTGATCTAAAGAACCTCCACTATATAGAACATGGTTAGGTAGAAAAGACTAAGTATGAAGAGCTGATCAATCAAAGATGGAAGGTATCTTCATGGCCTCCAAAAATAGGAATGAAAGATGTCTATATGGTAAATGATCCATCTCATTGAAATGCCAAGGTATCTAGCCACTCTAATTGCCTAGTACATAGGATCAAATAATGAATAAATAGCTCACTCCATCAAACCAAGAAAGAAATAGAACCAACATAACCCCCTAATAATGTTGAGAGGTAAGACATGAACACTGAAACTAAATGCATTATCTTCTACTGAAAGGAGAATTGGGAACATCGAGAGTGCAAAAGAAGAACTAGGAATATAGCTCACTTGATGAAGGAAGATGAAAAATATGGCCATCATGAACCCCCCCAAGGCAATTTATAATGTAGTGCAAGTACAATAAAAAACAGATTTGTAAGATCCATAAATGCAATAAAGTGACACTTTATCTTAGTGTCTTTGCAAAAATACTACAAAAGGATGTCAACAAAAATCAAAAGAGACATACAGCTGATACAAAATATAGTACAACCCATGATGAATTATTTGAAGAAACATAATCAGTCCACGGACCTGAAACAACTAGGATATCCACCAAAATGCAAAAAAGAAACAAATTGAATGGGATGTGCTTGAAGCAAAATAAGGAAAATAGAATGTCTCAAAATATGTCTCTAAGAGTGAAAAATAGAACCTCTAAATTTGACTACATAAAGTGGAAAACAACCAACATCAAAATTCCAAATAAACTACACCATCATGATGGGCTCAGAACCAAATTTCTAGCGATATCTCATTTGTGAAAAATAGAGTCTAGATGAGTAAGTTATGGCCAAAAAACCACATGTAGGTCAAAAAAGTGTTGGAAGGGAAAAATAATTTTTACCACCTTGGGATCCATGCCAAAATGCATCCAAAAATGTGCCCACTAGTACTAGAATTTGCCTCGGGAAGCATACCAATTTCACACCAAAACTTTCTTGATTTGTGTGCTAAAAAAACTCAATGTGTGTGCCCAAAAGTCTTGATGTGCGTACCAAAAAATATTGATTTGCATACCAAAAAATCCCAAATTGTGTGCCAAAAATCACAAAATTATTGTCTCAGTTTTCAAATAAAAAATCTAGATTTGTATACCAGAAATTAGAAAATCATCACCTTAGAAAACATGCAAAAAAATCTGAAAATCGTTTCCTCAAAAAATGTACCCAATCTAGAAGCAATATTATTTTTCCTCAAATTCCAACTATGTCCAACTTCGACAAATTTTATATGAAAATAAGGGTTTCTAGGTGCTCTAAGCTCAATGGTGATGTTTGTTTGGGCTCAAAGTGACCCAAAAATCAATGATCCCCTAAATTCAATACAAAATAACTCTAAAAAATTAATCCCTCTAAAAGAAAAAGAATAGTTCTAAAGCCAAGCCAGACCTCTCATAAATAGAATAGGGACATGAAGGTCTGGAGCTTTGATACCATATTTGTGGCTTGATGCTTCAATGGTGTTCTTTACAATCATCTTTTGTTTCTATATTCTGGGACATTCCCTAGTTTGGAGGCTTATTTAGCCCTTCACTAGTTCTTTTAGCATTATTTACATCTCTTTTTGGAGTAAGGTTTTTCCCATGTGGTTTTCTCTATTTCTCCTCTTTTTAGAGATTTGGTTGTGCTTGTGTACCTCATCAAGCCTTGTTGTTGGGACCCAATTCTTCTTTCAGTAATAGTTTCTAGGTTTTTAGATACTTTCTAAGTTTATTTAAAGGTGGGTGTTATAGTGATAATATATTAACTTATTAATTAAATCATTTGATTTAATTATTAAGTCACTAATTATCTCTAGTTTACTTAAGCAAAACTTTAGGCCTGTAATAATTAATTATTTTATTAATTATTATCATGCAACCTAGGTTAGATTCATGTTAGGGTTTTGATATCCTTTATAAGGATGATCTTTATTTGTAATTATAAAATTCATTCACTTTTGATAATAGAAATCTCTCTTTTTGCTCATCAAGAATGTCTCTTCAATGGGTTTGGAAATTCTAGCCTCCATAGCTTTTGCTTCTCTTTTTCTGTGATAGATGTTTGCATGGAGGTGATTCTTGGAAGCTGTGGGGTTGAGTTTTCATCAACTTCAATAATTTTTAGCATACAAATATAGTGAATCTTAATGATAAACATGTGATTTGTGTGGATATAATGTTGTATTCTTAAAAAATTACTAGCTTTTTGCAAGATTCCTTATGATTGGTCACATGATATTTTTCTTTTCAACCAAAATCAATTAATGGTTGAATTTCCTCCACCTTCTAAGCAATCAAATTGAATTACTAAGGTCATTGTTATTTATATATCATTGATGTATGAGAATCTTATACTAATGACATATTGTTGGAATCATAAGAGTTTTGAGTACTGCTCCAATAAAGGATTTCAACTATTATGGCTTTATGTTTCCTTTTTTTGTAGTGTATTTAAGATTGTGAATGTGTAAATGAACTAAGTTAAATACTAGTTAAATGATGAGTTCTATGAATAATGGTAAATATGGAAATAAAACCAAAAAGGAAAGCCAAATCTATAAATGAGACACATAGAGATAACATGTAACTAAAATGTATAACCAAAAGTGTCAGATATGGGTTAAGAGCTCCATAGTCATGGGAGTAATCAAACTTGTAGATATTCTTAGAGATGCATTCATGTGATCATTTAGGTCTATTTTGAATAAATCTAGCCAAAAATATTAGACATATTTGGCAGTCCCTAGTCCACGTCTTTTTTTAAGTTCATAAACAATTATTTGTCTCAATCTACTTTGCACACTTGGATCCCTCTTTGTTGTCCCATATGAACCCACCCACACAAAAATTAGGAAACTTTATTATGTTATATAAGGTCTTTCCTTATTCAAAACCCAAGTTTATTTTCTCACCTCTTGATAACAAATATGATGTTGCAAAATCATAGACTATCTCCAAAGAGGCTAGAAGATAAATCATAGTTGAAATTTTAATTTGATAATTACTTCAAGTTTTAACATAAAAAAATGATAAGAATAACATAGTAAATCATGAAATCATCTTGGTTTTTTTTATTGATGTAGCTTGTTACTCAAATTGAGTACCTAGAGCTGAAATGATTGGATACTCTTAGAATCATTTAGATTTGTAACTTTTAATTTCTTAGACTTTATGAATGATATTATATGCATTTTATATATTCTTCATTAGATATTTTTAGTTTAGGATGACATGGAATAGTCAAGTACATAAATTGAAAGCAAGATGCAATAGTGATAATCAACACTAATAATGACAACAAGCTTGGGGAATTGTGATAGCACAATGTTTGAGGGCACCCTATTTAGACCAAAATAGGGCCTCCCAAAGGGAATAACAAGTTTTAAGTTTTGCAATTCTAAATAAGGTTTGAATTTTAATATTTAGTGATAGTTAAATTGTGGTATCAATATTTAATATTTAATGTAGAATGGGTTTCAAATAGGTTGAAATGATCTAGGAAAGGTCTTGTTAATAATTGAGTCCATAAATAGTGTTAAATTATAAAGGATATAATTAAATACACTTCATCTAAGCCCCACTTTAGCAAAAGTGTGATATTATTTTCACACTTCAAGTAGAGATAAAGAGATAAAGAAACTAAGAGAAAGACATACAAAAGATAGGATGACACTAACCTACGGTAAATGCAATAACCCAAGCTTAATATTCTATTAATACACACAAAACATTCAAATTAAATACATGCATACATTACGAAAAAAAAGATTTCAAGTCAACTTATATCTCAATATAAATTTTTGGAATTCTTTAGAATAACTAGGGGGGGTGAATCTATTATCCAAGCTCCATATGTATAAATAAATATTTTCACAACTTAGTGAACCCATATCCATAAAACATATTCATCATGCATGCATCCATTAGATCATACAATCACTTAAACTTGTAGGTTACTGTCAAATCAACTTTACAAAAATGTAAGCATGAAACATAATAGATTTAACAAATTTGACATAATGACTTTACATGGAAACCCAATTTGAAAAAAACCACCAGTAACATGCTACTCATTCTCACTCTTTTGAAGTGATGCCTTGTGAAAGGCCAACCTTGTTAAAGGTTACAATGCACACTATTAAATGTGGCCTAGTTAGAGGATTCCAATCACTCTATTAGGAATGAGCCATATTAGATGACTTTAGATCATTCACTTGGAAAGTCACCTAGTTAAAGTATTTACAAATGATTGTTTGGTCAAACTTAATCTAATGGATTTACCTTAGACAAGTACAGTGATTAGAAAGTAACAATAAGGCTTGATTTGATAACTACTTAAAACACACTTGCAGATTATAGATCATTGTTTTAGTCCTCCATTCTACTTGGATTTCACACACTTCAACTCTATTATCTTGTACATCCTTCAAGAATCCATACCCTTAAGCTTTCTTTCTTTGTTTTCCAATATCAATCTCTTCTCTTTGGTCATTGAATGAAGCAATACCTTAGAGTCCTTGTCTTCTTGAGGTTCTCGTACATGACAACCTTTTCTTCTAAATAGCCATCACTATAAGTAGAAAATTAAGATCTCTTTTCGTTCATCCTCTATCATCCATTTTAGGGTTAGGTAGGATTAGGTAGGATTCAATTAATCTACCCATCTTTTCATTTATTCTGTTCTAGAAACTTCTCCTTCAATTCTCTTTGAATTTTCCTCAAAATGCTTCATCTTGAATTCTATATCACCAACTCATCAAGTTTATCTTCTACATGGTTAACATAATCCAGGAAATCAAACTTGTCAGCATAGATTCATTGAATTCATGATCTTTATCATAATGTTGACACTCAACATTAAATTGCTTTTGATGCTCGACACAAATTGCATTAATAGACACCATCAAATCACTTAGCATGAACTAAAGTTTATTGGTACTTGACATCAACTAAACTTTACTTGTCTTACGTTGTATCACTTGACATACACTAAAATTTGACTTTGCTTGACTCCAACTCATTTTTTGCTTGGCTCTAACTAACATTGCTCGGCACCCACTATATAGATTGTTAAGCTTGGCAAACTTAATTCTTTTCACTTGTTCTTCTAAACTTAATCAGTGTATACATCCTTTGCAACCATAAGTAGATAATCAATGCACTATAATATCACTATCTTAACTTATCTTTGTACTCCTTTTCCATATCATAACTCAACATTTCCTCTAGGTGTTATAGTTACCTCATTTGATCAAATCCTCTTCATTAATCAAAGAAATGATAGTACTCAAATCATCTAAGAAGTTGTCTTACAAGAAAATAGTAGTTTTGACATCAATGACAAAACAATGATTGATACACATTCTCATACTTGTATAAATATATTTTCAACAATCTCCCTCTTTGGCATTGATGGAAAACTAAACTTAATCAGTACAACCAACAATAATACCAAAAATAAAATCATTCCTTGTATTGAAATCTCTCCTTCTATCAGCAATTTTCATCTTCTGAATAGGTTACAAAATTTATTTTGATCAACAAACAATGAACTCACCCTTATGACTCCATGTTGATCACTTCTTATATCTCATCTCCCTCTGAGTAGATATTCCATGTGTCTTCTATCTATATTTTCTATATTCTCCATCCATTTTTGGATTACTAGATTTTTCCCATTATTTGTCTTTTTCCCTCTTTGACAACAATTCAAAGGCTTGTCATATTAATATGAAAATAAGAACATTTTTAGTTTCTCCCTCTATCACCTAGCTTTTGACTAATTTGTAGCTCCAACTCGTTGATTACTTTAGGTAGCTCCTAAAGTAAGATCCACTATATCAATGTGTAACATATGTCAATTATCTCGGTTGATGCATGTCACTTCTCATGCTTCTTAACTAGCCTTGGATAGGGGTATCACCCCTAGTTTACCTCTTAGATACTCATGAGCATCCTTTGGTAATGCTTTTGTGAAGATATCAGCTATTTTCTCTTTTTTGTTAACATATTCCATCTTCACCTCTTTATCTTGAACTAACTCTCTCAAGCAATGATACTTGATTGCAATGTGCTTAGCATTTTTTATGCATCATAGGATTATTTGATATATTTATAGCACTTGTATTATCACAATAAAGTATCATAGGTTTAGTGATTTCCTCCTTCATACCTTTGAGTAGCTATTTGACCCATACAATATTTGTACAATTTACTATAGCAACAACATATTCAACTTCAGTGTTAGATTGAGATATGTAATTTTGTTTCTTTCTAGTTCATGTAACCATCCTTTTTCCTAAGAAAAATGCTCCTCCACTAGTGCTTTTTCTATCATCAATATTTTTAGTCCAATCAACATCAGTGTAGGCTCTCAATTCAAATTTCTCATTTTTCTTGTTGTATAGACCATAGTCTATTGTTCCTTTTAGATATTTTATTATTCTCTTAATAGCCATCAAATAATTATCCCTGGGATTAGTAGACAATATTGCAACTATCCCAACAGATAATGCAATATCAGGTTTGCTATGTACTACAAAGTGTAATTTTCTAATCATAGACCTGTACAATGTTTGATTCACCTTAGCTGAATCATCATTCTTTGATAATCTATTTCCTATAACCATAGGTGTGCTTTCTAGCTTGGAATCTTCCAATCCAAAAAAATTCAATATTTCATTTACATATTTTGACTAAGTGATGTATATACCATATTTCATCTGATGTACTTGCAAATCCACAAATAACTTGATCTCTCCAAACATAGACTTCTCAAAATCTTTTTTCATTCCATTTGCGAAAGCTTTACATAAAGTATCTTGACCTCCAAATATGATATCATCAAAAAAAAATTTAGATAATAAAACACCTTTTTCTTTCTCTATCTTGAAGTATAGATTGTTGTTATCATCAGTCCTCTAAAATCTAATTTTTACAAGATAATTGTGAAGCCTTTCATACCATCCTCTTGATGCTTGCTTTAAACCATATAAAGCTTTGTGTAGTCTACATACCATGTTTTTGTTGTTAGCATCAACAAATCATTTTGGCTTCTCTATATATCAACCTCTTCTTCCAATATGCCATTCAGAAATGTAGATTTAAGATCCATTTGATAAATTTTGAAACCTTTGTATGTAGAGTAAGAAAGAAAAGTTCTTACTCCTTCCAATCTTGCAACAATAAAAAATGTTTCTCCATAGTCTATCCCTTCTTCTTGTGCATATCCTTTACAAACTATTCTTTCTTTTTTCTTGTGACTTCACCATTTTCATCTAACTTATTTTTTGTACACCCACTTGGTGCCAATCACATTTTTATCTTTTGGTCTAGGAACTAGAGTCCATATCTTATTTTTCTCAATCTTTTCAATCTCTTCTTTCATGGCTTTACTCCAGTCCACATCTTCTAAGGCATCTTTCACTATTTTAGGTTCATGCATGCTAAGAAAAAATCTATTATTTCTCAACTTGTTCCTTGTCATTGGTCTTGCATCTTTATCTCCAATGATTTGTGTTGCACAGTGATGTCTCTTGACATACTTTGACAATCTTGGTTCTGCTTTATTTTCCTCATTTGGTTTCTCAACTTCTAAATCACCATGTATATATCTATCAAGTAGTTCAACATCTCTTTCATGTACACTAATCTTAGAATCAAAATGTGCCTCAACTTCATTATATGACTTGGTACCTAAATGTAGCTTGGTTCTTGAATGAAACTCGACATTTATAGTATGTTACTTGATAGTCACTAAAACTTGAAGTTGATTTGCAACTTGATTTATAACATCTTCATCAACAAGTATACCTTTATAAATTAAACAAAATATTTGTATTCCTCTGGTTCCTTCATAGGTTCAGCCTCACATACTTCTGTATATTTATCAAATTTCATATTTGCACTTTCCACAACTTTGTTAGTGTTAGTATTTAAATACTTATAAGCTTTACTTCTTGTGGAATAGCCAAGGAATATACCTTCTTCACTTTTTGTGTATAGTCTACCATTCCTAAAATCTTTGAGAATATAATGCTTGCTTCTAAATACCTTAAAATATTTTACATTTAGGGAGTATCCATACCATAGTTCAAAAGGTGTTAAGTGAGTACCTTTCTTGACTTGCACATGGTTCAAGGTATATATATTTGTACTTACAACCTCTCTTGAGTATTTCAAAGCAATATTCTTTTCCATCATTAGTATCGTAGCATGGTCTATTATAGATTTGTTCCTCCTTTCAACAATTCCATTTTGTGGAGGCATCCTAGGGGAAGATTTCTATCTTTTGGTTCTGCTGTCATTACAAAACATCTCAAACTCATTTGATGTAAATTCTCCTCCTTTGTTAGATCTCAAACATTTTAGACTTTTACCTATTTCCTTCTCAGCTCTTGCTAAGTACCACTTAAACATTTGAAAAGCATTAGATTTCTTTTTCAAAAACATAATTTTCATCATCCTAGAATAATCATAAACAAATAGCACAATGTAATTATCACCTTTGTAGCTTTTCACATCAATATGTTCACACAAGTTAGTATGAATAATCTCCAATATTCCTTTAGAGGTATGAGTCTTACTCTTAAAAAATAATTGTCATTTTGCCTAACTGGCATTGTTTGCAAATTATTTTGTTAGGTTTCTTCAACTTAGCAAAACCTCTAACTCTTCTCATGTTATTGATACTAACCAAGTTATCAAAATTAACATGACATAACTTCTTGTACCATAACCACACATCGTCAAATTATACAACTAGACAAGTAGCATCATCCATATCAAGGTAGAATAGATTACCTTTAGTTTGATCACCTTTTCTAATTAGTTTTCTATTAGTATCATATTTCTTAGAAAAATTGTTTTCAAACTCAACCTTATAACCTAAACTATTCAATTGTGACATACTCAAAAATTGTAGTTAACTCCTTCGACTAATAAGCATTGTCACATAAAATATTTTCTGTAAGTTTGATGGAACTTTTTCCTTTTATCAGACATGGTGCATCATTACCAAACCTTACACTATTTCCATCATAATAATTCAAGGTAGCAGACTGACTTTTATCTCTAGTCATGTGATGTGAACACCCACTATCAATGATCCATCTATCATACTTGTTCATACAAGACACTAGTGTAGTTGCCTTATCCTCATTAGATTCATCCTTCATTGGAACATACACCACTTCATCATCATGATCATTAGATCCATCTTTAGTTTCCTCTTCAACAATGTATCAAGACTTCTTTCCTTTATCTTTGTAATCTTTGCTTTGTTCATCTATTCTAGTTTTGTACTTGCCTCCATCTCTATAATTCTTCTTCTTTGGACAGCTAGCATCAATATGACTAATCTCATTGCAATTAAAACACATCATAAGTAACTTACCTTTGAATTTTCCTTTACCTCTACACAATCTCATTGCTAGAAGTGCTTCAAGTTATTCTGCATGCTCCTCATCTATATCACTATCATTGGAAACATATTTTACCTTTTTCTTCTTCTTCTCATTAGGGTCCTTCAATGATAACTTAGTGTTGAAAGAAGATTTGACATTGTTATATATGGAGTTATTAAAATTAGATTGCTCAAAAGTAGTGAGCTTACCTACTAGACATTCAAAAGTCAGATTAGAATCTGGTATACATCTCATCTCTTGAATAGCACAAACTTTAATAGCATAAATGGGTAATAGTGTTCTCAAATTTTTTGTTAGTATAGTCTCATTATCTATCTTACTAGTAACTCTGCTTATCACATTAACAACATCTTTTATTCTAAAGCAATATTAAGCAACATTCTCAGCTTCTTGCATTCTCATATCATTGAACTTACCTCTAAGACTTTCATATTTGGCTCTTAGAACATTTGTGTCTCCTCTATAAATGGTGTGAAGAGCATCCCACATTTTCCTTGCACTATCATAATCCTTAACGTCATTGAACTCAACATAGCTTAGGGAAGAGGCAATATCCAACATTTCCTAGTTGTGTTCTTTCTTCTTTTTAGATCTTCAATAGTAAGGGCTCGAATAGGATCAACATGCCCTATAGTGATGGTAGATTATGCATGATCTCTAAGACCTCTTAGGTGTAGCTTCATTAGAAATTTCCATTGATGAAAGTGATCTCTATTAAGCTTGGGTACCTCTCTTTTTGACATCTTGATTTTTTTCTTCTAGTACCTTCAAACTAGTCCTCTTAAGTAGATGGTTCTAATACCATTCATTGGAATTTATTAAAATAACTGAGAGGGGGGTGAATCAGCTATCTAAGGTCCAGATGTACATATACAACTTTTCACAACTTAGTGAACTCATATCCATAAAAAATGCTCATCATACATGCATCTATTATATCATTCAATCACTTAAACTTGTGGTTACTATCAAATCAAATTTGCAGAAATGTAAGCATGAAATATAATAGATTCAATAACACATTTGACACAACAATTTTAAATGGAAACCCAATTTGGGAAAACCACTAGTAACATGCTATGCATTCTAACTCTTCTAAAGTGATGTCTTGTGAAAGTCCAACCCTGTTAACAGTTACAATGCACTCTGTTAAATGTGATCTAGTTAGAAGATTTCAATCACCCTATTAGGAGTGAGCCTTGTTAGAGGACTTTAGATCATTCACTTAGAACATCACCTAGTTAAAGTATTTACAAATTATTGTTAGGTCAATCTTAATCCAAAAGATTTACCCTAGAGTAGTATAATGATTAGAAAGTAACAGTAAGGTTTGATCTGTTTACTACTTACAACATGCTAGCAGATTATAGATCTCTATTCCAATCCACCATTCTATTTAGCTTTCACACACTTTAGCTCTGATAGCTTGTTCACCCTTCAATCGTTCATACCCTTAAGCCTTCTTTCTTTGCTTTCCAATAGTAGTCTCTTCTCTTTGGTCACTAAATGAAGCAATACCTTAGACTCCTTAATCTTTTCTTTTGACTAGCCATCTTTATAAATAGAAACTTAAGATCTTTTTTCATTCATCATCCATCATCCATTTTAAGGTTAGGTAGGATTAAGTAGGATTCAATAAATCTACCCATATTTTTATTTTATTCCCTTCTAGAAACTTCTCCTTCAATTCTCTTTGAATTTGCCTCATAATGATTTATCTTGAATTCTGTGCCACCGGCTCATCAAGCTTACCTTCCACATGGTTCACACAATCCAAGAGATCAAACTTGTTAGCTCAGATTCATTGAATTCAAAATCTTTCTCATAATATTGATACTCATCATTAACTTGCCTTTGATGTTCAACACAAACTGTGTTTCTCAACATCCACTATCAAATCACTCAGCATGAACTAAAGTTTATTGGTGGTTGGTATCAACTAAACTTTACTTGGCTTACAATGTATCACTTGGCATACACTAAACTCTGACTTTTCTTGGCTCGAACTGATTTTCTACCTGGCTCCAACTAACATTGCTTCGCACCTACAATGTAGATTGTTAAGCTTGACAAACTTAATTCTTTTTACTTGTTCTTCTAAACTTAATCAGTGTATCCATCCTCTACAACCATAAGTAGATAATCAATGCACTATAATATCACCATCTTAACTGACCCTTGTAGTCTTCTTCCATATCATAACTCAACTTTTCCTCTGAGTGTTATTGTTACCTCATTTGATCAAATCCTCCTCATCAATCAAAAAAATGATAGTACTCAAATAATCTAAGTAGTTGTCTTACTAGAAAATAATAGGTTTGACATTAGTGAAAAAACAATGGTTGAAATACATTCTTATTGTTAGAATATTGAAATGGGAAGAGTACTTCTGAGGGGGTGGGGGTGGGGGGGTGGGGGGTGAATCAGAAGTACCACACTTTTAACCTTTTGTAATCCTTTAAATCAAATGACTAAAAATAAAGTGCATGCATGTTAACATATTAAATAAGCATAAAGTAAAAACATGCATCAACACACATAACACCAAACTTGGTAACCCAAAACCCTGCAGGAATAAGAAGCCTAAACTGGGGTGGGGATGATATCCACAAAAATCACTGCAGCAATAATTATTTGACCACTTTTGATGGCCTACCCTGTGAAAGGCCTACCTTGTTAAGGGCTTTACACTGTATCAATAGTGACCTGGTTAAAGGATTTACAAACACTTTACATGAAGTGTCACCCTGTTAAAGGATTTAGTCACCTCTTCAAAGAATCTACAAAATAGTTGTTAAGCTAACCTATCAACATAAGATTTTCACTATCTAATACAATTGCTAAAGAGTATTAGAAACCTTTGACCTGATTGCTTACAATCTTCAATTGCTGATTTTAGGCACTTGATCTACTCAATCTAATGTGATCCTTGATTGATCTGGTATCTATTCATACCCCTTGTACTATTCTAATTAGCTAAATGTATAATTGTTGCTCAATTCACTAAGTCTGTGATGCCCCTGCTGTATGCTCTGTTCTACAACTTTTCTATTTGCTTAGCAACTTCCTTAACTTCTCTTCAACAACTTAAAATCATGAGGTTTATGCCTCCTTATAAAGACTTCATAGACTTAGGGTTAGGTATGGATCTATGATCCATATTGAATCATGAATTCTCCCTCATTCCTTGCATTTTTCTTATTGGTTGCATGCCTTCTCCATTTTTTTGATTGGTTGCATACTGATTGCATAGGTAATATAAAAGATTCCTCCTTATCCTTATGATCCTTCAAAATCCTTCTATGTCGACTCCAAAAATGGTTTACATCTTAGTTTGTGAGGGCACAAAATCATATGCTAATTCTGTGTTACTCCACACATACTGGATGACTGGTGCTCGACACATATTTGATCCTAGTTTGCTCAGCAGCTATTACATTCTGTCTTTCTTAGCACATGTATGACTTTGGCTCAGTCAACATATATAGCATTTTGACTTTCTTGGCATCAACTATGACTTGGCACCTATATATCACTTAGTAGCTATATGATGCTCAACACCTGAAGTCACTCAAAACCTGTTGGAATTTTGACTCAACACATACTATGGATTGACATACATAGTGTACTTGACTTCAATGTAGAAAGTGGTTAAGTGTGTTTACACTCAAATGTCAAAACCATTCTAAGTCCAACTCTCTCCTTTTTCTTCTTCTTCTTTAGCACCTACTTCTCCTTCAATATGTGTTCCAAATTTCTTCTTTATCTTCTTTACTAATTGATCTTTCCTCTTAATAATAGAGGCTATCTTCAATTCCATTTCAACTTTGGATTTGACAACATCATATGTGTCAAAGTGAGGAGCCTCTTTATCTATCTCTTCTACAAGCAATGCTATGATTCCTGTTGAGGCTTCATCTATATCAAGTTCATATCCCAATGGCTTTATCCATCTTACTCTTGGTATTATTGCCTAGATGTAGGTATAATCAATGTCAACCAGAAAGCATATTTCATTGATATGTTTTTCCACTAGGGAAACTTGTATTCTCACCCTTTGCTTCATGGATTTCTTAAAATCCTCAAAATAGTTTGTAATTTGGGCCTCAAAATTATCAACCATCTAATCAATGAACTCATTGATTTGTGTGATTGCAGTTTTGTTTAGATTCCAATTAACCTTTCCAATAGAAGGAAACTCTTCCATAACATAAAAGAATATGCACATAGGAATTGAACCAAACTTGCATTGAGCACCTTTTGATCTCCTTATTGCTCCTAGGTTCTCATTTATTTTCTACAACATTAGTCTGCCAAATCATAGATATGATCTTTCTTCACAAGTTTGTAGGCTACATCAATAGCTATGCATGGTACACTATTCAATCTATTAGATTGGTAGAATTTGTGAGATATCACTCTCACTACAAAATCTAGAAGGGGATCAGTTATAGTATCAATAGTCATACCCCTCTTATTCCATTTGGCTCCTGTACTCCTTTCAATAATCTCTTTTGAATCACTCCATAGGATCTAAGGCCGATCTAGGGTTGGGAAACCCATAACCCTATGTACTATCATTTTTGTAATCTTTACTGGTCCTATTTCTAACCACAAAAATCCATGTGAATTCTAATGAGGAAAATATGTATCCATTTAGTTTTTAAACTTGTAGGGTAGACTAGGGCATTGGTCAAACCCTTTTTTCTCGACTATTTGGAATTCATCCTTCAAAATTTTATTTTTGCACAATTTGTCATAGGCTTGGAATATTTCAAGATCACCTACTACACCTATCTTGTAGTTATAACACTTTCTCACATCTTTTACCATGACAACTTTTGGTGGAATGACGGACAATGCACCAACTAGATCATTTCTATAGGTGACTTTAGGGATTGGCCTAAACTTGGGTTGTTTTACCTCATTACTAACTAACTGGACCTCATGACCATCCTTTCCTTTGGAGTTTCTTGAACTAGAAGCCATTATAATGAACTAGGGTTTTAATATATTAAAAAATTTAACATTGTGTAGCTCAACACTTGATAAATACCTTAGATCATCAAAATGTATTCTAAATCACTATTGAGATCGATGCAAATGACTTCAAGGTTGTTGTATGATCACCCCTGCACTCTTTTTGTCTTTTCTCTATGTTCTAATGGTGTGAAAATGATCAAAATTTGACCTTATTCCTTTCAAACCTAGCATTAAATGGTTAGTGCACACAGTTGTAAACTTGGCACTTGACGGTTTCACCATGACTTAGCTCCCATTATATTTTGTTAACTCAATTTCCACTAGATTTCTACTTCACTTGGCATCAACTATCAACTCAGTTAGTATTAGCAACTCGACATCCATTGGAGCTTTGCTCAACACTTGAGGACAGTTCAACAGTGTTGTAAAAACTTTAAATTTTTATTTGGCATCTTTGCTCATGCAGATTTCTTCCTTGCAGTACTTCTTGGTCTTGGGACTGATGTATAATATAACTTTGTATGTCAGTCTCATACACCCATTCTTGCTTAGTTGGATGAGATGTGATGACTTGACCTTTTGGGTGAAGTGATCCCTCCATTTGATGTGCTGCACTCATCTTTCATCTTCCAAATCATGTTCATTTTCCCTCTAATTTGTTCAACATCAACCTTCTCTTTTCCTTTGTTGATTTCTATCTTGAGTGCTTTTGAATTTGTTGGGAAATTCCTACTGATATGACCAACCTTCAAGCAACTAAAACATGAGGTTTGACTTAACCATCTACTATAATTCCCTCTAAAATGTGTTCTTATGCAATTTTTAGGGATGTGTCCATATTCCTGACAGTAATGGTAGCTATACCTAGTGTTATAGTCCCAATTGCAATGATGACCATGGTTGTTTTCCTTTGTAGGTTGATTGGGTGTCCATGTAGGCTTTGATTTGCATTCAAATTCTTTATGTCCATACTTTTTGTAATTGTAGCAGTGACCCTGAAATCTTGGTGTCCTCATTGTCTTGGTTCTGCATTCATGTGCTTGATGTCCTTATTTTTTGCACTTATGCCATATCTTTCTTTCTTAGTCTTATCATGCTGATGACCATTCTTTCTCTTGCATACATTAGAGGTATGTCCCACTTTATCACATAAATGACAAGTAGGTTCAGTGTTCTTACCTTTGTTACTCCTTTCTTCTACAATGTTGGATGATTCTTCTTGTTCAGTGTTGGTGTAACCAAGTCCTAAAGTATCATTACTATCCCTTGGTGATTTTAGTAGTTGCTCAAAGTACTTGATAGCCTCATTGGGCTTTTTGAAGCTTTCTACTATCTCCTCTCTTTTTAGGTCATTTTGCAATTGTTCATTTTGCATTCTCAAGGTGAAGATCTCAATGTCCTCCATGTTTAGTTCATGATGAGCATTCATCATTTGGCTTAAGGTGTCAAGCTGCATGTTTGAGATTCTTTCAAACTCAATTCTCTTCTCCTCTAGTCTATTGGTAAGATTTCTCTTGTCATCTTCTATCATGACCTTGTGTTCAATGGCTCTCTTATTTTGTTCAGTCACTTCACAAAGCATTATGGCTTGTGATTCTTGTTCAAGCTTGAGTATTCTAATTTCTTCAGCTTGTGCTCTATTTTTCTCCATCAATTCAGCTATTGCTGCATCAAATTCCTTGAAATCTCCATTGGAAAATACTTGTGTGGTATCAATCTCCTTGTAGTGTATGTCATTTTTAGCTATGGCTATATCCTTCCTTCGTTTCAAGGACTTTCTCAATTCTTCTTTGGCTTCCTCCAATTTGTGTAGAGCGAGGTGCACATCAATCACCTAATTGTCTATGATCTTCCCAAGTAAGAAGACTTCCATCTTCAAACCTTTTCTCTAAGTTGTTAGGCTTCTCCTTGTGGGAAGAGTACTTTTGAGACTGGGGGAGGGGGGGGGTGGTGTTGAATCAAAAGTACCACACTTTTAACCTTTTGTAATCCTTTAAATCAAATGACTAAAAATAAAATGCATGTATGTAAACATATTAAATAAGCATAAAGTAAACACATGCATCAATACACATAACACTAGACTTGGTAACCCAGAAACCCTCTAGGAATTAGAAGGTAAAATTGGGGTGGGGATGATACCCACAAAAATCACTCCAAAAATAATTATTTGACCACTTCTAATGGTTTTCCCTATGAATGCCCTGCCTTGTTAAGGGCTTTACATTGTGTCAATAGTGACTTGGTTAAAGGATTTACAAACACTTTGCACAAAGCATCACCCTATTAAAGGATTTAGTCACCTCTTCAAAGGATCTATAAAATAGTTGTTAAGCTAACCTATCAACATAGGATTTTCACTATCTAAAACAATTGCTAGAGAGTATTAGAAACCTTTGACCTAATTACTTGCAATCTTCAAATGCTAATTTTAGGCACTTGATCTACTCAATTTGATGTTATCCTTGATTTATTTGGTATCTATTCGTACCCCTTGTACTATTTTGATTAGCTAGATGTATAATTGCTTCTCAATTCACTAAGTTTGTGATGACCTTTCTATTTTCCCTATTTTGCAACTTTGCTATCTGCTTAGCAACTTCCTTAACTTGTCTTCAGCAATTTAAAATCATGGGGTCTAAGCCTCCTTATAAAGACTTCATAGAATTAGGGATAGGTATGGATCTATGATCCATAATGAATCTTGAATTCTCGCTCATTCCTTGCATTTTTCTTATTGGTTGCATGCCTTCTCCATTTTTCTGATTGGTTTCATGTTGATTGCATAGGAAATATAAAAGATTCATTCTTATACTTATTATCCTTCAAAATCCTTCTATGTCAGCTCCAAAAATGCTTTACATCTTAGTTTGTGAGGGCACAAACTCATATGCTAATTTTGTGTTACTCGACACATACTAGATGAGTGGTGCTTGACACATATTTGATCCTAGTTTTATCAACACCTATTACATTTTGTCTTGCTCAACACATGTATGACTCTAGCTCACTCAGCATATGTAGCATTCTAACTTGCTCAACATCAACTATGACTTGGCACCTATATATCACTCAGCACCTGTATGATGCTCGACACTTATTGGAATTTTGACTCAGCACATATTGTGGCTCAACATACATAATGTACTTGGTTTCAATGTAGAAAGTGGTTGTAGAAAGTGGTTAAGTGTGTTGACACTCAAATGTCAAAACCATTCTAAGTCCAACACTTAAACTTGTATCAATCTATTTTGAACAGTAAATGATATATCTAGTATCATACCCAACATATTATTACAAAAGAAAAAATTCACTTCTAGATCATATATAGGATTCTAATATTATGTAATTTTAGATAAATGGTGTGAATTACATAGGCGAACAAGTTGTGTTGTGTTGGGTGATCAGTGTAGCACAAAAAAACATCACATTAGCAAGCCATGTTATGTACTAGGTGATAAATGCCTAAGAATGCATATACATAACAATAATCATGTTAACAAGTTTTACTATGTTAGATGACCAACAAGGGAAAAAATTATCACAACAAGGGGTAATTTGGGAGCTAATGCAGACTGGGGCAGTCACACGATTGTTCCAAGTGCCATTTTCAAATTTGGTATGTAGGTGGCTACCCTAGGTTATTTGGCTAAAGAGTTGGGGTTTTATCTTCTTTTCTTTCTTTTTTTTGGGTTGGTTTGGGATCTTACCTAACCTCCTAGCTGTGTACTTGTCCTACCTTTCATTTAATAAAATCATTTCTTTGTATAGTAGCTTCACCCACTTTTATCCTTTAAAAAAAAACCAAATGATCATAGCGATCATGTTAATAAGTTCTGCTATATTACATTTTAAAAAGTGCAAACAAAAATGATCACAACAAGGAAACCACACTACACTGGGTAATCAAAATAAAGGTTATACAACATTAAAGTTGCTAGATAAATTGATAACTATGCCACAAGATACATTATTTAATGTACATTATAGTTTCTAGGGACTAAAAAAGAAATAATTTAAGAAAAAGGGATGCCTCATACATTACCCACTTAATATTTTAACATGTTTTGATTTTGATATCTTAAGGAATATAGAGATCCATATCAAGTTTATAGATATTTAACACTTAGGAGATGTCATATTAAAAAATATATGTGTCCATAGATATGAAGAAGATCCTTATAAGTGATAAAATATTCAAGAGAGGATAAATACATCCTTATCAAGGATACATATCTATTAATTAGAAAAAGTGAAGGGGAGATCATTTTCTAAAGACAAGTAGTTAAGGATATCTTGAAACAAGGATGCACACAAAAGCATTAAATATCCTCAAGAATGGATGCGTGCCTTGAAAAAATCCATCTTCACTATTTTATTAGCAATGAAAACCTACACTTAAGAGTTATCTATGTTGCTTAGCCTAGATGAGTACTAGTTGCACTTGTGATTGTACCACCATGACTCAAAATGAGCCCAATATAGAGCTACCAAAGATACCAAATATGACACATTGTTGAATATTACATTTTAATACTTGATAGTTATTCATGGAATGACCATGTGCTTAATTATAGATTCAAAAAAAAATAAAAATTTATATTTTCATTTTTCTTTCAATTTTAAAGAGGATTAAGCTTTTTTTAGCAATAATTAATAAAATAATCTCTTATTTGTATGGAAGATGAAAAGTAAGAAGAAATCCTTTCTATTGTGAAGAAAATTTTTACCAACTAGAAAGTGATAAAGAGGACCTACACAATGTAGAATGAGATGTACACAAAGGAGAAGGTTGGAATCATAAATTGTTTAGAAAATTATAATATATGTTTTCTCAAAAGTATATATAATTTTTTCCATACACCCTAAACCATCTCCTTTGTATTCATGTTAACAATAAATTTTAGAATCAATTCCATAGGTTTTTTTTCCAAAATAAATGTAGAATCATTAGGAGAAAAAGCATCAACTATTTTGGATCGAGAAATTATAAAAAAAAGTGGTGTGCATACTTCACAAAAATAAAATCTATGCAAATAAAAGTTTGTATTTAAACAAAATTATTATTTAAAATTATTATCATAAGACCAAATGTGATCCAACTCTATCTAACACCTTTGAAACCCTAGTAGTGTTGTAGATGTAAGATGGAGAAATAGGTTTATGGTGGAAAAAATCTAACCCTAGTTTGGGTCCATATCAATTTGATGAGTGAAAGAAAAGGAAAATGAAAGAATATTGGGATGTAATCAAAGGAAAAATATGGCTAGAAATGGCCCATGGAAAAAGGAAAATGACAATCAAAATAAGGGTTGGCAGCTAGTACAGAAAAGAAAACCAAGAGGGGCCAAAAAACTTTCTCCCCAAGGTTTCCCCCAACCTTAAAAGCAAATGTGACACCATTAGGGCATCACTAGTATAGGTGCCAAATCTCCCCCAAAAAAAAAATAGTAAACAAAATATCCAATAGTGGTTGCTTGTAGAATAGGGGATATATCCATATTTCAAAATAATTTATGTCATCAAATACAACTATGAAAAGAGGCACATAATAACCATAGGTAGGAAATCAATAAAAGAAGAAGTATAATCCTAAGTAAGAAATATGCATTATTAAAGGAATTAGAAATGGTAGAGAAGGTAAATAATCTTGGGACAAGAATAAATACACTAGACTCTATGGTAAATGACAAGAGGGGTTCTTGTCAGATTCCCATAAATTTACATTTGAACAATAATAACAATCTAGGAAAACACAAGGATCATTTGAAGGATAAGAAGGAAGGTTTAATAGTAGCAATTTCAATAGAAATTGAAAATCTATAAGTAGCAGACAATAGTCCCCATTCACAAGACAACACACAGTTAAGAGGGAACCAAGAGGTTTGGATTATATAATTATGAAGAAATATCAAACTTTAACAAATCAATGGAAGAATCACTAAAGGAAGAATTGGTTGAAGATGAGAACACAAGGGAAGATAATTTTTCTTGATACACAAAAAGAAGCACCAGAGTGCGGGCTGGTGTTGGCAATAATAAAAGAAAAGTGAGACTAGAAAAATCAAGAATTGCCAAGCATTAGAAAAATAGATATAGGAAGTCACTTGTGAGCTCTGAAAAAGAACTAGGGATGAAGGAAATCAATCTAGACTTATAGAAAAATTTCATGCACAAAAGGGGTAGTACCTTCCCAAGGAACATTGAAGGTCACTACATGGAATGTTAGGGGCATTAATACCTCTAAAAAAAAAAGACTAATAAAGATTTATTTAAAATTATTTAATTTATACCTAATAAATTATCCAAGAAACCAAACTAAGTCTAACAAAAGAAAACTGAATGAAAAATAAAATAGGAATTTGGTAGGTAGATTGGGTGGAATCAATAGGGGCATCAAGGGGATTAGCAATATTATGGGACCCTAGGAGATTATCTTATGAACCCTTAGGAAAAAATAGTAATTTGATATCAGGTATAATTAGAGGCATAAACTCTAACCTTAATTACATATTGATTAACATATAGAGTCCAACACTAAGCAATCATAAGGCAATGTTATGGAGAGAATTAAGAAACCAACTTAATTTATAATCATGAATTTCACATATTAGGAGGAGACTTCAATGCAATCCTTTAGTTAAAAGAGAAATTTGGAAGCTTTCCAATTATCTCCCAATCACAAAAAGACTTTTTCCAATGGGTAAATGTCAAAAACTTAGTTGATATTAAAAATATTATTAGTAACTACACTTGGACCAAAAAAAGTGAAGGCTTCAATCAAATAACAAAAAAAAAATATAGGATTATTTTCAAAGGATGTTTAGGGGTTTTGAATCATTCATTAGAATCCAAAATTTTAAAATTCTTTGATTTAGACCACTACCCACTCATATTAGACATTGTTGAACCAAATAAACCCACTAGGAAACCTTTTAAATTTGAAAAATATGGTTGCAAAACAAAGAGGTTACAGAACTAATAAAAATAATGGTTAAAGGAAGAGAAATATGAAGGTTCTACAATTTTTTTATTTATGTTTAAATTAAAGACTCTAAAAAATAAACTACTAAAATGGAATAAAGAACATTTTAACAACATATTCAAAGAAAAAAATAAGGTAGAACAAAATTTAAACAATTTAAATGAGGAAATAATCAAGAAGGGAATGGACTCAAAAATTTATCACAAGGAATACAAATTATTAGTCACATGAGGATATCCTTGCAAAAGAAGAGATATTTTGGAATAAAAAATCTTGCAAAATATGATTGGCTCAAGCTAGTAGAAACACAAAATTCTTTCACAATACTACAAATATCAGGAGAATCGTTAACATAATCACCAAAATTAATAGCATTAATCATAAATTGAATCAAGAACCATAGGAAATCACAATAGAATTTGTCCAATATTTTGAAGATATATATAAAGATACTCAAACACGAGGATATCCTCACAAAAGAAGAGATATTTGGAAACAAAAATCTTGCAAAACATAGCTGGCTAAAGGTGATAGAAACACAAAATTCTTTTACAATAGCATAAAAATCTGGAGAACCATTAACAGAAATACCAAAATTAGCATCATTAATCATAAATTTATTTAAGAACCAAAGGAATCATAACAAAAATTTTCTAGTAGTTTGAAGATATATATATAAAGTTACTAATGGCTTCAATCACAATGCTCAAGAAAAAATGCTAACAACTATTCCTAGATGAATATCACATAAGGAAAATAGATGGATAAATAGTAAATTCACCTTCAAAGAAATAGAAGAAGTAGTTTTTCAAATGCATCAAGATAAAGCACCTAGTGTAGATGGTTTCAATATGAAATTCTTCCAAAAATGTTGGCATATAATAGGTAAAGAATTGTAGGAGGTACTGGAAGCTACAAGGAACTTAGGCTCTCTACTAGCCAAAATGAAAAATATATTTATCACCTTAATTCCAAATATTATAATTATCTAGACTTACATGATTTCATACACATAGCCCTCTATAACACCATATACAAGATTATGCCTAAACCTGATCAATTAAACATTTTGCTCCCAAAGATCATCTTTGAAGAACAATCAAGTTTCATACTGAATAGATCCATTTTAGAAGGCATCATAATAGCTCAATTAATAATTCACACATCTCAAATTAATAAGGAACGATGTATATTGGTCAAACTAGACATCAAAAAATTCAATGACAAGGTTTATTAGAGATTCCTATGTAATTGCTTAGAAGCTTTTGGCTTTTCAAAAAAATAGATTGACCTGATTTTTAGTTGCATCTCAACACCCAATTTATCGATATTGGTCAATAGTAATATGGAAGGATTCTTCCAAATCTCAAGAGGCATTAGACAAGGTGATTTATTATTTCCCTTTCTATTTGTGATTATGATACAAGCACTAGGTCAAACCATACACAAGTCCCACCAAGATTGAAAATAAAGTCAAGGTATTAAAGTAGCATAAAAAATTGACAATATTACACACCAATCATTTACAGATGACACTATTTTATTAGGGGTTAGCACTAAAGAAATCCATAATTTATATATGTCAACATCAAGTTAGAATGTTAATGCTAATAAATTATAAATTATTCCTTAACACTAATCCTACAATAGAAATAAAAATCTATAGGATAATACATTTTGGAAAAGGTAATTTCCCATGTAAGTATTTAAGTTTCCCATTAGATAAAAAGAGTAGAAGCAAAAACTTGTGGGAACCCGTTGGTAATAAGTTGAATAGAAATATAGATAGTTGTAAATGCAAATGGCTAAGTAATGTTGGAAGAACTACAATGATCAAGTCAATGCTTGTCTCCATTCCTATATATGAAATGTTCATTTTACCCATGCCCACAAGTGTATTGAAGAAAATAGAATCCACTATTAAAAATTTCTTCTGGCAAGATTCTTCAAAGACTATAAAAATTTCTATGATTAAATGGGAAAGCATATGAAAACCACTTGAGATGGGGGGTTAGGGATTAAAAATATATCCTCTCAACATTTATCTTTAGGGGCTAAACCTTTTTGGAAAATGCTTTAGGACCCCTTCAGGAAATGGATGACATTTTCACTCAATAAATATGTCTTGGATGTTGAACCCATAAATATCTTTAGATGTGACAAAAATCCTAGCACCTCTAGGATATGAAACTTTATATTATCTTGCCAAGAATTAGTTAATAACAAACAAACTTGGGATATAGGAAATGGGAAGGAAGTCCTCTTTTAGGAAGATTCATTGGAAGGGTATGCTTGCTTACAATCTATACGTATTGACCCTGACAACCATCCTAGCGCCTCTAGGATATGGAAATTTATATTATCTTTCAAGGAATTAGTTAATAAAAAACATACTTGGGATATAGGAAATGGGAAGAAAGCCCTTTTTTGGGAAGATTCATAGGAAGGATATGCTCCCTTATAATTTGCACATAAAAATTGGTATGATCAACTTGGAAAGCATATGCAAACCACTTGAGATGAGGGGTTGGAGATTAAAAATATAGCCTCTCAATATTTATCATTAGGGGCTAGAATTTGTTGGAACATGCTTTAGGACTCCATCAGGAAATGGATGGCAATTATAATCAATAAATATGTCCTAGATGTTGAACCCATAAATATTTTTTAGATGTGACAACCGTTCTAGGGCCTCTAGGATATGAAACTTTATATTATCTTGCAAGGAATTAGTTAATAAAAAATAGACTTGGGATATAAAAATGGGAACGAAGCCCTCTTTTGGAAAGATTCATGGTAAGGTTATGCTCATGTACAACCTACACATATTGACCCCAACATCCAAAATCAAATTAAAACATATATGGGGAGATAAATTGTATCATTATATCAAAATTAATGGTAAGTTCCCAACTATGGGATGGAGCTGGAGGACTTTAAATGATATAAATCTAATGGAAGAATGAAAGAACAAATATACCAAGATTCTAAAGAATAGAACCTTCACTTTAAAAGAAAGAAAAGATAAAATTACATGGTGTGGTTCTAATGACTGTAAATACAAGGTTAAAGAAGGATACAAACAAGCTACCAATTCTCTTAATCAACATAATTTTGACTACTCACTATAGATATTTTGGCATAAAGCATGTTTGCCAAACATGGGTACCTATTTGTGGGAAGCTATATAGAAATACATCTTAACAAGAGAATACTTCTTAAATAAAGGGTTTGAAGGAAAGATGCACTCTTTGTGAACAAAAATGGTAGATCAGGTTCTCCTAACTTGTCCCTATGCATCTACCTGTTGGAAATAAAATTGTCATAAACTAAATTAGTCAACTGCTTTCTCTAATATTTTTAAATATCTACTCTAGGAATTTGTTAAGGATGTTGGCTGGTTTATATAAGGACATATGGGTAGTTAGCCTTTCAATATTAATATTGGAATTATAGGAGCAAAATAGAAGGTTATTCCAGGACAAAAAGATTCCAATAGAATACCTAGTGAACAAAATTGAAGCAAGCATAGTAGAAACCCTAAATAATTGATTGAGAAATACTAATTTTTATGAAGGAATTTTCTTCTCTTGGGATGGAGATATCTAAAAAAGATGGATGATATGGCATATGAGGCAAGAGTCATACTAAGTAAAGACGTAAATATAAATGTGAATTTCCAAGACTAGGGCGACATAGACTAAAATTTGATGGTACATCAAGAAGAAATCTCAATGCACTTGGCATTTGATATATAATGCATAACAATAAATGGAAGGTCATAGAAAAAATAGAAAAATCCCTAAATAATACCACTAATAATATGGCATAAATAACAACTCTGTTTGAAGGGCTATGGCTCAGTAACGACATTAGTAGAAAAAATTAATTATGGAGGGTGACTCTCAAATAATAATAAATACGTTAAGGATGGGTAACACTCCAAATTAAAAATTGAACTCAATATTAGAAAGTACCAAACAACTAGTAGATCACTTTATAGATAGTGAATTTTAAACATACATATATGGAAGGCAACAACTTAGATGATTTTTCTAGATTAAATTAGCTAGAATCGTACCATCTTTTGCAAATAATTAACTTCTTTGAAGAAAAAATTTCTCATGTTAATACATAATTTTGGAGTCTAATTATCTAAATCTAGGTTCATTGTGTTGAGAGCAATGACAGGTGCATTTGGAACAATTATTTGTAGGGACTCATCTGTCCATTTTTCTTTTTTCTAGTGAAAATTTAGAATGCCTACCAATGACCGAATTGTATATAAAAATAAATAAACTTATGTGAAGCCACTACCACTTTCACAAATATATGTGGCATTGGAATAATCTATGCCCTTAGATTATTGTCCCCACCTACTATTTTTTATTTACTTTTACATTATTTGGAGTTTAATGAATTTTGTTGTACTATTTCAAAAATAATATGCAAACAAACAGTTATAAAAAAACATTAGAAATATTTTCATTTTTATTATTTAATTTTAATTAAAAAGAAACCTAGCATGTGTATTTTATTTATATAGTATTTATTAAGTTATATATTATGAATTGTTCATTATTTTATAAATAATTCTTAATTTTTCTGAGCACCATTGGCTAAGAGATTTTAGCTAATTTCATTTATCGCACTAAACCTCACTGCCTTTATTTCCATTCAACATTTGTTTGTTCAAGTGGTCCGATTTATAGTTATTTATTTAATTATTAATATTAAATTTTGCTTCTATTTTATTTATGCATTTAATGTCTTCTATATTTTTGGTCATTTTAAAACTATGATTTAACTATAAAATAAATTTAAAGTAAAGGATTGAAGCTCCATAGAGCTCTTGTTTATGCAACATCTAATGTAAGAATTGAAAGCTTTAAAAAGAAATGGATTAGAGAGAAAGCTTCAAGTTTTCTATGAAATTATCTAAACTCCATGAATTTTATTTTAGGCCTTGCCATTTTTGTTGGCTTCCATTAGGAATTGGTGTGAGTGGAAAATAAAACTCAAATAATAGCTCAAACATGTGAGTCAAAAAGAGACAAATTGAGTAGCAAACAAAGTGGTTATCTTAGCACAAACGATAGAGCACACGGCTTTTAACCATGGTCATGGGTTCAATTCTCATAGATGGTATTTTGTATTCATCATAATTAAATTACATTTATTTCTTACAATTTTATTTGTTTCCCTTTAAAATTAGTGTCAACCTAAATAGTTCTTAATTTATGAATTGATTTATTAGATTTGGTCTCAATTAAATTAAAAAAATACAAGTACCAATTCAAACTATAATATTGTAATTCTTGTAATCTTATTTCCAAAAACCACCAACAAGTATTGTGTTTTAGTTATAAAGTTCCTTATTTTCCACAAGTCAAATTTTTTTATTGCTATTATGATTCAATTGTGTAGCTTTTGAATCAAACACATTGACCCATGTTGCATGAATCATGGTTAAGAAGAAACCATCTCTCATGAGAATGAATGAAACACTTAGCACTCATTGCATCTAGGTTAGCTCACAAGGGTTTAATCGACAGATCACCCATAAAGTTTAAAGATAATGAATAGTATATACTTTCGAACAAGGATTTCATTATAAGTTGGCCTAGTTCCAACTTTAGAATAGAAACCAAATCATATTAATAAATAATGTACAATATTTATGAGACTACCTAAGATGTATCAAAGACTTTGATGTAACTTGAATCTCATGTTTCATCTTCCTAGTGTTTTTGACTTGTTCAACCCATCTAGTGTTATAAATTTTAATGTTAATGTCTTACACAAAATGAAACAATAGTATTTTTTAAGTAGATATAGTTCAGAGAATCTAGATGATCTTGTGACCTACACCATCCATTAGAAAATGGGGGCTCCTAATGTCTACACATGGCTCAATAATATGTCAATGAATGTTAATTATATTGTGATTGTTCCCATAAATCTTCTATAAATCTCATTGGTTCAATTGGTTATGTCAAGGATTACTCAAGAGGAAAAGGGTATGATGCATGTTAGAATTGAGTCTTTCAAATAATAATATGTATACCAATATTCAAAAATTTAAGGAAGGATGTAGAAATTTTAAGGGTTGTAAGAAGCATTCCTTGTGGTATTCAATGAATTACCAAACGTTGATAATCCTTATTTCTCCTATGGAGTTTTGGTTAGAAGGGCGTTCCATATTTTTGGTGGTTCGACCATAGAAAGTGGGAGCTTGATCAAATCAAATGTCATGGTCCTCATTTACAAAAACAACTTTTTTGAGAAGCTCCTTATTTTGTAAGCTACATATTATCAGTAGTACTACCATCCTAAATTATAAGAACCTATAATTAGATACTTATTAAAGCCCCATTTTTGTATGTCTTTCCATTATGGCATCCCTGCTCCAATTGGAACACCAATTTGAATTTTATTAGAATACTCATTTCTATCAAATCCCACTTTCTATAAAAACCCCTTGCTTAGGCAACATTAAATTAGAATTCAAGAACATTCAATTGAAAGTATAAAGGTATTTTAAGCAAAAGTGACTTCCAATTAAAACCATTATTTTTTGTCATCTTCTCAAAATGTATAGTTCCTTCCTCTAAAAAAATGTATCACATGCTATTATAGGCTCACCCCCTAGTGGTTGGCTTTTTTCCCCTTATTTTTATTCAAAATAGGCCTCAAATTCCTAGCTTTCCCATACAATCTAGTGAACCCTATTTTCACCTTACATTTTGGTGAACCAACACCTTCAATTTTTGTTTCTAATTTGCTATCAAAATCTGATTTGTATATCATTCTTGCATGGCAATATCATACTTAGATGCATCCATATGCTTGCATTGGTAAAAATGTCAGCATGGATAGTGATGATATTTCTTTAGGGGAGTATCCTAAGCATTAGAGAGTATTGATATGTTGCATTCATGACTATGTTTGTCATTGATGTCAACATGGTATTATTTTTGTGAAGAATAGCAAAGAAGCGGATAGAGAATGGGGTCATATGGACTATGTATTGAGGATAAGGTCAAGCATAGTTAAGGATGTATTCTATTTTATCTTGATGGCATCGATAATTGCACATACAAAGAGTCAAAGCCATGAAAAAGATATGACTAATTTATAGAAGATAGTAAGTAGATAGAGTAATTGATCAGTAATTTATGAGGATAAATTTTTATCTACTAACTAGGATTAAAATGGGATACATGTAGTTAGACTTGATAGTAGACAGTTTGATGATGATGTTAGTGAGTGCACAAAGTCGTAGGTCCCATGTGTGGGAAGTTTTAAAGATTGTGATTCGATAGTGACTTATAATTGTGAAAAGATATAAAGTTTTGTAATATCTTAATGAGGTCCTATTATAATTAATTAGGAAAGCCTCAAGGCCAAATCAAGGAATTATTTTGAGGATATGGTATAAAGGAAGGTCATTTTTGTTGTTGTGAAGTAAGAATTCAACTATGTGATATGAGAAGTATTTGGTAAATGTGAGTAAGTGAATCCAAGGGATTATTGGATGTGAAGTGGGTGATTTGGTATCAAGATATGAAGAAATTTGATTTGATCAAGAGGACAGAGAAGGAACTAAGATTATTTCATTTCTATTATTCTGCAAGGAATAATGAAAATACTAGTTGGATATTGAGTTTAATGGTCTTGTCCATAAAGCCATTTGGATAGTGTTGTTGATATGTGGTGACTGATTATGAATGTATTGTACACTTTTCATAATGTATTATACAAAAAAATGGGCCTATTTTATCGGTAATTTTGGGTCGACATGTTGTAATTAATTACAATCCTAAAGAGGAAAAAATCTTGTATAAAAAGGCTATGGTTAGGGGGTTTTCATAAGGTTGGATATGAAAATTACTTCTAGCAAAGATATTGATCTATAAGGGATTATAGATTGTAATTAGGTTGTAATCACTAGATTATAATAATATTGGACTAGTTGTTTGGTGGACCAGGGATTGGGTGAACCACATTAAATATTGGTGTCTTGTGTTCTCTTCTATATGATTTATAATTTTCTTATATTGGTTATATTTGCATGTAACTGTTATTTATGTCTATGGTTAATCCTAACAAGTGGGTCCCTCTATCATGAACAAATCCTAACAAGGTTGGCACAACTCCTAATAGGGTTGGAATCTTCTAATAGGGACTGATATGTATTGCATGTATTTCATTGACTCCTAACAAAGTCCATCCTCTAATAAGTAGCATTTATATTAGTACATCATTTTGTGGGTACCATCCCCATTAGGGATCTCCCTCTGATTAAGGATTTCCCTAGTTAACATACATGGTGTTATTGTGTATGTATATCTTCTTATGGTTTTTGATTATATTATCCACATGCTTAAGAGTTATAAACTTTGATAAGTATTTTAATAGTTAGATAATTGATTCACACCCCCCCGTTTCCCCTCATTTATCTTGGTGGACTTTACTTTCTAACAATTTGTATTACAGCGTTAGGTCCTTGAAGAAAAAACCTAAAAGCTTTGGTAGATCAATGACGGGTCACTTTAGAAAAGAAAGTCCTAAATTTGATGGAGTTAACTATGAAATCTGGAAGGAGAAAATGAAGGCTCATTTATTATATATGGGTCCAGGATATTACATGATGACAAAGAATTAAAAGGGGATTGTGGAAGAAAGAAAAATTGAGGAATGTAGTGAAGCTGAAAGAGATCTATTTATGTTTAATATGCTTCCCAGAGAAGCATTATTGTCAGCTCTTCCTAAAAATGAATACAATCATGTAAAATCCTTATAGACATATCATAAAATTTGGATAGCCTTAGAATCTACTATTGAAGGTTATAAACATGCTAAAAGAATCAAACTACAAAATTGGATATGTTTATTTCAAGATGCTAGAATTATGGAAGATAAATTATTGGGAAATTATGTTCGAAGAATATCAAATTTTTTTTGTAGGAATCAAATCTTACCAAGGATCTAAACAGGAAGATGAGATTGTTAGAAATAAGGTGTCTCAACCTTGGATAATTCCTATTCTTATTATTTTTTTTATAAAATGTATTTCTTACAAATAATGTTGATGTGTCGGCATCTTGAATTGTGTATATAAGGAGATCATAGCTAAAATGGTTATGACGGATTCCTATGACATGTAAGGGCTATGTTAGGAAGATTTAATGACAAGTGAAGACATGTGGCAACTAATAAATTTGAGTATTGTACACTCTACCCCAATAGTTAGGGTTCCTATTTTCTCAGAGAATGGTAAAACCATAATACGATTACCTTTGGGTGTAGCCCTAAAAGTGAAGCGCATGTTATAAGCATTTTTAGGGTTGCGAAGAGGAGTATGTGAAGTAGTGTATTGTTGGTACTATGAGTTGCTATTGGAGTCTTATGTTGTTGTTGTTGAACTTGCATTGCAAGTGTATTGTAACCTTGTGTTGAAGATAATACATTGTGTAGGTTTTGGAGGGGTGGGGTTGTTTTATCGAAAGGTTTTTCCCTACCAGCAAATCTTTGTGTTATGTGTTTCTTTCTCTGTCGATTTTCTTTATGCTTGTTTGGCTGAAATATTGTTGTTTACATGATATTGAATCTATAAGTGAAAAGTTTTAATAGGATTTGCACCATACCTTTCTTAAGAGATTAGTGTAGGAAGTTGTTTCTGCACTTGAGTTTCCTTACAAGTGGTATCAGAGCTTGATCAACTTTTGATCCTAGTTGTTGGGTAGGGGTTTTTGAGCTAATCTCAAGTTGAGTAGGAGTCTTGTACAGAGCATCCTAAATCTTATTTGCAGATTGAGATGGCAAGTTCATCATATGGAAGAATGGAGGTGGAGAAATTTAATGGCACTAATTTCCAATTGTGGAAACTCAAGACGAAAGACATGTTGGAAGGTCGTGACCTATGGGAAGTGACTTCAAATGCTACAAGACCAGCAACTGTAGCTCAAGAAGATTGGGATATCAAAGATCGTAAAGCTAAGGGTCTCATAAGACTCTGTTTAACCGATGCAGTTCTTTTGATTGTTCTAGATGAGTAAACCACATATAGTTTGTGGGAAAGACTTGGGGCCGTGTATTAAGCCAAATCTTTGGTGAACAAGTTTTTCCTGAGGAAGAAGTTGTACTCTCTATGAATGGGGGAAGGTGGATCCTTAACAGATCATTTAAATGCATTTAATCTGTTGGCTGCACAGTTGACATCAGCTGGTGTCAAGTTAGAGGAGGAGGATCGTTGCTACATACTTTTTTTTTCTTTACCAGATTCATGGGACCATCTTGTGATGGCTCTTAGAAGCATGTTAGTCACTTTCAAAATGGATGATGTGGTGTCTTCACTGTTATCAGAGGAGATGCAGAGAAAGGTTTCCATTTCAAAAAAAGAAGCCTTTGTTGTTCGTGGGAGATCCACAGAAAGAGGGAAGAAAAATGATGATAAGTCTGACAATAAGGGTAGATCCAAATCCCATGGGAAGTCAAAGACTTCCAATAAGTCCAAGGAAAAATGTTGGAACTATGATAAACCTGGGCACTTTTGTAAAGATTGCAAGGAGCCAAAGAAGAAGAAGAAAGGTTCAAATTTAGCTTCAAAAAGATCTCAAGAAGATGGTGATGCATTCATTGTAGCATTGGCAGCTCATGCATTTGATGATGTGTGGTTGGTTGACTTGGGTGCATCTTTTCACATGACCTCTTATTGAAACTGGTTCTCAAAATCTGAAGAGTTCAATGGTGGAAAGGTGTACTTGGGTGATGATTCTCACCTAAAGATAGTTGGACGTAGAAGGGTCACTATCAAATATCTTGATAGATGAGTAAAGGGAATCAATGGAGTTATGCACATTCCAAGTTTGGCACAAAACCTATTATCTGTAAGTATGCTAAATGATGTAGGTGTGCAAGTTGTTTTTTTGAAAGAAGGATGCAAGATGATGAGAGGATCGATAGTGCTTGCAAGGGGTACTAGGAGAGGTAACTTATTTTAGCTAGATGCATGTATTCCTCTATGTAATAGTTCTTCATCCTCACCATCTGAATGAGCAGTGAAGAATATTATGGTTATTGGTTTCGATGGCAATGCAAACACTTTGGAAGGTAAGATTCCTATAGAAAAGACAATGTTGTGTCATATGAGATTTGGTCACATTGGTGAAAAGGGTCTCAGAACCCTAAAAAATAAAAATCTCGTTGAGGGGTTAAATGATTGCAATCTCAAGTTTGACTTCTGTGAACATTGTGTCTATGGTAAACAAAATCCTGTTCAGTTTTACTCTAGTTCTCACCAATCTTTTGATGTTTTGGATCTTATTCATTCTGATGTATTTGGTCCTGTAAAAGTTCCTTCAATCTCTAAGTCTGTATTTTTTGTATCTTTCATAGATGATTATAGTAGAAGGACATGGATTTATTTCCTTAAAAGTAAGACACAAGTATTTAATCAATTCAAGGAATTTAAAGCCCTTGTAGAGAATCAGACTAGTAAGAAGATTTAGTATGTGAGAACTGACAATGGTAGTGAGTTTTGCTCAGCAGATTTTGAACAATTCTGTAAAGAACAATGTATCAAGAGGCATAAGACAAATCTTTATACCCCTGAGCAAAATGGAGAGTGGAGCTGGTTTAGAACAAAGGTTTTGGGCCAAAGCTGTGGCCACTGCTTGCTATCTAGTTAACAGATTTCCTACATCAGCCCTTGTTGGTAAGACACCCATGGAGGTGCGGTCTGGTAAGAAGCCTTCAATTAGACATTTTTTTTTTGGTTGTGAAGCTTATGCACATGTTCCAAAGGAGAAAAGATCTAAGTTGGAAAACAAAGCTGTTAAATGTATTTTCATTGGGTACAGTGCTGGTGTGAAAGGATAAAAGCTTTGGGATCCTGTGACTAGTAAGGTGTTGTATAGTAGAAATGTTATTTTTAGAGAGCTAACATCTTCTCCTATTGTGCTACAACCAAATGAAAAAGAAAATGAAAAAGATGTTGTTTAGTTGTCTCTACCCCTAAGAAGACTGAACAGAGAGACCATGTTGGGTCTAATGATGAGGAGAGCTCTAACAGCTCTGATAGTTCAAAAGAAGAGGAAGAACAACCTCAACCGCAGCCCTTGAGGGGATCTACAAGATAAAGAAAGCAACTAGAAAAGTTTGGTTATTCTATGTTAGATTCTAGTTGTGCTTTTGCTTTGATTACTAACACTGATGAGCCTAGATCTATGAAAGAGGCTTTGGGCATGGAAGATGCAGGTTCCTGGATTGAGGCTATGGATGATGAGATGGCTTCATTAGAGAAAAACAAAACTTGGGACCTTGTACCTTTTCCTAAAGGGAGAAAATCTATTGGCTGTAAATGGGTGTTCAAGAAGAAATTATGTACAGATGGCAGTGTTGAAAGGTACAAAGCTAGATTGGTTGCAAAGGGGTATTCACAGGTAGAGGGAATAGATTATGGTGAAATATTCTCTCCTATTGCAAAGTTGACATCCATTAGATTTTTGTTATCTCTTGTTGCATCATATGATTTAGAGATAGAATAGATGGATGTGAAGACAACTTTCCTTCATGGTGATTTGGAGGAAGAGAATTATATGTCACAGCCTGAGCACTACATTGTTAAAGGTAAAGAATCCTTAGTTTGCAGATTAAAGAAATCTCTATATGGTTTGAAGTAATCTCCTAGGATGTGGTACCTTAAGTTTGATGCCTTTGTGTTGTCAATTGGATTTGTAAGATCAAAATTAGATCATTTTGTTTATTTTAGAGTTGAAAATGATCACCTTCTTATTGTTGCATTATATGTTGATGATATGTTTCTATTTGGGAAGGGTAAGGGTATGATTTCTAATTTTAAATCTTAGTTGTCAGCACAGTTTGAGATGAAAGATCTTGGGGCAGCTAGGTACATCTTGGGTATGGAAATTAGTAGAGATAGGTCTAACAGAAAACTTTGGTTGAGTCAGAGTAAGTATGTGAAGTCTGTGTTGGATAGGTTCAGCATGGTAGATTGTAGACCACTATGTGTTCCTATTCCTTTGGGAACAAAGTTATCTCTAGATGATTGTCCAAAATCTCCTACTGAGATGGAGGACATGAGTAGATTACCTTATGCTAGTGTAGTTGGTAGTCTTATGTATGCTATGGTCTGTACTAGACCAGACATTGCCCAAGCAGTGGGAGTCCTGAGTCAGTTTATGGCTAATCCTAGATAGGTACATAGGGATGCAGTTAAGCAAGTATTTAGATATTTGAGGGGTACATTAGATTACTCCATATGTTATCATGGTAACTCTTTTGGATCTCCACATTTAGTTTGTATTCATGTGTTTATGGATTTAGATTGGGCAGGTGATATTGACCGCAGGAGATCCACCAGTGCTTATGTGCTCACTATTTTTGGTGGTACCATTAATTGGATGAGAAAGAGACAACCTATGGTTGCTTTGTCCACTACAGAAGCTGAGTACATGGCTGCTACTCATGCTTGTAAGGAATCCATTTGGCTTAAGAGATTGTGTTCTGAAGTTGGTGTTGATGCAGAAAAGATTACTATTTGGTGTGACAGTCAGAGCATTATTTGCCTCACAAAGAATCCAACTTTCCATGCCAGAATGAAGCACATTGATGTGCAGTTTCACTTTGTGAGAGATATGGTGGAAGATGGGAAGGTAAATTTTGAGAAGGTAGATACTGTGAAGAATGTTGCAGATGCATTAACAAAACCAGTGGGCACTGAGAAGTTCAGATGGTGTTTAGAGTCTATGGGCCTTTTGGCCTATAGCAGTTAGTTCCTGTTATGTTGCTGTTGTTGTTACAAGGTGTTCAACAAGTGGGAGAATGTTAGGAATAAGGTGTCTCAACCTTGGATAATTCCTATTCTTATTATTTGTTTTGTAAAATGTATTTCTTGCAAATAATGTTGATGTGTCAGCATCTTGAATTGTGTATAAGGAGATCATAGCTAAAATGGTTATGATGGATTACTATGACACGTAAGAGCTATGTTAGGAAGATTCAATGATAGGTGAAGACATGTGGCAGCTAATAAATTTGAGTACTATACACTCTACCCCAATAAAAAAAATTTAGGGTTCCTATTTTCTTAGAGAATGGTAAAACCCTAATACAATTACCTTTGGGTCTAGCCCTAAAAGTGAAGCGCATGTTATAAGCATTTTTAGGGTTGCAAAGAGGAGTATGTGAAGTAGTGTATTGTTGGTACTGTGAGTTGCTACTAGAGTCTTCTATTGTCACTGTTGAACTTGCATTGTAAGTGTATTGTAACCATGTGTTGAAGATAATACATTGTGCAGGTTCTGGAGGGGTGGGGTTTTTTTACCGAAAGGTTTTTCCCCACCAGCAAATCTTTGTGTTATGTGTTTCTTTCTCTGTCTATTTTCGTTATGCTTGCTTGGCTAAAATATTGTTTTTTACATGATATTGAATATGTAAGTGAAATTTTTTAATAGGATTTGCACCATACTTCTCTTAAGAGATTAGTGTAGGAAGTTGTTTCCACACCTAAGTTTCCTTACAGAGATTGTATGGAAGATTTTGAGAAAATTGACACCATGATTTGAGCAAGTAGTGCAGGTGATTGAACTAGTGATACCCTGCACTAAGAATTTTACCAAAGAGACTTTGCTTGGAAGATTGAAAGCATAAGAAGTGAGCTTTAAGAAATCTATAGAATTACCTAGAGTGGAAACAAATTTTAGTGCATTGATCATTCTTCCTTCTTTAACAAGAAGGGTAAGCAACAATGGAGACTGTGCTAGTATTAGTAGATTCAGATTTGAGGAGGATGGAAGAATTGAAGAAGGAATTGCCATCCCTATAAGAAGAGAACTAGGTGGTAAGAGAATTTTTAAATGTTGGACTTGCAATGAATTTGGTCATTATGCTTCTAAGTTTCCTAAAAGATAGAACAAGTATAAGAATAATTTTAAGCCTAGAAGACCTAGAGATTGTTCAAATGTAAATGAAGATGATGAATCAGAGAAAAGAGTTTAGAGTGAAAGTGATGATGAATTAGGGTTCATGGCTATAAAAGAAGAAAATCTTTTTTAAAAAAAATTAGAGAAGGAAAATCCCTAGTTTTTTAAGTTGAAAAGAAATATGATTAGATCATAGATAGTGGGTGTTCACACCATATGACTGGAGATATGAATAAGTTTGATAGGTTTAGAAATCATGATTCAGGAATTGTTGGAGCTAGTAACAATGTAGCTTGTCTTATCACATGAATAGGATCTATTACTCTTGATGGAAAGACTAACACTGATGATGTTTATTTTGTTGATGGATTAAAGCATAACCTATTGCTCAAAGTGTTGGATAGTTGGTTGATAAAGGTTATTAGTTGCAATTCACATGGAAAATATGCATTATCAAAGATAAAGATGATAAGTTTATTGGGTAGTACAAGATCCAGAGGTAACGCATTTTAATTGAACCTACAGAGATGACTTGTTTGGTTGAAAAAGATGATAACAATTGGTTATGGCATGGAATATTTCATCATATAAACTTTGATAACATTGTGAAGGTTATTAGTACATTTGATGTTAGAGATCTATTTAGAATCATAAAACCTACTAATGTTGTTTGCAAAGAATGTGTTATGGATAAGAAGAAGAAAGTTTCTTTCCCCAGCAAGAAGTTCACTACTATGGTGAAATTGGAGATTGTCTATACATATTTGAGTGGTTCTGCTGGAATAAGAGGATTCTATGATGAAAGGTACTTTATGATTTTTTTTTATGATTTCACTAAAATGATGTGGGTAGCATTTCTTAAAGAAAAGTATGAGGCATTTGAAGGTTTAAGTTGTTCAAGAATAGAGTTGAGAATGAATCTAGTGTAAAGATAAAATGCTTAAGATTATATAGAGGTGGAGAGTTTACTTCTAGAGATTTTAACATCTTTTGTGAATAAAATGGTACTAAGAGACAACTTTTAGCACCTACAATACGTGAGAAAAATGGGATTTCTAAAAAGAAGAAATAGGATTTCTAAATCAACAAGAGAAATGATGTTTGAGAGTGATGTATCCAAGACATTTGGAGAGAAGCAATCAACACAGTAGTATACACCATGAATATAGTACATATCAAAAAAGGTACAAATAAGAATCTCTATGAATTTTTGTTTGGACATGCACAGGAGCTTCATTGAAATATTTCAAAATTTTTGGAAATAAGTATTACATAAAGAGAGATAGTGATATTGGTAAGTTTGATGCAAGAAGCGACGAAGGTATGATCCTTGGTTATTCATTGAAAAGGAAATCTTATAGATGTTTTAATCAAAGAACTAAGATAATTGTTGAGTGTTCAAATGTGAAAGTGGATAAAAAGTTGTGAGTTAAAGAGATAATGTTGGATTATATTTTTGATGTAGAAGAAGATAATCCTAAACCTATTAGAGAAAATATTGAAGTTTTCTTTGGTACTAACAATGATTTTCATAATAATGTTCAAATTGTTGAGCAAAGAGAAGAATATATATTAGAACTGAGAGAAGAAGTAAGATTTGAAATAACAACTCCCACACTGAATAGGAATTTGACAAAGAACCACCATGAGAATCAATTTATTGGAAGTAAAGACAAAGGAGTGATAACAAGAAATATAGTGCATGAGGAATTATGTTTGATTTCTCATGTTGAACCAAACAGTGTAGATAAGGCATGTAAGAATGATCATTTGATTCAAGCAATGAAGGAAGAATTGGGTTAGATTGTAAAGAGCAAGACATGGGAATTAGTTCCTAGACTTAAAGACAATAATGCTATAGGAACTAAATGGGTATTCAACAATAAGATGAATGAACAAAGAGAAGTTGTGAGGAATAAATAAATATTGGTATGCAAATGATATTCACAACAAGAAGGTATATATTATGAGGAAACATTTTTCCATGTTGTCAGACTTGAAATAGTAAGAATGTTCTTGGCTTATACAACAAGTAGGAAGTGTAAAGTGTATCAGATGGATGCAATGTCAGCATTTTTGAATGGAGAACTTAAAGAAGAATTTTACATTGAGCAACCTGAAGGATTTCCTTTGATAGATGAAAAGGACATGGTATGCAAATTGAAGAAAGCATTGTATGGTATAAAGAAAGCACAGAGAATCTAGTATGCAAGATTGGATAAATATTTGGCAAAATTTGCATTTGCTAAAGGTATGATAGATAGTAACTTATATTTAAGAGTAATTGAGGACAGATTATTGATCATTATAATAATTTTTTGATGACATACTCTTTGAAGTTAATGATGAAGCAAGTGACAAATATGCCAATGAAATGAAGAATGAGTTTGAAATGAATATGATTAGTCAGATGAAATTTTTCTTCGGTCTATAGATTGTATAGAATAGTGATGGTATTTTCTTATCACAAGCAAAGTATTTGAAAGACTTATTGAAAATATTTTCCTAGAAAGTTGTAAGCCTATTGATACACCTATGTTAATTGGTCACACATTATCTATAAAAATGAGACACCTACAATTGAGAAAAAGAAGTATAGATCTATGATTGGAGATTTGCAATAATTGATTCACACTAGAAAAAACATAGCAAATGTAGTTAGGATAGTAGAAATATTTCAAGCTAGTCCTAAGGAATCACATTATGCAACAATAGAAAGAATATATATATATATAAAGGGTACACTTGATTTGGACTATGGTATGATAGATTAAGTGATTTTACTCAGTGTATTTATAGTGTTGTAGATTGGGTAGGCCATATGGATGAAAGAAAGAACACTAGTGGTAGAGAATTTTTCCTTGGAGGAAGATTGGTTTCCTAGCTAAGTAAGAAACATGATTGGATTTCATAGAGTACATTAGAAGCATAGTATGTAGCAGCAAGAAACAATTGTAATCAGATCATGTGGATGAAGAAGATGTTGAAGAACATTGGGATAGAATTTTTAGAACCTAGTGTCATATATTATGATAACAAAAGTACAGTGAGTATGTCTAAGAATCTTGTATTACATTCTAAGACTAAGCAAATATCTATTAAGTATCATTTTTTGAGAGAGAAATTTGTAGAGAAAGAGATCATATTAGAGTACGTGAGCACAAAAGAGTAGATTACATATATATTTATGAAACCTTTTCCTAAAGATATATTTGAGTTTTTGTGAGGTATGCTTGAGGTTATGTGTAGAATTTGATGATGAACACATTCATAGATCCTTGGATATCCTGAATGCAAATAACATATTATAAGGAAGTAAGTAAGGTAGAGGGAGAGAAGGACTTGATCGATAAACAAGAAGATTGAATTCACTTGTGCAAAGTAGAATGAATGAATTTACAACCGATCATTGAAACCCTACAAGATAAATGACATTTAAAAATTACTAATTAATTATTAAATGGAAATGCAAGGTGCAAAAAGTGAAATCTTAAGAAGGGAATAAAGGTAATTTAATAATTAAATTAGTTTAACCTTTTACTCTAACACCCCCCTTAGATGAACAACAATGCAGCTACAAACAATGCAAGGAAACTATAATGTTAAAAGAAAACTTGGGTCCTGACAACAAGGCTTGATGAGGTACCCAATCATAATTAAATCTCTATGAAATGGAGAAACAGAAAAAATCTAATGAAAAAATCCTACTCCAAAAATAGATGGAAAAGGATGCACAAATGAAACATCTCAAGAGACTCTCTCAAGACCAAAGTACAATGAAAGACCCCATGATAGAAGCTTGAGACTCCATAGCCCCCCCCCCCCCCCCGAATGGTAGAACTCATGTGTTGATAGACATACCAATGTGGCTCCAATCTAAAGGAAACAAAGGTAGTGGAAAAGGATGATAAAACCCATTTATGTAAGGTGTAGCTAGAAGTCCTATTTGATTCTCAAAGGAGAAAGCATGAGAATCTTGATATGGAATCTCCAATGGAGGTGGGATAATAGGTGTGATGAATCTTTCATCTAATAGGAGATGTGTATCTTATGATATATCCTCAACAACTATAGTAGGTTGCTTGATGATTGGAGTTGCAATAGTAGGAAAATCTTGAAGAGTAATCATGTGCAAGAGATGGAATCTAAACAAGAGGTGGAGGTGTAGAAGTCACAATTCTAGTCTTGGGAACAACACAAAATTTCAAGCGACCTAACTTCACCTCAATAGCCTCTTGTGAAGAAGGAGAGTGAGTCTTTGATAGTGGAGATGGTGGAACAAAATGTGAGATAGAATATAGGTGGGAAACATGATCAATAGTCCCTATAGAAATAATATTGTATGTCTTACTATCTCTGATGTGCATTGAATCTTGTGCAAATTCAATTGTCTTCCCTATTCCATTGTGTAATTTGATAAATAGAGAGAAAGTTAGAGGGCAAGTATGGAACAAAAAGTAATTCATGAAATTTATCATCATCAATGTCAATAAAACATTTCCAAAATACAGTCATAACAATGTTATAAATTCCCCATCAAAATGTGTGGAGTAGGAGAAGCCTTAAAAGAAGAGAAAAAATCCTAAGAAGATGCCACATGGTGTGAAGCACCTAAATCTAGTAACCATCTAGAAGCAGGTGCAGTAGTTTCACACTATGCATGACCCTTTCCTATATCTTTACCATTTGACTAAAATGATGATGATTTAGAAGATCTATGAGAAGTAGAAGGAATATCATTGTTGCTCTTCTGAAGGAGATCTATTAAATCTTAAACCTGTTTGGCATAGCCATCTAACTTCTCATAGCAATGTGACTAATCATGATTAGGTTATTTACAATAAGCATAATTTTGTCTTTTTGGTTTTTGTTTACCCCTCTTAGGAGGAGATGGCCCTCACAAACTATGAGGACTAGAATCAATCTAAAACTCTATAGAATGAGATTTCTATGTCTTCTCCTTCATCCCAAAAGATGGTCAAGATAGCAATACATTAGTCTATGAGCCTATGAGAGAATCCACCTGAGAGATCTTAGCTTGATCTCGAGTCAAACAAAAATGAAAAAACATCAAAGGATGGCATGGTAAATCTATTACCCAAATAATCTTTGGTGGAATGGAAGGTAGAAGAAAAAATATTAAATTTTCCATGAAGCTTAGAAAGAATCAAGTAAATGCACTTAGTATTAGTCTTGGTTTTCCTGCAACATTGCAATAAAGATCTTTGTTGTTTGAACTTCATCAAGAAGTCCTCAATAGAAGGAAAAGAGTCTGATACTAAGCTCTTCCTTGATCTAAAGTGCCCTAAACTCATTCATTGTACCAAACAACCCATCAAGATTGGTTCACATATCTAGAGGGGTATTGCACCCATCAAGATGAAACTATAGATAGTTGGATACGTTCAAAGAAATAAACCACATTACCTCATCCATCTTGTTCATGTGTTGCATGACCTCAAAAGGCCTCTATAAAACTAGTTGCATGACATCTAAACAAGACCACAACCCTTTTGACTAGAGAAGTTGTGTCATCAAGATCTTCCATGTGTGATAGTTATGAGGGGTTAGAAGTTCTACACAAGAAGAGGTCCCGTCCATTATTTTGGAAGGTGTTGGATTGTTTTTTGCAAGCCAGAAAATGACCAAATACTGAAAGTACTATGCCCACTCAATATTACTTCAAACTGATATCAGATCTAGAAAGCAGACAATAAATCATGCACTTTAAAAAAAAAAACACATGAAAATGTGTTTGTATGAGTCAAAACAAAGCCTCCAAACTTGTAAAAACTAGGATTTACAATTTTCAAAACAATTTAGAAATAGAGATAAAAAACAACCTACACCAATGTGTATATCACAAAATTCTACCCCAAAATTTTTTTAAAAAATTGCTTGAAAAAAGGATTTCGTATGAAGGAGATATCTATGTTTGAAAATCAGCTCTAGCTCTATGATTATTTTTCTTGAATCGTTTCCATCACAACTCCAAAAAACCCCTTTTTTCACACAAAATGCTCCAAAAATTCTAGATTAATTCTATCAAACCCTCATTCTTCTTTTTCTCCAAACAAAAAAAGGCAATCGCAGGTAAGGCTATGATACCATGTAGGATTTGATGATAAACAAATTCATATATCCCTAGATATTCTACATGCAAATAACCTGTTACAAGGAAGTGAGTGAGAGAGAAAGGGGGGGGGGTTGATTAATAAAAAAGAAGATCGACTTTACTTGTGCAAAATAGAATGAATAAATTTACAACCAATCAATCCTTATGAAGGAGATCAAAAACCTAAAAGGAAAACCCTAAAAGTTAGTGACATTTAATAATTACTAATTAATTTTTAAATGGAAATGCAAGGTGAAAAAAGTAAAATCTTAAGAAGTGAGTAAATGTAATTTAGTAAATTAAATTAAATTAACCTTTAACTCTAACATTATGCCCCTTCCTACTTTTGAGTAGATGATGAAAAGAGTGCATCATTCTAGTCGTACATAGCATTATTATTTATTTGGACTAAATGTTGATGCTTCCTATATGGGGGAGTATTTGAGATGAGAAGATTCATCAAGGACTCTTGGTAGTTGATATTGAACAACGTCTTTGGACACTTAAGCTGATCGAAGACTTTGAGCAGATGATTGAAATAATGAATCCTTTTTATTTGATGTTAATGGGGGAGAAGTATACATGAAAAAAATGTTCTATAAACGGAAGAGAAGTGTTATGATGGGGGAGAGTGATTGAAACAAAGGGATAGGTGCACCAATGAGAGTGATTGATGTCAATGGGAAGAACATTAAGTTATATCAATGGGGGAGAAGTATGAAAAACAAATGTTGGTCATAAGAATGAGAAAGCATGGAAAAAGTATTATTTTAGTGATTTTTAGATTTGATTGATGAAATGGATTTGAAAAGAAGAGAATAATAGCAACAAAATCAAAGTTTGATTTAGTATTCTTGGAACTTAAATATTTTTCATATATGTTATCATCAATGGCAAAGGGGAGATGTTGGAAATATATGATAGGCTCAAGGATAACTTTAGTGGCTAATATTCACTAATTGGCTAATCTTACTCATTAGGGATCCCAAATTTGGCTAATTTTTTTCACATTTGGGGTAGCCATGTCACCTAGACTTTACAAAAATTGGGTCCCATGCCTAGGTCAATCGCCAATAATAATAGAAAAGTATTTATATTTTAGTTATGAGTTTGCTAGTGCAATCTATTTTTTGCATGTGGTAAATTATATATATTTAGGTACAATTTCTAATTCTTATCTTAATCAATGTCATATTAACCAATATTTAGTAAAAATTAAAGTTAGGTTACAGGTTAAGTATGTAGATTCGACTGCATCTCTATTCCAAAGACTTTCCATGAAACTTCTTATCCTTTTTCATGTTGGCCCAAAATAGATTTGATGTGGAACATGTGTCTTTACTTTTGGGACTTCCTTTAAAACTCAATTTCTTTTTAAATGCTTGTCCCAAAATATCCCAAAATAGGATTTGGGTCATTGATTAAGGATCCTCTAATGATTATAAACAATAGGGATGTTGCCTCCATACCATCATTCAATAATTTCAAGGATTATTTATAGGATATAAGTGGGATAAGTTTAACCTTTAATAATCAATTAAGATCCATATAATAATGATAATAATAAAATCATAGTTTCTATGTATGTGTAATTTTTTCCACAATTTTCATTAATAATGTAAGCTTCACTAGGATTTTATAGAGTTTTCGTACAGTTGAAAAAAAATCGCCAATAAAATTAAATTTTTTCCTACTCAATAAAGTTACTTTGCCAATAGAAATTAATTGTTTTCCCCTGAATTAATGTTTGATTCACCAAGGGGTCATGGTTTTATTCATGTTAATTCCCTTATCGATTTCTGGGAGAGCTTGGGTTGACCTCCAGCGAAGACTTCTTTCCTACAGGTGGCCTAGTTGGTTGGTCCAGTCTTTATTCTATGGAATTTTTGGTTGGAAAGGAATCGCAGAGTTTTCTGTGATGTCAAAATTGGCAGCTTCCAATTGTGGAAGTTGATTCTTAATAGGCTTTAGGAGATGATATATGCAAAGTGTGATATGGTAGTTACTATTGATTCTGGGGATTAAGGTATTGTGAGGAATTTGCATCTAAATGATAGCTGGTGGGGAGGCAGTCCAAGAAAATGATCGAACCATGGTAAGTAGCGAGTGTGTAGAGATGGGAGATGGTCCCCTCCCCCGATAGGTTTCTTGAAGATCAATACAGATGGGTCATCTCGGGGCAATCCTGGACATGCCGATATTGGGGCTATTGGTAGAGGTGATGATGGTGGTGCAGTTTTTCTTTTCTCTTCTTACAAGGGTCAATATTCTAATAATTTGATGGAGGCCCTGGCTATTAAGGTTGCTATTGAGTGTGGCATCTCGTTAGGGTGGCAGAAGATCATCTGTGAGTTTGACTCACAAATTGTTGTGGATATGTTGCACAACCAGAGGGTGGAAGATGTTAGTTGGCAACTTGCCTCTATAGCCAGACAAATTTTGGGTCTTTGTCAGTCGCTAGACTCTGTCGCCTTCTGTCATATCCCTCGGGAATGGAACAGAGTGGTGGATTGTCTAGCTAAGTGGGCATCTAAAAATGAGGGTAAATGAGATATTAATAGTAGGGATGTGCTACCCACTGAGTACTGTGAGATTATTGATTAGTTGCTCCTAGAGGACAGATGTTTATAGTGTTGTGCTGGGCCGTTTGGCCTTTGCCTTGTATCTTGATTATGATTGAATAAATTTTTACCCCTCTTTTTCCAAAAAAAAAAATGTTTGATTCACCAAAATTTTATACATTTTTCCAAAGGGAGGTTTCTTAAAGTTACCCTTGGATAGGCTAAGTTATTGAAAGGGGAGGGGTGAATCAATAATCAATAAAACTTAATCTTTATTTACCAATTAATCCTTCATGTGTATTCTAATCTAATAGCATGCATGAAAAACCAAAAGCATTAAAACATTCATAACACATTGACACACAATATGGTGACCCACAAAACTTCTAAATAGAAAGTAACATTGGGGTGGGGATGATACCCACAAGCTTTAGTACTGCAATATAAAGTTGGCTTGTTAAGGCTTACAATGATCACTTCTGATGATCTTCCCTGTTAGGAGAAATAAGGATTGCTAGATCCACCTTGCAAAAGGATTTACAAACCTACAATAAAGTATGCACTCAGTGAAGAGATTTACAAAAGATTGTTAAGTCTACCTTGTGAAAGGATTTAACTCTTCCACCTATCAGGATGAACTAGTGGCTGATCTTTGATCTATAACTTGGTTTACTGAATTCAATTATTTTGAGTGTAATAATCACCTTCTTGTGATAGATAAATCTTTGCTACTCATTATACTATTGTAGCCTTTTTCTTCATACTTTTACTCTATATGATAATCTTATTTCATACCTTTGGATGTGATACAATACATTACATATATACCAATCCAAATTAAAATTTAACAAAGTTGGCTACAATACAAGTTTCACCAAAATACACAAAGTCAACCCAATTGCATGAACTCAAATTTTGAAAACAAACTTGATTAGATTCTGACACTCAGCATCTATTGTCAATACTTGGCATCATCATGCACTTGGTAGACACAAAAGCTTGGTTCATATTGATCACTTCCAAGTACTTTGAATTCAGTCTACATTGGCGACTTTGTGTATACTACAAAACATGACATATAAGTTGAATCACTTGATTCACACTGCATAGCTCAGTCAATTCTATCACTGTGAGCTCAGTATAAACTGAATCACTTTGTTGACATTGTGTAGCTTGGTCAACACTAGATTCACATCACAAAAACTATAAAATTGGTAACCATTGTAGAACTCAACTTGCACTGAGAAAATTAGTAAACACTAAGAAGCCCAGTTTACACTGATAATCGCTAACCTGGTAGAAACTGCTTGGCACAAACTGAATGATGTTGTTGGTATTTGGTAGCAACTATAGAACTCGATAGAGTTTGAATTACTTGGTTAACACTATTAAATATACAATAAGTTCAATAGTTGCTTACTATCTAAATAGGTGTGTGTATCACTAATAAAAAAAATTGACTGTAATGTCAACAATCTCTCCCTTTGGGATTAGTGACAAAAATACTTATCAGTCAAAACTGAATTCTTGAAAAGTTCAAAACAATCTTTATTCTCCATTCTACGTTTTCAACTTGATAACATACTCTATTTCTATAATTTTTTTAAATTTCTTTTTAAGAGCTATTCTATCTAAATATCTATACATGTATATAATATGATAGTGCTCCCCCATACATATATAATCAATATACTTTGCATTATATATATCTTCTTATTTTTTCCCCATTATTGCATCTTATATTAAATCTTCTCCCCCTTTTTGACATAAATGCCAAAGGTGTATTTTACATAGAAATACCAAAATGTGACAAGAAATTAGAATGTACCTTAAGAATTAGTGACATTCTGTTGTCCCAGTTTTCTTGCAACACTTTTCTTGTATGTAATGCAATCTACACTTCTACTGATAATTCTATCATGTGATCAAAAATGGAGAATTTGTTATCATGGATGAGAGTTTTAGCATGTGCAATATTTTTCTACAATGCATCCATGTTAGGAAGAATCATGCCTTGTATATCTACAAGTGTAGCCTTTATCCTATCTTCTTCCCTTAGCAATCATGCTTGTATATCAGTCAAAAATCTAATCTTTATGTAATGAGTAGAACAATGTCACAAAAATTACTAAATAGAGAAGTGACATTGTTGGAAGAGGTTTCCAATGATCCTAGAATAGTAGACAAGTCTACTTTATGTATTATAACCTTCTATGCTACTAGCTCTAATCCTTTGTTTTTAAATTTCTTCTCTGCTCTTTGCAAAAATTTCTCTTGTCCATTCAAATCTTCATTGAATTTTTAGACCAATCCTACTAATTGAGCCAAAATAGGGTTAGAAGTATCAACCTCAGTGCTAAGTGCATATACAAGAATTTCCTTTACATCTTCAACCACTTGTAATTCTTTGTTTCTTTCTTATCTAAGCCTTTGCTACTTGGCTTTCTTCTATAGAAGTTTTCCTCCTATATACAGTTCATGAGGATTTAGAGTAGATATATTCCAATTTGGAATAACTATTTCTTCATCAAGATCAATGTCTTCTTCCTTATTTTTTCCTTTGCTAGACACTTTTGTACTTGGTTGAGGCTTCCTCTCAACTGTCATTGTGCTTATTAATTGCATACTCAGAATAGAAACAATGGTAGAAATAGAAGGACTGGAAATAAAAGTAGATATTGCACTTATTAAAGAAATACCTTGATGTTGAGTGACCAAAATTAATGGAGGAGGAAGTATTAACTACTTGGTAGATGGAGGAGGAAGTATTAACTGCTTGGTAGATGAAGTGTTGGTCACTTCTGTCAGTGAAGCTTTGAGTTGAATAGGTGCAAAGATTAGTTGAGTGCTTGGATTTTTAGTGTTTGACACAACCAACTTGGTAGTAGCTTTCTTTGAGCTTGATGCCTTTATTGCTTTTCTTAGATAGTGAGGAATTGAGGCTATGACTACTGCTACAATCTTATTAGGGTTGGCCTCCTCAATGTTCTAAATCTCAAGGAGATTCTCCTTAGTGGCTTCCTATTCTTTTTCCTCATCATCTATATTATTATAATTTTTTACTTCTTCATCATTTATTTCCTCTTCCTTATTATTTTCACCATCATCTTCCTTATCACTAATATTAACAAATAAATCAATTTGTTTATGAATATTGTAGATGTTTTTCCATGATTTCTCTCATAGTCTACTCATAAATATATTTTGTAGTTTTCTTTGCATGCTCCCATCTTGGCTTATTTTTCTCCATTAATTCATTAGAAATCTATTGTGACAGTTGGTCTAGAGAGTATTTCCATTTACCTATCTTAGAAATGACCATGCTTCAACTTGTTGCTTCTCCTCTACATTTCTGATTTCATACCTCATTTCTTTGAAATTTGTTACGGTGACTCTAGAATCAATTTCTTTCAAAAAATTTTGAAAGGTGGGTTGAGGCTTTTTGAAAATCACATCCTTTGCTTCTTCACCCAAATCCAGTTTCTTTCTGGATGTCCTTGTTGTAAACACTGCAGTAGATGTCTTGGTAGTTTTGGTTATAATAACTTTACCTTTCTTCTTCACTAGCTCTTCTTCTTTTTATTTTTCTTCATCTTCTGCATCATCTTCTTCTATGTCATCTCCTTTACCTTCTATCAATGGGAGAGTAGAGCTAGTTTGTTTCAATTTTGCTATTCTCTTTTTACCTTTGCTAACAGCCTGAGGAAGTTTTATCTCTAATTCAATTCTAGCTTTAGCTTCCTCATATGTTCTAAAATATGTGGCCTTTGGATCAACATTTTCATTTAAAAATACTTCAATGATGTCCTTGGTTTCATCAATATTAACCTCATAACCTAGAGGTTTGACCCATACAGTTCTCAGTCTGATTGCTTGAATATACACTTTATCACAATCAATCATAAAAAAAAATATCATCCTTGTAGTATTCTACAAGTTTCTTTGTTATCCTAAATTTTCTCTTCATCTTATCCTTGAATGCATCAAAATAGTTGTCCATTATACTGACATAATTTTCTCCAATTTCTACTATGTATTCATTGATTTGATCAAGAACAGGTACATCTTTTCTACATACAATTGTACCTTTTGATGGGAAGAACTTTTTTACAAAGAAAAATAAATAGGTTAAGGGTGAACCAAACTTACAAGGGTTAGTCTTTGAAGTTCTGATGCTTTCAATATTTTTGTTGATCTGGTTCAACATCAACTTGACAAGGTCAAAGGACATGTTGTTCTTGACCACTTTGAAAGCAAGATCCACTGCTTCACATGATACATTATTGAGTCAACTAGAGCTATATATCTTGTGTGTAATTACATGTATTCCAAAATTTAGCTCCATATTAGTAACAAAACTAATCTTCATACCCCTTCCATCCCATTCGGCAAGGGTTTTCTTCTCCAATTCCACTCGACTTAAGGTTTTGGTGGTTTTTGTTTGGGCTAGCATTGGAAGTCTTGTGATCCAATGAATCATTTTCTTCATTATCAAAAAAGGATTCTCCAAATATAACTTCCCATTATGCACATGGTTAAGGATAAACCTTATCCACTTTATCTAAAAGTGTTAGGGTATGTATTGAATGTGAGTCAAACCCTTCACTTCCAAGTGTTGATGTTTCGATTTTGACACACCATTCACAAAGTTCTCCCAAGATTCATTCATTTCTTGGGTTCCTATATCTTGAATCAAAAATTGAGAATACAAATGAATATCATTTACTAGAAGTACCTTGGATGGAATTTGAGACTGATCTCTAGTTGGATCAAGGGTTTCTACAATTTCCATACTCAATTTGAAATCTAGTGCTTTCCATTTGACTCCTCGAACGAGCATCTCAGACCCTTTCTTTGTCTTATTGTTGGAGGATGCCATCACTTGATAGGGTTCATGAAAACATGGAAAACTTCAACAATAATTCATGCAGATTGCTCAGATGCACTATAATTTCTTTGCAAAAATATCTCTTGAAAATTTAGGATGAGAAATGAATTCGATTATGCCTTTTTAACAAATTTCATCTTTTAGTTGCAATAAATGCTTGGTAAAATCACTTGGTTGATGAAAGACTATCTTCCACATGGCTTGTATTGATTCTTGATAGGAACATTCATGACTCGATATCTACACAACAAGACCTTACTCAACATGGTCTTGCAACCTGACCTAGCTTGGTAATGTCTAGAATTTCTTTGAATGCTCGGTGATCCCTTTTCATCTTGAATGCTGATATGGATCTTTCCTTCTAGCTGATTGGATCTAATCTAAGATGTCTACTTCAAAATCCTAGTTCTAATTCTCCTTGTGGGAGATCAAGTAGAAATGCTTGAGTCAACCAATTCTTGAGTGACATGTGCTTCATTGCTCAGACTTACATTCTCAAAAGATTTTAGAATCCATTGTTGTCTCATCTTCTTTCTAATATTATCAGCCTTGGCTTTCTTTTCATCTTTAATTCTTCTAGTGTTCATATAGTTTTTGGCAAGGTGACCAGGTTCTATACAAATAAAACATCTTCTAGTGGTCTCTCTTGTCTTCATATGATGTTTTACACAATTCATTCAAATGTGTCCAAATTCTCCACATAAATGACATCTGCACCAAGGGTTGTAGTCCCAAGCAAATATAGCTTTTACAATCTCATCTGTTGGATTCAATATCTTAGTTTTGCATTTAGAGATTTGTGCCCATGCTTCTTACATTTGTGACATTTACCTTCAAATTTAGGTTTCTCTTTGCCTTCATTAGCTCTATGACTATGTTGATTACAATTGTAGCATTTTCCATTAAATTTAGCTTTTCCATTGCTCCAACATTTGTTTGATGCATGACCTAACTTACCACAATGATTGCAAGTAGGTCTTTGATTCTTTTCAGCTCCTTGCTTGGATGATTCAACTTCTTATGTATATCCAATTCTTGCTTTGCCTTTCTATCTCTATTATCTTTGCTCATTCAATTGATTCATTTTTGCTTGAGATTTCATCATCCTTTCATTGGTTTTCTTTTCAATGTTTAGATCATTCTACAATCTTTCATTCTCTAATCTTAGATTCATGATTTCTTCATTTGTATTGGTAAGCTGATCAATGAAGTCTTCCTGTTGAAAGGATAGATGCTAAATTTCATTATTCTTACCTTCTAACTCTTCTTTTATCTTGTTTTTCTCTTTGATGACTTCACACAATCTCACTGACTAAATTTCTTTTTCTCGATTTAGCTTTATAATTTTTTCTTGAAGTGTACCATTCTTTTTTAATAGTTTTTTTATTGCCTCATTAGCTTCATCTGAATTACTTTATGAATATATGTCTACAATTCTTTCTTCAATGTATAGTTTGTCATTCATTTGTACTACAAGATCTTTTCTTCTTTTTAAGGATTGAGAGAGTTGATCCTTTGCTTTCTTAAGTTGCCCAATAGCCAATTCCAAAGCTAGCTTTTCAATGTCAATAGCCTTATCAAATCTAAATATCTCCATTGTCTTTGATCTTTACTCAAGTCATTAAACTTCTTTTTTGAGAACCACAAAGCTCTGATAACAATTGTTGGAAATATATTATAGGCTAAGATATTGAGAGGGGAGGGGTGAATTAGTAACCAATAAACTTAATCTTTATTTACCATTTAATCCTTCATGTGTATTATGATCTAATTGCATGTATGAAAAATTAAAAATATTAAAATATTCATAACACATTGACACACAATATGGTGACTCAAAAACCTTCCAAATAGAAAGTAAAATTTGGGTGGGGATGATACCAACAAGCTTTAGTACTATAGTATAAATTTTGCCTATTAAGGCTTACAATGATCACTTTTGATGATCTTCCCTATTAGGAGCAATAAGGACTGCTAGGTCCACCTTGCAAAAGGATTTACAAACATAAAATGAAGTATGCACTCAATGAAGAGATTTACAAAAGATTGTTAATTCTACCTTGTGATAGGATTTAACTGTTCCACCTATTAGGATGAACCAATGGCTGATCTTTGATTTATAACTTGGTTTTCTAAATGAGATTCCTTTGAGTGTAATATTCACCTTTTTGTGATAGATAAATCTTTGCTACTCCTTATACTATTGTATCCTTTTACTTCACACTTCTACTCTATCTGATAATCTTCTTCCATACCTTTGTATGTGATATAATACATTACCTATATACCAATCCAAATTACAATTTAACAAAGTTGGCTACAATACAAGTTTCACCAAAATACACATAGTTGGTCCAATTGCAGAAACTTGGGTTCTAAAGAAAAACTTGGTGAGGTTCTAGCATCCATTGTCAATGCTTGACATCATCATGTACTTGGTAGATGTAGAAGCTTGGTTCATACTGATCACTTCCAAGTAGTCTAAGCTCATTATGTACTGGTGATTTGGTAAATACTACAAAACTCAACATATAAATTGAATCACTTGATTCACACTACATAGATTGGTCAACACTATCATTGCAAGCTTGGTATAAACTAAATCACTTGGTTGACATTGTGTAGCTTGATCAACACTAGATTCACACCACTAAAACTATGAACTTAGTAACCACTGTAGAACTTACTTTGCATCATCGACCTAGTAGAAACTACTCAGTGCAAATCGAATGATGTTATTGGTATTCGGTAGCAATTGTAGAACTTGGTAGAGTCTAAATTACTTGGTCAACATTGTTAACTATATAATAAGCTTAATAGTTGCTTAGTATCTGAATAAGTGTGTGTGTGTGTGTGTGTCACTAATTAAAAAACTTGACTGTAATGTCAACAGGAGACTATTAGCATGAATAATGATGATATTCCTTTATAGGAGTATCATAAGCATTAGAAAGTATTGACATGTTGCATTCATGACAACATTTTTCATTGATGTCAACATAATATTATTTCTATGAAGACTAGTAGAGTAGAAGATATAGAACATGGTCATACAAACTATGTATTGAGGATCACATCAAGCATAATTAAGGATGTATTCTACACTATATCCTGATGACATGGATAAGTGTTCATACAAGGAGTTGAAGACATACAAAATATATGATTGATTTATAGAAGATAGTAAGCAGATAGAGTACCTGATGATAGATTTATATCTACTAATTGAGATAAAAATGGGATACAAGAACTTAGACTATGATAGTAGATAGCCTAATGATGATGTTAGAAAAGAGAAAAAGGTCTGAGGTCACATGTATGTAAAGTTTTAAAGGCTGTGAGCCAATAGTGACTTGTAATTATGAAAAGATATAAAGTTTTGTAATATCTTAATGAGGTCCTATTATAATTAATTTGGAAAGCCTCAAGGCCAAATCAAGGAATTATTTTGAGGATATGATATAAAGGAAGGCCATTTTCCTTGTTGTAAAGTAAGAATTCAATTGTGTAATATGCAAAGTATTTGGTAAATGCAAGTAAGTGATCCAAGGGATTATTAGATGTGAAGTGGGTGATCTAGTATCAAGATTTGAAGAAGTTTGGTTTAGTCAAGAGGATAGGGAAGGAGCTAAGATTATTTCATTTCTATTATCTTTCAAAGAATAATATAGATCCCAATTGGACAATGAGTTTGGTGGTCTTTCCCCTAAATTTGTTTGGATAGTTGGTCCATCTTTCTTCTACAACTCCTAACTAAGATTCAAAGTCTCCTAATAGAGATTGATATGTATTGAATGTATTTAATTGACTCCTAACATTTTCCATCCTCTAATAAGAAACATTTTTATTAGTACATTATTTTGCGGGTACCATCCCCACTAGGGTTTTCCCCCTAATCAAGGGTTTCCCTAGTTAACATATTTGGTGTTATTGTGTATGTATATATTCTTATGGTTTCTGATTATATTGTTCACATAATTAAGAGTTAATAAGGTTGATAAGTGTTTTAATAGTTGGATAAGTGATCCCCCCACTAGTTATCTTGGTAGACTTTACTTTCTAACAAAAAAGAGATAAGAATTGTACTTTGTTATCTCTTATTAAAAAATTTGGAATATATACTCATTTGAAAAAAGAAAAATTAATTAAATTATTAATCAAATCATTTTCATGATACATGTATCAAGTAAAGGTAAACTTGGTTTATCACCCCTTATATCCCTTTAACCCTCTCCTAGCTAGCCTCCTATCCATGAGGAAACTTTTATGTAAGAAGACACAAAAGGCACTTCTTTTGAGGAAATCCCTTCTAAGGAATAAAACTTAGAGAATAATGATGACATGTCTTCTAAAATGTTCCCACCTTTCAAGGATCATTAAATGTATGAGGATGATAACATTTCTATTGATCCAAGTTTTAGCCCACTTTCTATGTATTTCACATATATTTCATTGTAATTCCCTTTATATATGAGGTATTACTGAGTGATGAAAGACTCCCACCTTCCACATTTGAGACATATTATGAGTTTTTATATAACATAATTTCTCAATAAGAATATGGTGGACAAGATCTTGGAAAGATGTAATAGTTACCTCCAAGATGAGGTATTACTGAGTTATGTTTATCTCTCTCCTAAATATCATATTATTTCAAACCATGAGGATTTTATTTCCCCTCTTAAGGACACTTTTCCTCTCTCACACATTAATGGCACATCTCCCAAATATGTCTCATTGATGAATTCCATAATAGAGACTAGTAAAACCTCTCCTTACAAAGGATCCTTTGTGCAAGAGAATAAACACGTTACTTTACAAACTTCCCTATATCCCCTTTCCTTTGTTACATTTCATCATAACTATGAAAATATTTGGAGAGAATATTATGTTATATATTTCATTCATGATATATCTTATAACATACCATTGAATGAATATGACTACCTACATGAGTACATGTCTTCCTAGCCTCCTAAAGTGGATGTAAATAATATTGATAGGGTCAAGTATCTCCCTATAGAGATCAATCCTCTTACTCTTCACCCTACACAATACCTTTCCAAAAATATTGTGATGAAAGACTCCCACCTTCCACATTTGAGACATATTATGAGTTTGTAAATAATATAATTTCTCAACAAGAATATAGTGGACAAGATCTTGGAAAGATGTAAAATTTACCTCCTACTTATAAAAACATGTTAGAAGGATTAGGATTTGTAAATCAATAAATTAGTAGTGATATTTCTTTTTAAGACTTGATTACTCATTTCTTACCTAAGAAAAATTGTGAACTCCATCTAAAAATGCAAAAAATATTGATGTTGGTATTGTAAAAAATAATTCCCTAGCATTACCTTTTCCTATTATGTTGTTCCACACCATTTGATCCCAATATCTTTCTTTATTAGGAAGCCTTTGTTTTTTGTTGTGCTACACTTTATTTTCTATTCACCCCTTGTAATAAGTATAATAGGCTCCTTCCTTGTCTTTCCACTTGGGGGCAAATTTTTCTATTTTCTCATCGTTTTGAATGATCCATATCTCTTTTTTGTTTTGTATTTCTTGGGATATGATGTTATTCCTTATAGGGAGTTTATTTGTTCTTAAAAGGGATTTTCATTCTTGTATACAATATCTTTTTTTATTGGGACTATATGTTTATTACAATTGATTTTTCACTTAGAGTGCATAATAAGTTATCCTTACCCTTTCCTTTACACATGGGGGCAAGGGGATCAATTTTAAACTTTTTCTGAGGATCCACTTTCCTTGGTGGAGTGACATTTTTAAATTATGTTATTTCTTACTAGTAGTTGATTGTCTTAATTGAGGATTATCTCTTATGAAAGAGGTGTGTATGCTTTATCATAATTTATTCCTTATTTGTAAAAGAATGTCCACTATAAATAAATTTCTTGCTTGGGGACTTACAACATGCAATTCTTTTATATAAAATATATTTTTCCTACGTTGAAATAGGTTGCTAAAAGGATATGTCTTGTTCTCCTTCCCCTCTTGTTTGTAAAGATGATTTTTTATTTTCAAGAACTCCTCTTGTAGGTAGATGTATTGGTCCAAAAATTATTCCTCCTAAGGGTTCGCTTACACTTTTTACAAGATATATTTTTACACAATTATATTTTCTTAGCTTTAGAAATATTTATGCCTTGTTTTCTATGGTTTATATATATTGTCCCCAAATAGGTATCTATTGGGCTTTCAAGGTGAGTGTCATTATTCTCACTTTCCTTAATATTTAATCATAACTTTATAGTTCTATCTAAGGAGGGAACACATATGTGGCCTCTTGTGTATGATGTAATGTTTTCCTAAATCCCTTCATGCCCTTGTGCATTATTTCATATCTGTATGCATCACTTTATGCCCTTGTACATTATTCCATGTTCCTATGATTTATTTCGTTCTCTTGTGCATTTTTATATGACCTTGTTCATTATTTAGAAGATTCTCAATGAGAAATTATTTTCCTTTGTGTTATTCTTTATGCCCATATGAATTATTTTGTATAATTATTTGGAGACAATGCTTTGCTTGGATATTGTTGAATTATATAGTGGATTTCCTAATGAACAACGCCTGACTTGTTTTTACTTAGATGTTATAAAAGCATGTCCAGCATAAATAAATTTCATTTCTTGGGGATTTATAACATATAATCTTTTATGTAAAATATATTTATCCTACCTCAAAATAGGTGGCTAAAAGGTGACTTCTTGTCCTCCTTCCCATGTTGTTCTTAAAGATGATTTTTGTTTTCAATAATTCATCTTGTGGATAGATGTATTGGACCAAAAATATCTTCCTCCAAAGGATCCCTTTACACTTTTTTCAAGATATATTTTTACACATTATATTTCCTTGGCTTTAGAAAGATTTATGCCTTGTTTTCTTAGGTTCATATGCATTATTTCCTAATAGGAATCGACTAGGTTTTGATGGTAGGTATCATTATTCTTATTTTCTTTAATATTCCATCTAAGGATGCGACACATATGTGGCCTCCTTGTGTATTATGTAATGGATTCCTAAATCCCTTCATGCCCTTGTGCATTATTTCATATCCTTGTAAATTATTTCATATCCCTATGAATTATTTTATGCCCATGTACATTAGTTCATGGTTCTATGATTTATTTCATTTATGTGTGTATTATTGCATGCCCTTGTTCATTATTTAGAATATTCTTAAGGAGCCATTATTTTTCCTTCATGTCATACATTATACCCATATGCATTATTTTGTAGTATTATTTGGAGACAATGCTTTCCTCATATATTGTTGTTCTATATAGTGGATTTGCTAGTGAACAACACTTTACTTGGTTTTACTTAGATGGGTTGACTAGAATAACATGAATTGTTATTCTATCAATTCTATCTTCGCAATGATATGCTATTTGGATGAGTGGGACCATCATCAAAATTTTATATTCTATTTCCTACTCTTCTCATTGTTCTCTCATGGGTAACCTAAAATAAAAAAACCTTGCTAGAATGTTGCATTTCTGGACTCATTTCAACCTCTTCCATGATCTCATACATTTGGTAATTGATTGAATAATGGAGCATGTTGTCTTATCATTGATGTATACTCTTTCTCTTCTTGTGGGATCAGTTGCACTATTAAAATAGAATTTTAAATGTTATACTAAAAGATGATACATTTGGTTCATTAAGTTATCTTCAACTAGTTGATTTTGATCCTTTATTGTAGTGCTAATCCCTTTGTGTCGAAATTTTTCCCTTCATCTTTTGTTGTTTTTAAATTTTATTGTGTAATATTGAGAATGATTGCATGCATTTGGATCCTTTCTTTAGGGGAAATTGAACTTAGTGATATCTTATTTGTAGTGCCTCACATTATTGTATCTTTTTCAATGATTTTGATGAAAGAGACACTTTGATTATCATTACTTGTTTATTTGCATGTTGAGATGCTTCGATGACTACACATTATTTTGATTACTAATATTATGTATTAAATGCTAGATTATTATGTTTATCAATTTGATCATATCTAAATGATGATGCTAGTGAGGTGACATGATGCTTTATGTGATTCCTAGTTACTTTTGAATCTAGACTTGGACTATGATTTTTATTTTTTTATGCGTTACTACACCAATGATATGCATCATTGCTTGTTGGTGCTAGTACTAAATGGGAACAAAGTCATAGTCACTTGCTCACAATATCTATAAGATACATGGATCTTTTCAATGCAACTATGTGTTTATTTGTGCTTCAACTATTTATATATTGAGCATCAGTACCAGATTCTTATACGTATATTGAATGGGATGTGTTTATTTGTGCTTCAACTATTTATATATTGAGCATCTGTACCAGATTCTTATATGTATATTGAATGGGTACTAGGTACATTCACCCTTAGTATAGACTCAAAAGGTGTACATATATCCCCTATAATGGCACCAATTGGTAGTGACCTTGACCATTCATGTTGAGGACATTTTGTCCTGGTACATTTGACATATTTGTATTGTTTTTATCATTAACCCTTTTGTTATTGTGGTAAATCCATATTCATATTGCATTATGTGATTAGACCTATAAGCCTATTTGTGCATTTAGGATCCACAGTTGTTGCAAGAAATTTTATCTAAAATATTTTATTTAATTGAATGTTGAAGGATTTTAAATATTTTATTTATCGACTAATTTGTAGTAGTTAAATTCCAAATATCTAGAATTATTTAATTTAATTTGGGAAAGGGTCTAGTTAGTCTAATACTCTAATTTATAAGTTAGTTTAATAAAAGTGTTAATATTAGGGGAAAGGGGAGTTTTTACACTCACTTTTCATTTTTTAAGTTGTGAAAATTGAGAATTTTCTCCAAAACCCTCTTTGAAAGTTTTATTGATTTGTTCATTGTGAGAGATTGGCCCATTGGATTCAAAGAAGATTTTCCATCTTTGTCAAGGTTTTTGTTATCTTTGATAATTATGTGTCACTATAGTATGATCAAGTTTTCCTTTAAGAACTATGAGAGATTTATCATTTTGAGGACAACCTTTAAGGGTAATAAGAGGTTGATTGGTTATTTTAGGAATACATCCTTTGAGTGTTAAAAAGCGCTTAGAAAATAGAATTGATGTAGGAGTAGATGATGGAGGTCATGATCAATGTTGATCTTATCCATCATATCCATATCTTCACTAATAGATGCCTCATAAGTTTCTCTACTGAATGAATCATTAAAATATGCATAAAAGATATTGTACTTCTTGAAAGAAAGGAAAACTACTTATAATGAAGGGTGTGTGAACCAAGTTCTTGTACAAAAGAGTTGAACACCTTCTCAAACAAATTCTCAATAACTTGATTAGGTTTCTAATAACTTGGTCAAGTAATCAAAAAATTCAAATGTTGGCTAGCCTTGGTATCCCAACTTGGCCATATTAATATAAAGAAACCCCAATCAAATTTTAGATGACCTGATCAGGTATATATATATATATATATATATATATATATATATATATATATATATATATATATATATATATATATATATATATATATATATATATATATATATATATATATATATATATATATTTATAAAAAAAAAAAACCCGGTTGGGTTTTTTAAATTTATATTTCTTAAAATGTGATTGTGTTTTAAGAAATATAAATAGTTACTATTGCCTATGTTTGAGAGAATTTGTATACACTCAAATGACAATAACATGAATTTTGGTGACATTGTAGGAAGAATCTTGATTAGGATTTTAAAAATAGTGTTATTTTTTTATTTTTTCTCCATGACACCCTGAAAACAAGGTATGCATTCATTTTATTTGTCATTTATGTGTTTTTTCCATCACATTTTGTAAATTTTTAAGTAGTTTTTAAGATTTTTAATTTGTTTTCATAATTTGTAAGATTTTTAACTTGTTTTCATAATTTGTAAGATTCATAGTTATTTTTTAAATTTTTTAAAATATTAGATGCATTAATGAATCCAAGAAAATCAAGTAGAACCAAAAGACCACCTCCAACATAAACAACATAATCAAATCCCCCACTTGTAGTGACACAACCACAAAACACTCCACTCGTTGTGACACAAACACAAAACCCTCCACCTACTACAACATAGACACAAAACTCTCACTCAATGTTTCCACTCAACAACCATTGCCACCTATAAACCCTCCACACATACTACTACACCATGTAAATACTACAAAGGAGGACCTCATAAACCACCTTACACAAAATAGCACTCACATTACCCAAATGGTCAATAGGTTGCGGTCATCTAATCTTTCTCACCACTCAACCCTAGTGAATACACTTGAACAAATGAATCAAAATGCAAATGAGGTGTCTAGGGAGGTTATAAAATAGAGTTCATTGAGGGATAGGTGTCATGCATTTTATACCAATGGATTATCATATCGACAAGTGAAAGATAAGGACATAAAGAAAGGTAGTATATGTGCACTTTTCACTAATCTTATATATGGAAACTCCCTATTAGACACAACCAAAACATATATATTCATTGGTGCACTCATGTTAGGATGAGATCATGTTTTTGGGATAGGTGGTATATAGTATTTGACCTACCACCATGTAGTAATTATGAGGTGCCTCTATATTTTTTGAGAAAGCTATTTTGTGAGTTCATCCTTGGTGAGAAGCCTTATTACTTTGACATTTGTGAGTTCCAAGGTAGAGGGAGAGGCTCTATGCATGATAGACCTAGGGCTTTTAGGGTGGTACCACAACATGAGAGCATATGTATAGTATGAAAAAATATACCTCATGTTGTGCTCTCAATGATCATAAATGACTCTATTTATTTATAGACTCTTCATGTAGTTGCATCATTGATAGATGTCACCATTGAGCATGGCTCATAGCTAGGTGGTATTACTTCAACTATGATACCTTGACCATAATTAGATGCACCTTTAGGGTTATCACAACTTGCTGCAATTCCATAATCATCACCTAAACCACCAGTGGCATGCCCTCTTGTGTTATGCACATCGTCATCATGTGTATCATTTCAATCTTTGAGGCCCAATCAACATTTTTATTTTATTTTTTAGTGCATGTGTGATGGGATGGATAGTGAGGTGACTTGAGATGGAGTGTCATCTCATCCATGTGTACATTGCAGGAAGATCTTTTATGCATATAGAGGTGGGGATTTCACACTCACAAATGATTTGATGATGATAGTCATCGATGAAGAGGAGATATAGGTTTTTTTTTTTGAGTTTTGACATATTATTATTTAATCACCTAAATATTTTAAAAGTAAAAAAAAATTATAGAACACTCTAGATTGATATGTGAACAATATGCAATGCAAGGTACAAAAAGTGGCATGAGAACACCACAGAGTACCCATTTTGTTAGAGGTGTGAGGGTAGGAGAAGAACAATCGAGGTAAAGTTTTTAAAATATTATTAAAATTAAAATAACACATTGGCTTTGAAATATTTTTTCTTATTCCTATGATACTAACAATATAAAGTTCTCTAAATATTGTTTCTTATTTATTTTACAAGGAACATCTGATCTCTAAGGAGTTTTACATGTAAGCTAATAGAATATCCATGTCCAAGTTAAGTTTATGAGTTGTGCCACCTAATAACATCATGTGAAGTTGATAGTACTAAAATCATTCCATCTCCCATATCTATCATTCCTCTTCCATCTTCCATAACTACCATCCCTCTTTCATCGACCTCACTTACCCCTCCATTTCCTACCATTATTGAAACCCCTATTGTAAATACCCTTCCATTTCCTACTATCATTAAAACCCTCCCATTCATCAAATTCATCTGATTCCCATCCACATATCTTGCTCCTAGCATTACCCAAATCCCATCTAATGAACCTCATGAGTCCATTCTCCATATACCCATACCCACTGAAGAACCTATCAACCTCCATATCACATATGGTGTCTTGGAGGACTATGGATATTATGAATCTACAATTTTATTTCTTGACAAGATGCCAAAATTTCATTTGCATCTCTCTTTTCCTTCATGATCTTTTTTTAATTATTTTTTTAGGTCTTGTAGCCATTTTGAGCCCCAATTTTTTCTATCTTTCAACTATCCTTCCAATCTCACCCTTTATGTCCTTGTGTCTTCTTACCATACTATGATATTTTTCTTTTCTTGTTCCTTCTTTCTATTTACAACATTATCTCATATTTCTAACAATACTCTTTACTATTTTACAGGGCTTTTCGATGACTAAAATTTATCAAGTTGACGATGCCACATTTTTTGCCATTTACTTTGGCCTTGACAACTATGTGGTATCATAGCTTGCACACCAATATATTTTATAATTTTTTTGAACTCATGATGTATCTTATTGATTCCTCTTTTGTTTTTTTAAATTTTTTTAAACTACTCTATGCAACTTGAGGTCAGGAGATAAAGGGAAAGAAATCAACAAGAACACCCAAACGCAAAAGGTAGTAAATAAAAATCAAGTTTATATTTTGAAACTTATTATAAATGAATGTATATATATGTACTCAATATTGATGAATATGTGATGACTTTTTTTTTTGAATATATTTAGAAACAATTGAGGTTTGTAGAATTAATGAATGCACCTAACATTGCTAATGTTCAGGAAAGGGAAGAGGTAAAGTTATATTTTTTTCTTCTATTAAATTTCATCATTGTGTCATAACATTTTATGTTTTTTCATCCAGAAAATTGTCAAAGATGCCTTGTCTGTGGTGTTTCCTACTATGAGTATAGGACAAGGATTTGGGGTTATGGTATGCATTTGTTCTATATAAATATTAAATAGTTGCATATACAAATGAGTACATGTTTTTTTTTTAGTTTTATATTAATTATCAATAATTTTTGGTTGTTAACATGTGTTATTTATCTTTTACCTATTATAGGACCCTTTGAGACTCTATACAAATCCTTTCTTATTTCATTTTGTTAGGAATCTTGAGCGGAAAGGATGGGGTCAAACATGACAAAGGCCTAAGGCATGCATGTAAATTCTTAGTTAAATCCCTATTGTGATCTCAATTTGGATTTCTTGTGTGTGTGATAGCAATCCCTAATTCCTATTCTATAATTCTAACATTTTATAACTTTCCATGTAGGCTATGCCTCACACCAACACTGATTCATAAGTGGTTGTACCTCTTGCCAGCATGAGTGATCCAACTTAGGCTGCAATATGTATTTTTTTTTACTCTATTTAGAATTCCTTAAACCTACTCTAAAATTCTAATATTTCATCACTTACTATACAATATGTGCCTTATACTAGTACTAATTCATTAGTGGTTGTGCCTCCTACTAGCACAAGAGATTTAGCTTAGGTTGCAGTACATATTTTTTTACTCTGTTTAGAATTTCTAATGCCATTCTAGAATTCTAACACTTTATCATTTACCATACAAGTTGTGCCTCATACCAACATTGTCTCATTAGTGGTTGTCCCTCCCACTAGCATAGGAGATCCAACTCAAGCTTTGGTACTTATTTATTATTTTACTCTATTTAGAAATCCTTAACACCTATGTCTATAAATCTAGCATTTTATCACTTACCATATGGGTTGTGCCCTATAATAGCATTATTTCATCACTGGTTGTGCCTCCTATGAGAATAGATCCATCAGTAGTTGTATCTCGCATTGTCACTCTACCTTATCATTTTGTTAGGAGTCATACACATCCAAAGGGGAGCCCATTACTATTATCATTCAGTCCAAGTGTAGAACAAAGTGATGAGGTAATTAAAAACTCAACTATCAACAATTTATCACCCAATTTTCATTTATTTTCCTATTATTTATAGATAAGGTATTTGATATAGCATTTTAATTTTTCTTGTGCAGACACTTGGCAAGCCATGGATTGTATCAAAGAGGCTTAGTTTTGATGATCCAACACAATCATAGATATTGATAGAGATATACATATGTAGTTGTAGTGTTGAATTTTTTAATGTATATATTTAAGATTTTTATTATGCACATTTGACACTTCTATTGTACACATTTGATATTTGTATACATTTGATATTTGTATACATTTGATATTTGTATACATTTGACTTTTTCATTATACCTATGAGACATGACATCTTTTGTAACTATATGATTGATATGGCACAATATTATTCATTTTGATATACATCAAACTTGAATTTCCATCCAACTTGTTCAATCTATGCATACAAATTTGTATGTACATACAAATTTGTATGTACATACAAATTTGTATTTCATCTTACTTTCTTGCAATTAATCAGACAAATGAACATTCATTATTTTATATAGAAAATATTAGATTTTTATTAAATTCACTGTAACATGTAATTAAAATCATGTGACTTATTTTGATGCAATAAGACATGAAAAATAAAAATATGTCATGAGTTTTGTATTTGTGTCAAATTATTAAAGTTGCACACTTATTTTGACATCTTTTTGGAAGCCCTTATTTTGTGGTTTGACCCCCATGTGTACTTATAGTTTTTTGGTTATTTCAGGATGTGAAAATCCTCTAACTGGAACTTCCACCATGAAATGCTTCAATCAAATTAATTTTGGTTTTACTAGATTAAGTCACTAAAGAAATAAGCCTTACAAGGTCACCAATGTTGCTTAGAGACCCTTGGGGTTGCTTCCATTCAGTATGGTTGACAGTGTCTAAGGGACTTTTTGGGTGAAATGAGGTTGGCCCTAGCCTAAACCCAACCATCTAGAGACAATAGAGAAGGCAATTCAATCCTAGGATGAAGGCTTTTAAATATACACAACCTTGTTTATTTGAACTAAGCAACACTGCAAACTTTGGTGTTAGGTGAGAAAGGAATGAAAACTCCAAACAAAGTTGGATCTCCTAAAACTAAAATAGGTTATTTGATGCCTCAACAACAAAATCATGTAACACCTACCAATAATTCAATACCTTGTACAAGCTCAGAGATATGTTTGCTCAAAGATTGTTTCCTAATAGTTCTTAGAGGCCATTAGGGATGCTTTCGTTTAGTGTTGTTGATAGCATTTGAAGGACTCTATGGCTAAAATAAGGTTTCCTCTAGCCCAAACTAGGCCAACTAGAGCTAATAGAATAGATAATTCAATTCTAGGATGAACAATTTGAATTATACATAACCTTTATCATTTGAACTGGGTAACACTGTAACTTTTGGCATTGGGTGAGAAAGGGATGCACAATCTAAACAAATTTGGATCTCTTTAATTGAGATAGAGTATTGTAGGCCTTGACAACATGATCCTATACCACCTAATAGTAGGTTAAAACCTTGCATGAGCTCAAAGATATGCCCACTCAAATATCATTGTCCAATATTTCTTGGATACCCTTAGGGACACTTCCATTTAGTGTGGTCGATAGCATCTGAGGGATTTTATGGCTAAACCAAGTTGTCATCAACAACATGATCTTGTAACACCTAACAATAAGTCAATACCTTGAGGGGTGTACACCATGAGGAAGTATTTTTGGAGGGTATAAAGTTGATGCAAGGGTATTACAACAAGGGATTTCTCTTAAAAAGGGGTAATTTTTTGAGTTGATATTGATTATATATGTTGAATTGAAGATTCATATTAAAAGAATTAGTTTTGAAAGTTATTGGAGAGTGAATGTAATTCCCCACCAAGGAATCCAAGAGAAATTAACCTATAAAATCACTAAGTTTGCTCAAATTTTGTTTTTGAAAGATTCAACAAATCAAGAAATAACAAAGAAAAAGCAATAAATCACATACATACATAAGAAATACAATAGAAGTTACATTTTTCAAGGGTTCCTTAACATTGAATCACATATATATATTTTGTTAAGTTTAAGTTTCATAATTAAAAAAAGCCCATGTCAAAGAATAATGTTTATGTACAAAATCACATGAAAGAATATATAAGTACATAAGATGCCACATGGCATAACTAGAATAAACACTCATCCTCTACATAGGTCACATGGTATGAAATGTATAGTTGGTCACATGGTATGATATGCTCATGATAAAATACATCTTGTAGTATCTCAAATAATTAAAGATCAATATACCAAAATATGACCATAGAACATAATGACAAGATAAGAAGAAAAGAAGAACTACACAAGGTGCATCCAGCATCGACATCCGGCTATCAAATTTCAATTGTATAAGAAATACTACCACTTGACCTCATGGAACCTAAATGGCCCACTCCCACTCTGCTAAGGAGATAATCTCAAGTCCTAAATGGATAACAATCCAAAACTCATAACAAGAATCGAGGTCAAAGAATCATGATAGAAATCTATCTCAAAGGTACCAAATACATAAGTAACATTTAAGTCTAGAGGCAAAAAAATACACATAGGAAACCTAACCTGCATGTGGGCAAGTTTCATCACACGAGTCAACTCTAAGGTTACCTGGCAATTTCTCATGACCTTGACCCACTAGTGACTCTATGTGGCATCACTATAATTTCTTATAGACAAGGCATACTAACAAGGAAAGATCACAACCAAGCATCCTCTCTACTCCCATCCTATCCCATACTAGCACTCGAGGCATGGGTGAAGTAACACACTAAGTCTTGTTAATTCATTTTAACCCTAATACAACACATAATGGATTACCTAGGCAGCCTCTTTAGGGCTTTGACCACCATTGCAACCCACTTCCTATCATACATATAGATAACCTACCCTAAGCTCATAAATATATATCTCATAAAAATCACAATAATCACATTATATCTATACTAGCAACTAGAAAGCACCAATAGATAATCGACCAAACCTTAAAGATTATACCAAGAAAATCACAACACATGAGACTACAAACAATAAGTGGGTCTCATCATAGAAACAAGTGAATATAGCACATTGGTTTGAAACAAAATGATCATATCTAGTGAATATAGCACATTGGGTCTTATCTAGTCAAACTACTAGGTTTCCTCAAAACCCATCACAAGATAAAACTTGATATCTTGACATGCATTTAAAAAAGTGTAATTATTCAATCATTTTAGTTTTGATATAATTTCTTAAAATCTAATCTTAATAAAGTTTCAATGTTTTGTTCTCAAACTTTTCCTAGTTGGTAAAGGTTTCCAAGTTTAGATAGATCAAGATATAGGTTTCTTGTTAATAACTAAATGCTACTAAGATTTTTCCAAATCACTATGTTTGAAAGAGTAGAATGATAACCACATGGAAATAATAATAATTCATTTAACACCTTACATCTAATTCCCATTTAATAATTATTTTTATGACTCAATTAAAGAAATTAAATAATTAAATTTAGTAAATATTTAATTTAATTTAATAACAACTAAATTCAATATGATTAAATTATAAATAAAATTTAACCCAAAGTAAACTAAATTTGAATTATTCTAATAAATAAATAAATAAAAACAGTAACAATATCATAAATAATAATAATAACATTTATCTATTTATTTAAAGAAAAAATTTAAAACTTTAAAAATTAAAAAACTTATATACATACATACATACATACATACATACATACATACATATAAGTCACAAATTGGGACTAGTTACCTGTGATAGCCTTACCACTACTTTTAGCAGCCTTTGGTGTTGTTGTAGTCACACTATTGTTGCTTGTGCTAGCCCCTTGGGTTTACTATGGCAGCCTTAGTATTGCACGTGACAACTCCAAAGGTTGTTGCTGGGGGTGGGGCTTAGGACCCCTTGCCGCTATTTCAATTTTTTTAAAATTTAAATATATTTTAAAATCTCACCTAGCAAGAAAGAAAAACAAAATTACTATAGCAATATTTTTATTATTAAGGTAATACTATATATATGATGCAAGGAGGATAGAAATAACTAGGGCCAAGGGCACACCTAGCTATCCAAACCACCTTTCAGAGTTAACACCATAGAAGCAAACAATAGAGAACAACACCAAAGGGAGAGAGAACAAAATACTTTATTAATTCATTAAAAAATCAACATACATGCCCAACTATAACGCCTTCTAGGTTACGACCAGATACAAAATACAACTTCTAGATCCACGATCCAGCTTCAAATTTGCATTTCTAGACACATGCATTCCTCTTTTGGAACCCTCCAAGTTCTCTATTTAACCTAAGCCTAAGAACTCTATTAATACTTGCCAAAAATGGCTTATAGAAGATTCTAGAACATTATATCAAAGAAAAGTTGACCTCAAAATAGTCAACACTCATCCCTAGACAAGATCCTATCATTACATTCATGAACTAAATTAAATATGAACCAAAACATAGACAACCTAGTGAAAGAAGGACCCAAGCATCAGCAAGTATCAAGTTCACTCAACACATGAAGGAACACTCAGACAACACTAGACAACTCAGTAGCAACTGAAACCTGACAAAAATTGGTGTAGACAACCAAAAATTGGCAAAGACCTAAATCACACAGTTCTGATCAATCACTGCAAATTAAAGAGAAAATCAAAAGAGACACAACAAAATTTCAAATCAAAAAATTACATTAGGCCATTAATCATCTATCAAATTAATAAGACCTAAATCAACTTCAAAAGAGGAGAAAAATAATTCAAAATCATAAAATAAAATTCAAAAAAAAAGGAGAGGGAAAAGACAAACTTTTGAGAATAAATGAAACTTTTATTAAATCAATAAATCCATTTATTTTCACAAAATGAAAATCCTCCTTTTATATAAAGAATTAAAAGAAATTCAAATTTAGCCATAAATCATGACTTTTTGGGCTCCTCCTTTTGTCTCTCATGAGACATTTTTGTTAAAAATAAAAGTCATATTTAGCCACAAATCATGACTTTTTTGGGCTCTTCTTTTTGTTTCTCATGAGACATTTTTTTTAAAAATAAAAGTCATATTTAACCACAAATCATGACTTTTGGGCTCCTCCTTTTCTCTCTCATGATACATTTTTGTGAAAAATAAAAGTCATATTTAGCCACAAATCATGACTTTTGGGCTCCTTCTCTTATCTATCATGAGATATTTTTGTTGAAAATAAAAAGTCATATTTAGCCACAAATCATGACTTTTGGACTCCTCTTGTCTCTCATGAGACATTTTTGTTGAAAATAATAAGTCATATTTAGCCACAAATCATGACTTTTGGGCTCCTTCTCTTGCCTCTCATGAGACATTTTTGTTGAAAATAAATCATAGTCTTCGTTGAAAATAAAAGCCATATTTAGCCACAAATCATGACTTTTGAGATCCTTCTCTTGTCTCTCATGAGACATTTTTGTTGACATAAAAGCCACATTGAGCCTCTGATCAAGGCTTTTGAGCTCCTCTTCTTGTCTCTCATGAGACAATTTCAATTTCACTTCTATCCACCAAGTGAAAGATAAAACTCAAATTCTTACCCCAACCCCTTCTAAAATCCTATAAATAGAAGGAGAATTCAAGAGAAAAAGAACCCAATTCCTAGGCATTTGCACTATAAGCACATTTTGATTCATCATTTTAGCATTGTCATTGTAGAAATTTCATAGCATTTTAGCATTATATTGTGTTATTTAGCATTATTTATCAGTTGTTAGTTCATTTCATATTCATTTTAATAGCATATAATCTACATTTCAATCATAGATCTTGCATTTATCCATCATAGATCTACATTTTAAGCATTCTCCCATTCTAGAAATGTCACTAAGATGCTGGTCTAAGATCTATTTTAGTAGTTGTAGTTAAGGAAACATGAGATGCTCGTAGATATTACATTCTGATGATGATATCTTGGGTTTAATTTAGTTTGTTTTCAGTCCATTTGCATTCTACACTAAGGTTTCATGAATACACACTTACACCATGTACAATTGGAACTTGGCAGCAATTGGAACTCAATAGCAACTACAACTCAGTAGCAACTAGAACTTGGTAGCAACTAGAACTCGATAACAACTAGAATTTGGTAGCAACTAGAACTCGATAGCAACTGGAACTCAGTAGAAAATGGGAGTTGATAGAAACTGGAACTTGGAAGCAACTAGAACTTGATAGTAATTGGCAGAACAAACAAAAAAGTGCAGGATTACAAGGAAACCCAAGATGCTCCTGCATCAGACAACCAGAGTTGAAAGAAATTATTCTCCTGAATCATGCAAGTGTCACAAGTCACAACCTAATCTAAATCCGACTCAATTTGAGAAATCCATGTAGAATCTTCAACTAGTCTTTTCTTCCACTTCACCAAATACTCGTAGTAATCTTTTCCTCTTGTTCTTTTACCAACTCTTTGATCCAATAATTGTTCAACTTCTTCAATTTTCTTTTTAGGATGATCATCTAATACAACAACTTCATCATCCGACTCATGATACTTATACAAATTAGTAACATTGGATATAGGATATCTATCCATGTCATTAGGTAAATCAACTTCATAAGCATTACTGGTCACTGTCAAACTTCCTTAGGATCTTACAAGCTCCAAAATTCTTCATCTTTAGCTTACTATATGTTCCAAAAGGAAATCATCCTCTCTTCAAATGAACCATCACCTCATTACCAACTTCAAAAATATGATGTCTTCTAGACTAATCAGCATTCTCCTTATACTTCTTATTAATGTTTTCTAACTTCAACTTTACTTCCTTATGTAAAGACTCCATAAAATCAGCAAATTCTTCGCTTGTAGCACTTCTCTTTTCTTCACCAGCAACATCCCTCAAATTTGATACTTCTCTAGGTTGCATTCCTATAATAATCTCAAAAGGTGTTTTCCCTGTATTCCTATTCAAAAAATTAGTATATGCAAACTTAGATTGTGTCAATATCATATCCAAATTACTTGGCTTATCTCCAACTAAATATCTTAGAAAATTACCCAAGCTTCTATTCATGACTTCTATCTATCCATCTATTTATGGATGGAATGTAGAACTAAACTTTAGGTCAATACCCATCTTCTTCCACAAAGTCTTCCAAAAATAACCAACAAATTCACTATCTCTGTTAGAAATAATACTTCTTGGTAATCCATGCAATTTCATAATATCTTTAAAGAAAAGTTCAGCAACATGCTTAGCATCTGATGTCTTCTTAAATGGTATGAAATGAGCCATCCTAGAAAATCTATTCACAACAATGAATATAGAATCATACCCCTTTACATTTTTAGGCAATCCAAGAAAAAAATCCATACTAATGTCACTCCAAGGTTTCTCAGGAACATGAATTGGTGTACACAAACCAATATTTTGACTTCTTTTGCAACTTGACAAACTCTACAACTCCTTAAAAATTTTTGAACATCCTTATACATTTGTGGCCAATAATACTTATCTTTCAGCAAACTCAATGTCTTATCAATTCCAAAATGTCTAGCCAATCCACCACTATGCTTTTTCCTTAATAAAATTAACTCTCATAGAACTTCTAAGGATACACTACTAAATTTGTTTGAACAACATACCTTCTTGAATGAAATATTCATCATACTTACTTATGTGATTTGTCAGATTTGGTGCTTTGCACTCTCTCTATAGTGCCCCTCCCATTTGACTTTTGTAAGTCATCTCGATGGATGCAACCTTGTTGATCTCTCCTTGAGATGGGATTTTTATTGGGACCATGAGTGTGTTAGAATAAAAACACCACTGAGAGGGAGGGGGCGGGGGGTATGAATCAGTGGTTTAAAATACTTTGAAAAGCTTAAAACAATTACAAGTTATAAAAATTTAACACATGAGCAAGATAGTTAATTAATAAGAAAGTGACACAATATTTTAATGTGGAAAAAACCTTAGGGTAAACAAACCACTTTGAATTTGAAACTTTACTGGCCTCTTGGGAAAATCCTTTAAAGCTACAACTCTGGGAAGCACTAACACCCTGTTTTAGAAACACCAATTTCAAGGAACACCAATGCCTTACACCTGAAGCACCAACTTCATGAATACAAGAAGCACCAACTTCCAAAATGTACAAATGAGATATAAAATCACTGGATCATCTTTGTTACAACACAAATTATAAATCATTAGTTTGAACTTCTTGTTGAAAACATCATACAAGATATACTTCTATTCTCCTCAAAACATCCAATATCCAAATATATTTTCTTTTTCTATTAAAAGATCTGATCAAATACTAATATGAATGAATGAAGCAGAAATATATAACCCTTCTTCTACCTCTAATAAACTTCTTCAATGAAAATTAAATCACAAATATGAGAATAGAAACATAAAGCATTACCCTTTTCTATGCTATTAAAAATCTTCTTACAAACTATTTGGTCTACAAGAAATTTCACACCAATTTTGCAACTTCTATCAAAACCACCTATTAGATGTTTTAGAGGAGTGTATCCTCTACTTATAAACCATACAAGTCAAAATTTTGGAGGTAGTTACATACCCCAAACTTCCATTAGACCAAAATTGCTCAAAACTGCCAAAACTATCATAAAAAATTGGTACCCATTTCTGATAAATAGACTTTTCCTCTTTTCATACATGTGTTATGCAAAAACTAATGAAGACCCATTTTAGCTAACTTCGAGGCCTTTCCAAAAAGTTATGATAGTTAGGGTCTGTCTAATAAAAAAACTTGTCAACTTTGTAATAGACCAAAACTATTTTTTTATACCTATTTTCAAAAACAATGTGAACATTAAGTGTTAATTGTATAAGACTTAAGTATTTGTCTAATATGTTTTGATTGATATTGAAGGACATCAAATAAGATAATTACATGATGGGATGTTAGCCATACCATATGCTCATTATTGACATCAATGATAACAATCAAAGAACAAATACCAAGGGTTCAACATATTCTCCCTTTGGTATTGATGTCAATACCAACTTCCACCTGTATATCCATGTATACATATATATCATGTATCTATACCTATATACCTATATATCCATGTGTACCTAGACCTGTATATCCACTATGTAGACATCAATGATAAAGGAAATATAACAAGGTTTCAGTGTAACAAAAAGATAAGTAAAATATGTTCCCCTTGAAACCTATCACTCATTTATGAACTTATGCAAGAGAAGAGAGGGATAACACCCCAAATCTTGTTCTTAATCCTTCAAATGTAGCTTTTGAGAGAGGTTTTGTAAATATGTCAACAAGTTGATCTAAAGAAGGAAAAAAATCTAATTCAATATTACCATTCGAGACATGTTCCCTTATGAAATGATAACAAACATCAATGTGCTTGGTGCATAAATGCATAATTAGATTCTTAGAATTGTTGATTGCACTCAGATTATCACAATAGATAGGAACTAGTTTAGACACTATTACTTTAATATCTGATAAAGTTTGAACCATCCAAAGAACTTGTTGACAACAAGAACATGGAGCTATATATTTGGCCTCTGTAGTAGATTCTTGCTTTTTACTATGCCAACACATTAGCCTGTTACCCAAGAAAAATGCTACTGCTGAAGTACTTTTTCTTTCATCTAGACAACCTACCCAATCTGAGTTAGTATAAGCAACAAATTTGAAATCATCATGTTTAGGATACCAAATCCCATAATCCAAAGTACCCTGACTATATCTGAAAATTCTTTTAACTGCCATAACATGAGATTCTTTAGGTGAAGATTGAAACCTTGCAACCAAACATACAAAATGCATGATATTAGGCCTTGTAGCTATGAGATATAGTAAAATACCAATCATGGATCTATAAGTAGTCTAATCAACATTAGGAGAATCATCATTTTTAGTAAGTTTACATCCTGTTATCATTGGTGTTCCTGTAGGCTTACAATCTTCCATATGAACTTTTTTTTAACATTTCTTTTGCATACTTAGTTTAGGTTAAGAATATATCATTTTCCAACTGAGGAATTTTCAACCCAAGAAAATAGGATAGTTCCCCACGCATGGACATTTCAAATTCAAATTGCATAAGTTACGAAAAACCTTGACTTAAAGCATCATCATCGGATCCAAATATTATATCATCAACATAAAAAAGAACAATTAGAACATCATCACATGTACCATATATGTACAAAGTGCTATCAACATTGCCTCTTTGGAAGCCATTTTTGATAAGATACTGATCCAACCTAGAATACCAAGCCCTCAGAGCTTGTTCCAAACCATTAAGAGCCTTTTTAAGCCTGTAGACAAGATTCAAATCCTTCAAGTTGATCCATATAAACCTCTTCATCAAGATAACCATTAAGAAATTCCATTTTAACATCCATTTGGTACATTTTAAAGCCCTTGAAAGTTAAATGTGCAAGAAAGATTCTAATTGCTTCAATTCTAGCCACTGGTGCAAAAGTTTCATCAAAGTTCACACCTTCTATTTGTACATAACCCTTACAAACCAGTCTAGGCTTGTTCCTTGACATCTTTCCATTTTTATTAAGTTTATTTCTAAAGACCCATTTAGCACTTATTACATTTTTATCTTTAGGTCTAGGCACTAATTCCCAAGTTTTATTCTTTTCAATTTGACTTAGTTCCTCTTTCATAGCATTAACCCAAAACTCATCCATACTAGCTTCTTTATATGATTTAGGTTCAATTTGAGATAACAAATAGAGATTAGCACATTCACTAGATGTAGTTCTTGTTCTTGTTTGAATACCTGAATATTTATCCCCTATAATCTAATCTTAAGGATGATACTTCTTCAATCTTGTTCCTGTAGCCTTTATACCTATCGGTTCTGGTGTTTCTATTTTATCTTTTATCTCTTCTTCACCTTCATCAACTTTATTATCTACTTATTTACCTACTTCTTTCAAGTCTTTATCATTGCCTTTAGGAAAGTATTATCCATTCTTATTTTATTTTTATCCTACACAACTTCATCCACTTTCACATGTACACTTTTAATAAGTTTATTCAACTCTTTATTAAAACATTTGTAAGCTTTACTTTGAGAAGAATATCCTAAAAAGATTCCTTCATCACATCTTGAATCAAAGCTTCCTATTTTATCATTAAAATTCTTAATCAAACATCTACTTCCAAAAATTCTAAAATGCTTAATAGATGCAAGATGTTCATACCATAACTCATAAGGAGTGTACTTAGTTTTTACCCTTAGTTGTGCCCTGTTTAAAATATATACTATTGTTTGAACTACTTCTTTCTAATACCTATTTGGTACTTTAGATTCATCTAACATAGTTCTTTCCATTTCTTTCACTATTTGGTTCTTTCTCTCAACAACTCCATTTTGTTGACATGTCATGGATGCTGCATATTGTCTTTTGATGCAATGCTTTTCATAATAATCAACAAATCACCTAAAGTAAAATCACCACCTTTGTCTGATTGTAAGCATTTAATCTTCATGTCGGACTCATTTTCAACCATTTTCCTAAAAATCTTAAACTTGTTAAATGCCTCTGATTTATGTTTTAAGAATGTTGCCCATGTCATTCTTATATAACCATCTATAAAAATCATGAAATACTAATGCCAGACTAGATAAATTAGTATGTACTAATTGCAATGGTTTAGAAGCAAAATATTCTTTTGAAGGAAAAGATGCCTTTGTTTTTTTTACCATGTTAACACCCTTTAGAAATAACATTCTTTGGCTTACTTATAAATGGCATACCTCTTACTTTCTGATGCTTACTAACTTTTACCAAGTTGTCAAAATTCAAATGCCCAAGCCTTTTGTGCTATAACCAATTTTCATTCACCTATCCCATAAGACAAACATCTTCATGATTGTTAATATTTGTGATATATTTTAAATTGTATACATTTCCTTTAGATCTTTTACCTGATGCAACCAACTACTTAGATTTTAATTTATTTGGCAACCATGGTCATCAAAAACAACTTCATATCCATGATCACAAATTTGACTAACACTAGGAAGATTGCACTTTAATCCATCAAAATAATACATATCATGAATGGACATTTTGTCACTAAGCATCAAAGAACCCAAACCTTTAATTTACCTTGAAGAATCATCACCAAAACTAACATTGCCACCTTTGTAGTTAATCAATTTGTTAAACTTCATTCTATCTCTTGTCATGTGTCTAGAACAAGCACTATCAATTATCCAAAAGTCTTTTTCTTTAGAATGTAGAGCCATTTGAACAAACATAGAATTATTCATCTTAGGCCTCCATATCTTAGTCACTTTAATATCAAATTCTTTATCAACTTGTAGACTAGTATAAGATTGATCATTCTTAATTGACTTAGTTTTGCAATTACTCATAACATGACCAAAGAGATTGCATTTGTAACATCTTAGACTACTAATTTTAGGAAAGTAATAACCAAAATGAAACTTTGAATACCTCCTTGACATGTATCTACAATTACATATTCTATGTCCATATTGATGACACATGAAGCTGTTGGAATTTACAAGTTGGAAGATTTACTTTTGAGAGGGGGCAGGGGGTGGGGGTGAATCAAAAGTAATTAACTTTAACCATTTGAAAAAAATTTATCTGATATAATTCACATGCATCTAATTCATCTAATAAGCATAAAAGTAAAGACATGCAAATAAATAACACACAGATTTGGTAACCTAGAAGCCCTCCAAAATGAGAAGGTAAAACTATGGTGGGGATGACACCTACAAATTATCACTACAACAATATGTAACTATTCAAGGTTGCAAAGTTTGATCACTTCCAATGGCCTGCCCTATGAAAGGCCTATCCAATTAAAGACTTTACACCTTGTTAAAAGTGACTTGGTTAAAGGATTTACAAACACTCACTTGGAATGTTACCCTGTTAAAGGATTTAGCACCTTGTCTAAAGGTTTACAACATGGCTATTAAACCAACCTATCGTCATAGGATTTTCATTCCTAATACAATTGCTAGAGAGTATTAGAAAGTTTTGACTTGTTGACTTGCAATCCTTAATTTCTAATTCCAAATTTTTATTTTGCTCTGTCTGTTATGATCCTTGCTTGATTTGATATGTCTCTCTTCAAAATTTTGATACTCTATTATTGACCAACTAGATTATGCAATGTTGTACTTTCTTATCTAAGTCCTTATACCCCTCTACACTTCACTATAATTTACCCATACACATAATGGGGTTTCATCCTCCTTTTAAAGGCTTTGAAGAATTAGGGTTAGGTATGAATCTACGAAAAATATTCAATCTTAATTTCTCACTCAATTCTTGCACTTTTCTTATTGGTTGCATGCCTTCTCACTTTTTCTTATTGGTTGCATGTTGATTACATAGGTAATTCAAAAGATTTGATCTTATCTTTAAAATCCTTTGAGATTCATCCTAAGTCAGCTCAAAAATAGTTAACATCTGAGTTTGTGAAGATACAAACTCATATGGTGATTCTATGTTACTCAACACTTACTAATTTCTGATGCTCAACACATATAGAAATTCTATCTCACTTGGCTCCTATAGTAATTCTATTTCACTAAGCATCTATACTCTGCTCAACATCTATAGTGACTTGGCATCACTTATCACTTGGCACTTGAACTTCACTTAGCACCTAAAGTTCACTTGGTACCTGAAGTTCACTTGGCACCTATTGAATTCTTTGACTTAGCACATACTATAGCTTAGCTTCTATATTATACTCGAAATCATCCTAAGAATTTGGTTAAGTGTGTTGACACTCAAATGTAAAAACCAATTTAAGACTAACAATCTCCCCCTTTGACATGAATGGTAAAAACACTTACTAAACATTATGAATTTGATCTTTATGAGTATACTACACATTATGTTTGACATATGTACAAAACTTCAAAAACTTGTTCAAAATTTTGTATACCTCAAAAGTTTTGTAAATCTCCTTGAGCTGATGTGCAAATTCTATAACCAAAATTGCACTTCTACAACCAAAGATTCTTGTGCTAAATTTGTCTCATGCTGATGTGTTTGATACTCTTTCCCTTATCTATACTCTTATTTTTTGTACCTTGTTTCTACTTTCTTTGTGCTCTCCCTTTGTTTCTGCTCCCCTTTTCACATCTTCTTGCAGTTTTTGCATCCTTTTAGCTTCCTCAAAGTTTGAATATCTCTCCTTTTGGATATTCTTTATTAATTCTATCAAAGAATGCATTATCTCCAAAAATATAATTTCTCCCCCTTTTATTTACATCTCCCCCTTTTTGACACTTATGTCAAAGGGTCCTGAATAGAATATTTAGCCAAAAATATTTTATTTACCTCCATGATCATCTTGAGAGAAGAATCCCAATTATCTGAGGCAATTTCTAGTGATTTGTGCTACATGGTTGTCTCTGTTGCAAGATGTACTAGGCCTTTTAGGGTAGACATATTAGTGTCTTTCTTTAGAACATTTTCTACATAGGCCATTTCCTTATGTAGAACTTCTAGATGGGGGGTAATGGCAGATTGAATCTATATCAATTTGGCCTTAACATTATCCTCTTCTACTATCAAAGTAGCTAACTCTTTTTGGGTGTGAAGTGTAGTTGCAAAATGCTTCTCACTATGAGTTGGATCTTTTGGTAGCTATGTGCTAGAAATCTTGAGATTTCATTCCATGCTCAAAATCCTTTGGCTAGTTTTTTGTGTGAAGAATGATGAGTCACACAATTTTGAGTACAATGAGAATATATTCTCAAGTACTATTTTCACTTTCTCAAACTTCTTAGCCAATTCAACTTGTGAAAGTGCTATCTCACTAGATATCTTTTCATTAACTTTCATTTGAAACATCTTTTTAGACCATTCTAATAACTTAACATTAGTATCAAGGTATTCATTTTATACCTAGTCCACTATGTTGGACAATTGCTCCATGATGGACTTGGTTTCACCAAGTATAGGCAAGCTAAATGCATCAAGAAATATGTCTTTGATTTCCACTAATACTTGCTTCTGGCTATACTCATTTATGAGTATCTCTTGCTTCTTTTTTCTCTCAAGTGCCTCTTACACTTCATTTATTTGAGCTAGGTTCATCATTTTATAGTCATAAGTAGGTATGACTATTTCCTCATCAAATGCAGCATCTCCATAATGAAGTACCCTTACAACCTTGGTGGAGCTCGAGCCTGGTATTGAAATCTATAGTGGTACTACATTAGTGCATGGTTGTTTGGTAGGAGTCCCTAAGGTAGGCAAGTTTACCAATGTCTGTATTGCCTCCTACTTTCTTTCCTTAGGGGTTTTATCCTCTTCCTTCTCCTCTTCTCTACTACCTTAATCAATAATAATGATTTTAGGAAGTGCACCTTGGCTTTGTGTTGTAGGAACATCTTGTCCTATTTGTTCCTTTCCTGGCTCCTCGACAATTGTTGTTGCTATGACTGTATGATCAACCTTAGTAGTTGTATCTTGTGATTTTTTCTCTTTTGGTTAATTTTTTGTAGCTATGGGTGATTTTGAAGGTCGTTCTTGATTGTTCACCTTCTCCCTAGGATCTCTGCTACAACCTTTTGCAATTCTTCCACACTCACCAAAACAGGATTTGTGCATAGTTGTGATTGTAATGTGGTTTGGTGAAAGATCTTTTGAGATCCTCTGCAGTGAGTGGATTGATTTTCTAACCTAAGGTGTTAGGAACATCCTTAACTATTATAGTTTTTCTAGGTGTTGTATGTGGAGGACTTAGTGATGGCAATTGGGTGTCTTGGACACTCTATTCTGGCTACTGCTCCTGAGTTGTTGCATCTTCACCTTGTTGTGTCTTCTCCACTATTTTCTCTTCTTTTTATTTCTCTACTTCCTCCTCTTTTTCATTTTCCTCTTCTTCTTCATCATTTCTCCCCTCAAAGGGTTCTTCCTACCCTTCCTTTACTATAGTTAATCTATAAATTAATTTCCACATTTGTGTGGACTTTTGCACAACATCTTCAATTTGATTTTTACAAAATTTGGAAGGCTTTGTATTTGGGTGCAAATTTGCTCCCATCTTTCTTACTAGCCTTACTTATTTGACCTTTAGTTAGGTTAGGCATTACATGAGCCAATGTTTACTCCCTTATTTCTTTCTCCTTTTTAAGGTGGTAATGCCATTTATTCTCTACAATGGAGCTTAGCTCCTTAGGCATAGAATTGTCTAGTTCAAGTGGGGTGGGCTTGAACTTAGCCATCATAGTGTAGATGGAATCTTCCACTATGTTTTGTTGTTCTCTTCATAATCTATTGAAATTAGTGGTCTTTAAACTATTTGGATCTACATTATCTCTAATGTTATTACAAAAATTTTCCAATTTAGACTTGGTAGAATGTCTTACCAATCTAAATTTCTCATTATCAGACTCTGTCCTTTCTTTGTCTAATTCTAGAGGTGCAACATAGTTTCTTCTCTTCTTTGGTTCTATAGGCCCTCCTTTCTTTATGGCCTTTTGCTTCTCCTATTATTTTTCCACTCTGGTTGTTGCCCTTATATCTACCCTTGTAGTTGGCTTGACTGGGCTTGGCTTTGCTACTTTCTTCTTCCCCTTTGGCTATGCAACTAGTTATTTTTGTGCCTTTCTTTTCTTTGGCTCAGCCTTGGGTGCCTCTTGCTTGGAACCTTCCTCCTCTTGAACATCCTCCCCCATTCCTTGGGTTAGTGCAAGTGTTTCTTGACCTTGTTCCTCTTCATCATCTTTGGCTTGTTCACCTTCTTCTTCTTCTTCTTCTTCTACTTCTGTAGTGCCCTCACCAAATTTGGCCTTAGGTTTATTTACAAGTTTGTCTTTCTTATTTAGTGTGGAGGCATTCTTTAACTCCATGTCCACTTTTTATTTGACCACATCATAGGTTCCAAAATGTGGTGCACTTTTGTCCACTTCTATTGCTTGTAGTGTAGTTATAGCTACTGATGCTTTATCTATATTTATTTCATAGCCAAGAGGTCTTAACCATATAACTCTTAGTATGGTAACTTGAACATATGTATAGTCAACATTTACAAGAAAGCATACATCATTTACATGTTTCTCTACTAATGAAATTGGTATTCTCACCCTTTGCTTCATTGTCTTCTTGAAGTCTTCAAAATAGCTAGTCATAAGAGTCTCAAAATTAGCTCCCATTTGTTCAATGTATTCATTAACTTGATCTATGATAGACCTATTCACTTTCCACACAACTTTTCCAAAAGAAGGAAATTCATTCTGCACATAAAATAATATACAAATCAAAATAGCACCAAACTTGCAATTAGGCTCCCTTGGTTCTTCTTATTGCTGCTAAATTTTCATTAATCTCTTGCAGTTATATGATCCTTTTTCACCAATTTGTAACCCCCATCTATTGCAATGCAAGCACACTGTTGAGTCTACTAGATTGGTATAACTTATGTGCAATGACTCTAATAGCAAAATCAATAAGAGGATCTTGAATGGTGTCAATTGTCATTCCTCTCTTGTTCCACTTGGCACCAATATTTTTCTCAATTTCTTCCTTAGAATCACTCCTAAGGGTCTTTGGCCAATCTAAGGTTGGGTAACCTATCACTCTATGTATAATTCTCTTTGTGATTTTCATTGGGCCATCCTCCAACCATAAGCTTCCATCATGTATTCTGCTAAGCACTAGCCTGATTCATTCAATCTTGAAAACTATAGGGAATTCTAGGGCACGTGTTAAGCCCTTCTTCTCAATAATCTGATATTCTTCCTTCAACACTCTAATTTCACACAATTTCTCATATGTTTTCCTCATTTCCATGTCTCCTAAGGCTCCAATCTTGTAATTGTAACATCTCCTAATATCTTGAACCATAACAACCTTAGGGGGTATGATAGATAGGGCTCCGGCTAGGTCATTTTTATATGCCACTTTCAAGATTGGGTAGAAATCAAGTTGTTTTACTTCATTGGACACTAGCTGGACCTCAAATGGTTCCTTCTCTTATGTTTTCCTTGAGCTAGAAGCCATTTGTGCGATCTAGGGTTTGAACCACAAAGAAACTACGTAACTCAGCACAAATGCAAATTCCTCAAATTCGATGAAATTATTCTAAAATGCTACTAAAATATACTTAAACATTGGATTCTCTCCTTTGGAGTCATTCTACACTCTTTTTCATCTTTTCTCTTCATTGCATTTAATGCTTAGTGCATTTATAGCTTTCCACTCAGCTTCTAAAGAATTTCTACATTACTCAACTTCCATTAGCTTTCCACCACTCAACATCCATAGGAGTATTCCTTACTTGGCTTCAACTTAATTTTCCCTTTACTCAGCTTCCACTATGCACTTAGCATGTACTAGAATTTTACTCGACATCTGAGGGAAACTTGGCAACACTTGTGAAATCTTGAAATTTTATCTTTTCATCTTTAATCATGTTGATCTCTTCTTTTCAATACTTTCTTATTTAGGAATTGATGTATGATAAAGCTTTGTAAATTAGTTCCTCATGCCTTCACTTTACTTAGTTTGATGAAGTGTGACCATTTGACCTTTTAGGTGAAGTGATTCTTTCATTTGATATGCTACGCCCATCTTTCTTTTTCCATGTCTTATTCATTTCTCTTTTGATGTGTTCAACATCTACCTTCTCTTTACCTTTGTTGTTCTTTGAATTGGCTGCCTTTGACCTTGTTGGGCAATTCTTGCTGATATGACCAGTCTTCTAGCAATGTGTCCTTATGCAATTTTTAGGAATGTGTCCATATTCCTAATAGTAATGATAGCTATAGCTAGTGTTGTAGTCCCAATTGTAATGATGCCCATGATTATTTCCCCTCGTTGGCTAATTAGGTGTCCACATAGGATTTGATCTGCACTCAAAAGCTCTATGTCCATACTTCTTGCAATTGTAGTAGTGACCTTCAAATCTTGGTGTACTGATAGTCCTAGTCCTGTAGTCATGTGCTTGATGTCCTTGCTTGTTTCACTTATGAAAATGACTCACATTCTTAGGTTTTTCATGGTGATGAGCATTCTTGCTCCTACATACATTAGAGGTATGTCCCTTTTTACCATAGAATTGACAAGTAGGTTTAGTGTTCTTACCTTTGTTACTCCTTTTTTTTGTAGTCTTGGAAGACTCTCTCAGTTTAGTGCTAATGTATCCTAGTCTTCAAGTATCATTGCTAGCCCTTGGTGATTTCAATAGTTGCTCAATGTACTTGATGGCCTCATTTGGTTTCTTGAATCTCTCTGCAATTTCCTTCTCTCTTTTCAGGTCATTTTGTAGTTATTCATTTTGCATCTTTAGTGTAGAGATCTCAATGTCCTTGACATTTAGTTCATGATGTGCATTCATCATCTGACTTAGGGTGTCTAGCTGCGTGTATGAAATTCTTGCAAGTTCAATTGACTTTTCAATTGACTTTTCTTCCAATTTTTTGGCTAGATTTCACATGTCTTCTTCTAGCATAGCATTGTCTTCAATGGCTCTTTTCTTCTGTTCAGCCACTTCACAAAGCATCATAGCTTGTGACTCTTGTTCAAGATTGAGTATTTTAATTTCTTCTGCTTGAGCTCTATTCTTCTCCATTAGGTCTGCTATTGTTGCATTAAAATCCTTGGAATCTCCATTTGCAAATAGTTTTGAAGTGTCAATCTCCTTGCATTGTGTATCATTCTCAGCTATGGAAATCTCTCTTCTTCTCTTTAAGGATTTTCTTAGTTCCTCTCTAGCTTCATCCAAAGCATGTAAAGTAAGTTGTATATCAATTGCCTGATTCTCTATGATCTGCCAAGTTTGTAGACTTCAATTTCTAGATCTTTTCTCCAAGCTGTAAGGCTCCTCCTTATGAGAACTTGGCTCTGATACCAATTGTTGAAATTGTTAAAATTTACTTCTGAGAGTGGGAGGGTGTGAATTAGAAGTAACTAACTTTAACCATTTCAAAACATTTTAGCTAATCTCATTCACATGCATCTAATTCATCTAATAAGTATAAAAGTAAAGGCATGTAAATAAATAACACATGAATTTGGTAACCTAGAAACCCTCCAAAATGAGAAGGTAAAATTGGAGTGAGGATGACACCCACAAAATATCACTATAAAAATATGTAATTGTTCAAAGTTACAAAGTTTGACCACTTCCAATGGTTTGCCTTGTGAAAGGCCTATCCTATTAAGGACTTTACATCCTGTTGAAAGTGACCTAGTTAAAGGATTTACAAACAATCACTTAGAACATTATCTTGTTAAAGTATTTAGCACCTTGTCTAAAGGCTTACAACATGGCTATTAAACCAACCTATCATCATAGGATTTTCATTCCTAATATAGTTGCTAGAGAGTATTAGAAAATCTTGACCTGTTGACTTGCAATCTTTAATTACTGATTTTAGATCCTCATTCTGTTCTATTTGTTCTGATCCTTGCTTGATCTAATATGTCTCTTCAAAATTCTAATACTCTATTCTTGATCAACTAGATTCTGCAATATTGCACTTTTTTCTCTAAGTCCTTATGCCTCTCTGCACTTTTCTATAACTCACCCATACACTTCTCACATAGACTTGTCACATCCATACACATAATGGGGTTGCATTCTCCTTTTAAAGGCTTCGAAGACTTAGGGTTAGGTATGAATCTATGATCAATATTCAATCTTCATTTCCCACTCAATTCTTGCACTTTTCTTATTGGTAGCATGCCTTCTCCATTTTTCTTATTGGTTGCATGCTAATTACATAGGTAATGCAAAATATTCAATCTTATCTTCAAGATCCTTTGAGATTCATCCTAAGTCGGCTCAAAAATGGTTTACATTTGAGTTTGTGAAGATACAAACTCATATGTTGACTCTATGTTACTTGAAACTTACTAATTACTGATGCTCAACACATATAGAAATTCTATCTCACTCAACTCCTATAGTAATTCTATTTCACTCATCATCTATACTCTACTCAGCATCTATAGTGTCTCGGCATCACTTATCACTTGGCACTTGAACTTCACTTAGCACCTAAAGTTCACTCAACACCTGAAGTTCACTTAGCACCTATTAAATTCTCTAAATCAGCACACACTATAGCTTAGAATTTGCATTATACTCGGCATCATCTTGAGAATTTGGTTAAGTGTGTTGACACTCAAATGTCAAAACCAATCTAAGACTAACAAAAATAATACCCATCAAAGAAAGAAGTGAACCTGTTTGAGTATCTTTTACCCATGAATGAAGTGCTTGATATAACCTAATTTTTATCATTAGAAATCTAATTAAAATCTACATTTTTACTTGCATTTGATTTGGTAGCATTCTGATTTGTATTGTTACTTTTAGATTTAAATATCTCGAATAAAGATTTATCTTCCTTGTCACTAGAACATTGTCCAAGTTCAAATTCAATTCCTATTAGATCATCAGTTCTTCTTTGTTTCCTTAACATATCATCAAAAGTAGTGTTCTCATATTTTTCTAACTTTCTTTTGTATGATATTACTTCATTCATTAAATTTGTACATTCTCAATCTTTAGAACTTAACTCTTCCTTAGTGACAAAAAAAAATTCTCTTTTGTTCCTCAACTTGTAATTTCAATTCTATAACTTGTTGATTTAAGTCGTTAGTTTCTTTTTCAAAGTTCTCTTTTTCTTTTAAGAATTTATTTTCTTAAACACTTAAATTGCTTTTTAATTTCTTGATATTTTTAAGTGCATAAATAAATTCACATTCTAAATCAGCCTCGACAATTTCAACATCATCATCACTATCTGATTCTTGAGAAGTAGTTTCTATAGCCATGAATGAAACTTCATTTTCATCACATTCAAAACTACTAGATTCACTATCCGATACATTAGCAATCAAACTCTTCTTCTTCTTCTTAAAGAACTTATTTTTGTTATAGAATTTTTTTATACCTAATTTCTCTTTCTCATCATCTACTTCATCATGATTATTATAAGGACATTTAGATGCAAAGTGTCCTATTTTACCACAATTAAAGCATTTGAAAGGAAGTGTACCTTTGTATTTACCTGCACTTTTATTTAATTTCCTTGATAAATGTGCTTCAAGAACATCACAATATTTTGATTCTAAAGAGAGTTGCTTCACTTTATTGTCCACCTTAAATGCTGCTTCTTTTCTTGTGGATTCCTGTTTGACAAACTTTCTCATTTCATAAGCTACAAGTGCTCCATGAATATCTTCCATTGTATACTTGTTAATATCTCTAGCCTCTTCTATAGAACATATCTTCGAATTAGATTTATCAAGAAGAGATCTCAAAACTTTCTTTACAACATCAATATCATCAATTTTCTCACCAAGATCTCTTATGCCATTTACAGTTTCATCTATCTTAAGGAGATAATCTTCTACCTTTTCATCATTACCCATCTTAAGGTCTTTAAATATTGATTTCAAAATTTGTATCTTGGCTTCTTTAAATCTATCATTACCATGATATGTGTTTTTCAATTTGTCCCATACTTCTTTAGAAGAACCATAATGCATTACCTTAACAAAAACATCTTTAGATCAACTATTAAGTATAGAAAATTTAGCTTTCATATCAGTTTCATACTTCCTCTTTTCATTAGGATCTGTAGGTAAAGTATTAGGAAATTTAACCATTAACAACTAAAGCCCAAACATCAAAATTAATAGATAACAAATATGTTTGCATCATTACTTCCCAAAAGCATAATATGATCCATCAAAAATAGGAACTTTTGAAGAGCTATATTGAGCCATAAAAGATAATTATTCCACTCAACCAAAATCTACCCAAAGTTGTTAAACTTGATAGAGGAAACCTTGCTCTGATACCACTTTTTGGAATACAAACTCCATTGAGGGTGGGGTGGGGGGGTTTTGAATTAGTGGTTTAAAATACTTTGAAAAACTTGAAATAATTACATGTTATAAAAATTTAACACATGAGCAAGATAGTTAATGAATAACAAAGTGATATGATATTTTAACATGGAAAACCCCTTAGGGTAAAAAACCATTTTGAATCTGAAATTTTATTAAACTTTATTGGCCTCTTGGGCAAATCTTTTAGAGCTACAACTCTAGGAAGCACCAACACCCTATTTTAGAAATACCAATTTCAAGAAACATGAATCCCTCGCACCTAAAGGACCAACTTCATGAATACAAGAAGCACCAACTTCTAAAATGAACAAATGAGATATAAAATTAGAGGATCATCTCTATTACAACACAAACTATAAATCACTAGTTTCAACTTCTTTTTGAAAACATAATGTAGGATATACTTCTATTATCCTCAAAACATCCAATATCCAAATATATTTTCTTTTTCTATTAAAAGATTTGATCAAATACTGATATGAATGAATGAAGCAGCAATATATAACCCTTCTTCTACCTCTGATAAACTTATTCAATACAAAACAAATCACAAATATAAGAATAGAAACATAAAGCATTACCCTCTTCTTTGCTATTAAAAATATGTCTGCAAATTGTTCGGTCTACAAGGATTTTCACACCAATTTTGCAACTTCTATCAAAACCACCTATTGGATTTTTTAGAGGAATGTATTCTCTACTTATAAACCAAGAAAGTTGAAATTTTGGAGGTAGTTACATACCCCAAACTTCCATTAGACCAAAACCACTCAAAACTGCCAAAATTATCATAAAAAATTGGTACCCATTTATGATAAATAGAAATTTTCTCTTTCTATACATGTGTTATGCAAAAACTAATGAAGACCCATTTTAGCTAACTCCAAGACCTTTCCAAAAAGGTATTGATAGTTGGGTCTATCTAATAAAAAATCTTGTTGACTTTCTAATAGACCAAAACTTTTTTTTTATACCCATTTTCAAAAATAGTGTGAACATTGTGTTAATTGTATAACACTTAAGTATTTGTCTTGAATATGTTTTGAAAAATATTGTAGGACATCAAATAAAATAATTACACGATGTTAGCCATACCATATGCTCATTATTGACATCAATGACAACAATCAAAGAACAAATACCAAGGGTTCAACAAAGTGGTCTACACCCTTAAGGTGAATTGATTTATGTTACTATATCGGTTATTTTGATTATGCTTATGACTTATATATGAGATTATGATGTGATTTATGATTCACTGAGGTTTGTGCCAGTGGTTACCAAGATCGATGTGGTATCATGATGAGGTTCCATGATTACCCTAAGATGTCTGCAGAGATTGTATTGTGTACTATTATCATGCTACACTAACCTAGGTTACCGTAGCAGTGGTTAGTTATATTTATGACTATGTTCACTTATGTGTTTTAAATGCATTTTCATGTTGTTCAAACAACCATTATTAATTGCTTAAATAATTAGAAATGGGTTGTCCATGTTGGATTCATTGGTTTTGTGTTGTTGATATTTACCTTGATATATTTTGATCCAAGAGATACTTGTTACTCATGTTATGTTTTACATTTGAGAGACCTGAGGCTTAGATGTTATATTTTGATTTTAGTATCATAGATGTTAAACTACTATGTTGTTCAGTTGATCATATTGCATGATAATGCCATTTTGAGATGATAGTATGTTTTATGATGATATCAAGTTATTTAATATTTAGACATATCCCTGACTATGGTATGTTATGGATTTAATTCTATGGTTATTTACTTCATTCTTACATTGTTATTCTTTATGAAAACATGAGTGATGTAAACAAATTATTTTAGTATAATTAAATAAATGGTTAAATTAGGTATTTGATACATTTATTACTTCAACTATGTTGTTATATGCAATTACACTTTATCATATTGTTTAATGTGTTGGATTTATATCCCTATTAGTGGCACATGAAGTTAGTGGTTCAGCCATTCATATTTTTACCAATGTCATCCCTCTATGGTTGATGTATGCTTATTTTAATTTTTTAATTAATCATTTTAGTGATTATTAAATCTAAACTCATTTGCATTATGTGATTAGACCAATGAGTGTGTCTGTGTATTTAGAGGTTTTCCCATCATCTTGTTTACATAGTACACTTGCAATAAATTCTCTCAATGACTTAGGATGTTTATGATTTATCTTAACATAGAATGGTTTGGCCATCTCAAAACACCTTTGGTTGATTTTAATTTGACAAAAACTATGAAGAAACATTTCATAAAAATGTTTTTGATTCATATCCAAAAAAAAATTTGCATGTGGCTCACGGTTTGTTTTTTCAATTTGTCTTTTGACAACAAAAAAAATTGGCTAGTGAAGCCCTTTTGTTGTCACACTAAAAGCTTTCAATTAATGTTCTTAATGTATCAACAATAAATTTATCCTTACATAGGAGTCTACCTTGTAATGACCAAAAAAAAGTATAATTAGAATTCTCAATTTTATCTTACCTTGCCAAGGCTTTAACTAATGTTGTTCTACTTATCCTTAATGGTTTACTTGTTTTTCTTATCATACGAGATTTTTCCATTTCATTTGCCATTATGGTTGATGTGAGGACATGTTGACTTGTATTAGAATCTTTACTATGTTCTTTTGATCCAATGGATTGGTATGCATGAAAGAGATTTCTAAAAATGCTTCTTTCACTACTATTTTCATATGTTCTGAACACCAAAATTCTCATTGTCTCTCTAAATTTAAGATTTTTGATCATTTCAAAAAAAAAATGGTATCTTCCACTTTGATTTAATTTTTCAAAAAAAATTATTCCAAATCTTTTTAACAATTCTTCTACATTTCTTTTATGACATTTTATCATGCATTGGCCTCAAAATATTTTCACCAATGTCAATTAGAAACTTTGGTTGTCTATGTATTATTCTATGAGATATTGATGTATGTACATGCTCTATATTTTCATTACTTGCATTTTGTGCATTCATCATTTCAACTTGAGATGTCAAATTAGGTGATTTAGGTGTATTTTTCATAATCATTTCAATTGGGGTATGTTGAACATTTTCATTTATCAAATTAGGTGCATTTGTGACATCGATATAAATAGGTAGATTTTCATCACTTACATTGGAGGTATTTGATGATGTACCTTCATGTAATCTCCCCATATACTCCCTTATTTGTGCCTTTACTACCTCTCATTTTTCAATCATTCCTCTCTTGTTCTTTCCCATGATTGTAGATGCAGATTTACATACAAACAATAATATGAACAACATATATAATAAAATATAAAATCAAACAAATTTTCATCATTATTTTATGCTCAATAACAAGATACAAACATAAAATAATATTTGGACACAAGAAAATAGAACAAGTTTATGACTTCTAAGAAAATTGTCCTATAAAAAATAACATGAACAAAATACATAATCAAATAAAAAATTTATAAAAATTGCATCATTATTTTATCCTCAATCACAAGATACAAAAATAAAATAAGATGTTGGTAAAAGAAAATATATCAAATTTAGCATTCCCAACCAGAAAAGACTAAATACTTGCATACCTAGTGCAGAAATACATTTGAAATAGCAATAGAATCCAATAAAGAGGTCGGTTAGGGGATTGAAAGAGAGGGAGAGAGACGGTGAGAGGTGGGTTAAGGGTTTGGGAGGGGGGAGTGAGATTGATTAGGGGACAATGAGAGAAGGAAGTTTAGGGTTAGAGATGTGGAGTTAGTAGTTAGATAGAAAAAGATGTAGGTTAAGGGTTTGAGAGGGAGGGGAAGAGGTAGGTTAGGGTTATAAGAGGGAGGGAGAAAAGTAGGTTAGGGGTTTGAGGAGAGATAGGGTTAGGGGTTATCCTAGACAGAGAAGAGTTACATGTTAAAGGGAGTGGATGTTAAGGGTTACTGTGTGTGTGTGTGTGTGTGTGTGTGTGTGTGTGTGTGTGAGAGAGAGAGAGAGAGAGAGAGAGAGATGTTATCAATATATGTGATTGTATATACAATAATAGATTAAAAATATTAAATTATAAATGAATTTAGTTGTACTATAAATATATAGTTATAATATATATATAATATTTTATTAAATAATTTTAAATATATATAATATTTAATTGTAAAGATAATTTATCTATATGTTTATAAATATTTAGTTTATTTATAATGGACATAACCCGATCGTGTTATTGATATCATAGTAAACCGAAATGGATATGTGAACGGAATGTATTTTGTATTCACTAATTAATAGCTCAATCTGGTTATTTCTCAAACACACATGATTAGGTTCTCAATAATTCTAGCACACTTTCGCTCCAATAACCTGATCAAGCTATTGCTTGGAATTAGCCTTGGAAGTTCACCCAAAGGCTTGGTAACTCATTTCCCCTCCAATTTCAATCATTTGGAATTTTTTTCATCTTCTAAGATGAACTATCATCCTTTCCTTCATCAGGTTTCCAAATGATAAAGTGGGTATCTTTAAAATCACCACCATAATCTGACCTACCTTCTTACCTTTCTGAATATGTAATTTTTTTGACAATAGTAACATTGTAAATGTTAATTTGTTTTACCACCATCTTCATAGTCCTCATAGACATATGCCTAGATTTTTTTAAATAACTTTTAATATAGTTAAACAAATGTAAAATAAACTACATATTATTGTTCTACACTCTATCCTATACACTTCAAAAAAAAACTCATTTTAAATTATTTTGATACAAATTATGATTTAAAAACACACAACTACCAAAATTTTAGTACGTAGTCACTTCAATAATTCACTAAAAATAATCATCACAAAATTACACAAAAATACACAACTTCTAGATATCACTCTTAACTATCATCCTACCAAAGGGATCTACAAAATATTAAATATAAATAGGTGTTTTGTGTTGCACACAAAACAATGTTATGATTTTTTTTAATTAGGGACATTTTTCATGTGTACAGGGTTTGACCCACCTAATCTAACAAACACTAGTAGTTTAGAAAGTAGACTCAGAGTACTACAATTTATATTTTTTACACATCTTATCATTTTGAGTGGATGAAGCGTCTCATCCAAGTTTAGGGTTACCTGATTTTTAAAAAAATGGTTTCCACTTATACTCCCCTTTTTTTACACCATCTTAGTCCACTTACCCTGAAATAAAATTATTTTTGTATTCTTTCAAATTAAAAATACTACATAGATCTAGCAAAGGAAATATTTATTTATTTATTTATGTTTATGAAACCTAACTACACAAATGTAAATGCAATGCATGTAAAAGTTAGATCTAACTATCAACATCAAATAGATGAGGGATAACATCATATTCACTAAGATGTTTAGGGGGAAATGGAGGCAATCAATTTGTTAATCTAAACTAATGAGATTGAGTTCATTGATTAGAAATATTTCACCTTAAAATATTAAATACAAGAGAAAGAGGGGCTTCCAAACATAAATCTTAATATAATATGAGTTAGATCAACACATCCCAAGTGAGATGAAGGGATCTTAATTCCAAACTCAAATCATACCAAGGAATAATGCAATCAAGTACCCTTTGTGTAATGTTTAATTGATTATTTAGGCACATGACCAATGATAATGCCAATCTAGATCTAGTGTAAAAAATAGTGTATGAACTTGAGAGCATATAATCATCATATCTAGTCTAGAAAATGACACATAAAAGAATAAATCCATACCTCAAAGTCTTGAAGAATAAATCTAACCAAATCTTGAATTTTGGTAGCAAATTATATCCAATACAAAAATAAATCTAGAATTGAAATCAAGAAGTTGAGAGAAACAAAGACTAGATATCTCTTTGTTCTAGGTATAGGTTAACCTCCATGACCTATATTGGTATAGGTTGACTTTTTGGGTGTAGATCAACCTAGTTAACCTATGTCTAGCTCCTAAAAATCTATAGGTCTAAAAACTTCTTCAAAAAGGGTACTCAAATCTATTTACAAAACTCTCCTCCCTAAACCTACAAATCTAAAAATGTGTGTGTGTGTGTGTGTGTGTATGTGGTGTAGGGATTTTTCTTAGTGAACCCCCCATTTTGGTAATTTCACTCTCCATGGATAGCCATTAGAAAAGATGATGTGTGTGTATCTAATACTTTTGAATATTAGATTATAGATCTAGAATGTAAGGAGCTAAGAAATTCTACGAATATAACTCTATGAGTAAAACCCTAACATGCAAGTGTGCATGTAAATGTGCACAATATAAAAGAACAAAGAAAATATATGAAAATGACATTGAATCGTATCAAACCCTTAAGGCTAAAGTATTATATCCATCTTCACAATCCCTTTGCAACTCCATAGTGAATCACTTGTTGAATGCTTGATTTGAAGAATATGGGTGATAAACCTCCTTTTGCATTAAATACATGAGATCCATCCCTTTAACTTCACCTTTCAATTACTCTATGTTATATTGGGATGTCTATGCATGCTTGCATCTTTCTTCTATTCATGCCAAATGAGGCCAACTAATGGCATTTAATAACAAATTTTTGAGATCACCCTTGCAGGAGTTGATTGCAATAGGTGAGAAACCATTTAATTTTTGAAATATAATTAAGGACCATAATCCAAGACCCCACAAGTATTGGTCAAACTAGTTAACATACACTGGCATAGGTCAACCTAGTTGGTGTATAATTTGCTAGGTACAAATTATGGGAAAGATCCTAGGATTCTAGAATTGTAAATGGTACATGTGTAAATATTGCAAAGTTTGAGAAATTGACATTAGAAAATAAAATAAGACCAAGGAAGAGGAGAATGCATAGAAATTATAACCTACCTTGATCCTTATAGAAGAGGGAAATGAGAAATCAAGGAGTATATGTTAGTTCTTACACCAATTTTTCCTAGGAGAGAGAAAAAGAAAAGAAGTTAGTGTGCTTCAATGCAAGTGTATAATGCAAATATATTAAATAGGAGTTAAAGGTCATAAATTGTAGATCTAATTTAACATGGTATATCACATAAAATATTATTTAAAATGCTAAATTAATTGAATATTGGGGGATTTTAATTTATTTATTTTATTTTATTTACTAGCTAATATGTCGTAGTTGAATTTCAAATATTTGGAAGTGTCTCGCATAATTTTTGAAAAGGGTCAATTAGTTTGTTAAATAATCTAATATGCTAACTTATAAGTCAATTTAAAAGTTAGGCAAAAGGGGATCTTTTGCACTCAATTTGTAATTGTTGAATTATTAAATTGGAGAGTTTTCTCTGAAACCCTTTTTGAATATTTTATTGATTTGTTCATTGTGGGAGATTGGCTCATCAAATCATTGCTAGGATAGGTTTGTTGGATTTCTAGTAGGATTTTCCATCTTTTTCAGGGTTTTCATTATCTTCAAAGATATCTCCATTTATTTCTTGTGTTCTTGGTTTCATGCTTTCTATGAGAGGTAAGGTTCTCATTTTAAAATTATTTTAGTTCATTTCTTCACATTTATTTGATTTTTAAATGATTGGAGCTTGAAACTAGTGCTTTTCTCTATTTTTATGTGATTCTATAGCTTGATTGGTTGGGTATGTTTATTTATGTGAGTTTGAATTTTAAAATTTAAGTTTTTGTATGCTTTATGTAAGATGTTTTATTTTTGGACATTTTTCTCATGCCTCAATTTACATGTCACCTAGACTTGAGCTAGATTTTGTGGCATAAGTTTGCATGATGGAAATGAATTTTCCTCTATGTTTTCATTTATCCTATGTTTTTACTTTGTGGTTTTTGGATTCCGTACTCCCAACAAGATGCCTAGTGAGTGTATTTTCTTACTTGGATCTTTTATTTGTGTTTCTATAATCCAACCCTTCCATGTGGATTTATCATTATTTTACATGGAGTTGGTTATGCTCATCCATAAGCACATATGTGTTCCAATGGTGAGATCTTTCAAGATCCAAACTCTTGGATTTAGGCAAGTTGAGTGTGTATTTATTTGGGGATAAGGTTGGGAACTTGCATTGCCTTATGGCACTTGTCATATGACAAGAAGGGTACATAGGGTACTAGGGTGGAGTAATCTCTCACGAGTACCCTAGTTTGTAAGTGGTCAAAAAACTAATGTGAGGAGGTTCTAACAAGTGAAAAAAACTAAATGCATGGGTAATTAAAATTAACATAAGATAAGTGATATAAATACCCATGTGCTTGTCAAGCATCTTGAGAAAACCAATGTGAGGTTGTGGTGTTTGTATAGTCTCTAGTATTCTACGTAATTTAGTATAAGGATGTGGTTTGAGGCCTTTCAAGGGACTTGAGTGACCATATCCCCATTTATATTAGGCTAGTACAAGTCAAGCAATTACACTTCACTAGAATCCCTACATATTTAGCTTTTGGAGTGTTCTAATGAGTGAACTAGTGTACTACATTGCATTCATAATCATATTTGTACTTATATTATGCACTATTTGAATTGTGTGTAATGCTTTGATGTTTATATCTTATGTAACTCTGGTTAGGTCATTATCTCCATGAGCACAATAGGATTGGCCTACAAGTTCCACATAGTTGGGATGCATTCCTACCTTAACCATTATTTGGGATCAGAAAATAAGGACATCTATCTTCTAGATTTCATATTATGTGTGAACTATTCCTTCTTCTCTTTCCCTCTTGACTTCTATTTGTACTTTCACTCTTAATGCATATTCTTCTTTGTATCAAACTAATTATATATAGTGTTAGTTAGATATATCAGAGGTGTATTTATGTATTTTATCTGAAGGTTTGATTAAGTGCTTACCTCCCCAATTCATGTGTATCTAGTACTCCCTAGCATGAAGGTTTCTTATCTTAGTTGACATTTTACTTATTTTCCACAATCAATAGTTCATTTTATTGTATGATGAAGTATTTCATCACATGATAAAGGAATTTCATCATATTAGTCAGCGAGTCTCATCATATAATGAAGTATTTTATTAATTTGTTACTATAGATTTATCTTTCCAATTTTGAGTACATTGTCATTTTGGAGTTTCATTGCACCAAATTATCATACCCAACTATGAGTAGCATTGTGTATTGTTTCATCATTCCATAGACAATAAGTACTTTTGTACAAGTTGAGAAAATTTGAGTTGGTGTTCTGGATACCCATTTTGGGAGACATACTTTCTCAATTTGGAATAGACAACTATCAATCGTCTTTAGCATAGTTAGAATCTATTTCACATTCTCTATGAATCTATAATTAGAAATGAACTTAAATGGTTAATCACCTAGGAACTTGTAATTGTCAATGAAATGAATATCAAATTGGATGCAAGTGTAGTAATCAAAATTAACCAAGTGTATGTTAATCATCTAGGTGGAAAATGGAAATCCTAGATTTGGGAACCATTGGTTCATTGTTAAGGTATTACAGGGTATGTGCAGGATCGTGGTGTACCAAAATATGGCCTTAAGTGGTAGTGAAAAATCAGAAAATCAGGGTTATGTCAACTTGACACATAATTTTAAAGTGGTTATGGACTTTATATCAAAAAGTTGTAATAAAATAATCTATAGGAAATTGAATGTAGTTTCTAAACTACTAGGCCTTATTAGGAGAAAAAAATAATTGATTGGTCAAAAGTTTGGATTTTAATGCATTACTACAAAAATTTCAAGGCAAAAATAAAAAGTAGGTGCATGTCTGACCACCTTAATCAAAATCAAATGCTAATATTTTTTAATATAATTATAGATATGAAAAGTAGACTCATGCTCGGATGTGACACATATTTTTTGGTATTTTTATTCCAAATAAATAATTAAATATGAATTTTCTACCAAAATTTTTTTGAAAAATAAAAAAGTCCCGTGTCTGACCACCTTAACTAATAGAAAATTTTACCAAATTTAATTTTATTTATTTTTTCTTATACTAGGCGAAGCATAGAATGTGACGCAACTTTTAGATTTAAAAAATGTTATACCGTTTGAAAATGATAGCTATTTTTCAATCAGTATGTCAATCAGAACTTTACAATAATCTTCATTGATAATTAACTAATAAATACTTATCGATCTCAGAATTTGACAAAAATTATATTGATGGAATCTTGAGAGCGATATTAAAAAACTCTTTTCGTTTGATTCAATTTCATTCAAAATAACATTGTCAGACAACTACCTAAAGTCTGAGTATCACTAAAACCCTCTTCAAACACGTCTTTTGGGTTGACCAAGTAGGCTTGGTAAATACCAAGCCTAATCAAATATCAGATTTCAAATCAGATATCAGATTTGAAATCGAATATCGGATTTGAAATCGAATATCAGATTCCAAATCGGATATCTGATTTGAAATCGGATATCCGATATGGCTAGGTGAATTTTGGTGAGAAATTTGAAATCCCAACCTATTTTGGAGGGAAAATTGGATTTAAGACTTATAGCTTATGATTTATAAATTATTTTTGTTATATTACTATGTAAATATGTATTATAATATATAATAACGTAATGTAAAGATATAACATATAATATATTATGTTATTCACTATAATCTATAAATATAATTTATATTATTATTATTTTTACTAAATATAATAACGTAATATATATATAAGTATGTTATTAATATATATAATAACATAATATTTTTATTAAATATAATAACCATATATATATATATATGTTATTAATATATATTATTATATTAATATGCATGTTATTAATATATATGAGTCAAAGGGGGTCATAGGTTGACCTATGAACCCCTTTGACCCATTACATAACAACATATGTCCCTAGGGGTCCTAGGACCCCTAGTGACATATTAGAATCGTTCTTATGGGTTGAAGGAGGTCATAGGTTGACCTATGACCCCCTTCGATGCATTACATGACGACATATGTCTCTAGGGGTACTAGGACTCCTAAAGACATATTAGAATCGTTCTTATGAGTCAAAGGAGGCCATAGGTTGACCTATGACTCCATTCAACCCATTAAATGATGACATATGTCCCTACAGGTCTAGGACCCCTAGAGACATATTAGAATCATTCTTATGGGTCAAAGGGGGTCATAGGTTGACCTATGACCCCTTTTGACCTATTAAATGATGACATATGTCCCTAAGGGTCCTAGGACCCATAAGAACATATTAGAATCATCCATATGGGTCAAAGGGCGTCATAGGTTGACCTATGACCCCCTTTGACCCATTACATGGTGACATATGTCCCTAGGAGTCCTAGCATCCCTAGGGACATTAGAATCATTCATATGGGTCGAAAGGGCTCATAGGTTGACTTATGATCCCCTTCGACCCATTACATAATGACGTATGTCCCTAGAGGTCCTAGGACCCCTAGGGACATATTAGAATCATTCTTATGGGTCAAAGGGGGTCATAGGTCAACCTATGACCCTAGATGATGACATATGTCCCTAGGGGTCTTGGGACTCCTAGGGACATATTAGAATCGTTCATATGGGTCAAGGGGGGTCATAGGTTGACCTATGATACCCTTTGACCCATTACATGAACCCATTTGTCCCTAGGACCCCTAGGGGTCCTAGGACCCCTAGGGACATATTAGAATCGTTCATATGGGTCAAAGGGGGTCATACGGTGACCTAGGACCCCCTTCAACCCATTAAATGATGACATATGTTTGTAGGGGTCTTAGGACCTGTAGGGACATATTTGAATTATTCATATGAATCAAAGGAGATCATAGGTTGACCTATGAACCCCTTCGACCCATTAAATGATGACATATGTCCCTAGGGGTCCTAGGACCCCTAGGGACATATTAGAATTGTTCATATGGATCAAAGGGGGTCATAGGTTGACCTATGACCCCCATCAACTCGTTAAATGATGACATATGTCCCTAGGGGTCCTAGGACGCCTAGGGACATATTAGAATTGTTCATGTGAGTCAAAGAGGGTCATAGGTTGACTTATAACCCCCTTTGACCTATTACATGATGACATATGTCCTAAGGACCCCTAAGGATATATGAGAATCATTTTTATGGGTCAAATGGGGTCATAGGTTGAACTATGACCCCCTTCGACACATTACATGATGGCATATGTCCCTAGGGGTCTTAGGTCCCTTAGGGACATATTAGAATCGTTCATATGGGTCAAAGGGAGTCACAAGTTGACCTATGATCCCCTTTGACCCATTAAATAATGACGTTTGTCCCTAGGGGTCCTAGGATCGCTAGAGACATATTAGAATTGTTCATATGAGTCAAAGGGGGTCATAGGTCCTTTGACCCATTACATGATGACATATGTCCCTATAACCCCTAGGGACATATGAGAATTGTTCTTATGGGTCAAAGGGGATCATAGGTTGACCTATGACCCCCTTCAATGCATCCTAGGACCCCTAGAGAAATATTAGAATCATTCTTATGGGTCAAAGGTGGTCATAGGGTGACCTATGATACCCTTCAACCCATTACATGATGACATATGTCCCTAGGGGTCATAGGAGCCCTAGGGACATAATAGAATCATTCTTATGGGTCAAACGAGGTCATAGGTCAACCTATGACCCCCTTTGACCCATTACATGATGACATATGTCTCTATGGGTCATAGGACACTTAGGAACATATTAGAATTGTTCATATGGGTCAAAGGGGGTCATAGGTTAACCTATGACCCCATTTGACCCATTACATGATGACATATGTCCCTAGGGGTCTTAGGACCCCTAGGGACATATTAGAATGCTTCTTATGGGTCAAAGGGGGTCATAGGTTGACCTATGAACCCTTTCAAAAAATTACATAACGACATATGTCCAAAGGGGTCCTAAAAACCTTAGGGACATATTAGAATTGTTCTTATGGGTCAAAGGGAGTCATAGGTTGACCTATGACCCCCTTTGACCCTTTACATGATGACATATGTCCTGTCTAGGATCCCTAGGGACATATTAGAATCGTTCTTATGGGTTAAAGGGGGTAATAGGGTGACTTATGACACCCTTCAACCCATTACATGATGACATATGTCCCTAGGGGTCTTAGGACCCCTAGGGACATATTAGAATCATTCTTATGGGTCAAATGGGGTCATAGGTCAACCTATGAACCCCTTTGACCCATTACATGATGACATATGTCCTTACCGGTCATGGGACACCTAGGGACATATTAGAATTATTCATATGGGTAAAAGGGGGTCATAGGTCATTCGACCCATTAAATGATGACATATGTCACTAGGGCTCCTAGGAACTCTAGGGACATATTAGAATTGTTCATTTGGGTCAAAAGAGGTTATAGGTTGACTTATGACCCCCTTCGACCCATTAAATGATGATATATGTCCCTAGAGGTCCTAGGACCCCTAGGGACATATTAGAATTGTTCATATGGGTCAAAGGGGGTCATAGGTTGATCTATGACCCCCTTTGACCCATTACATGATGACATATGTCCATAGGACCCCTAGGGACATATGATAATCGTTCTTATGGGTCAAAGGGTGTCATAGGTTGATCTACAACCCCCTTCAACACATTACATGACGACATATGTCCCTATGGGTCTTAGGACCCATAGAGACATATTAAAATCATTCATATGGGTCGAAGGGGGTCATAGGTTGACCTATGATCCCCTTCGACCCATTAGATGACAACATTTGTCATATGAGAATCATTCTTATGGGGCAAAGGAGGTCATAGGTTGACCTATTAACCCTTTCGACGCATTACATAATGAAATATTAAAATCATTCTTATGGGTCAAAGGTGGTCATAGGTTGACCTATGACCCACTTTGACCCATTACATGATTTCATATGTCCCTAATGGTCCTTGAAACCCTAGGGACATATTAGAATAGTTCTTATAGGTCTAAGGGAGTCATAGGTTGACCTATGACTCCCTTTGACCCATTACATGATGACATATGTCCCTAGTAGTCATACGACCCCTTAGGAACATTTTAGAATGCTTCTTATGGGTCAAAGGGGGTGATAGGTTGACCTATGACCCCTTTCAAACATTACATGACAACATATGTTCAAAGAGGTCCTAGAACCCCTAGAGACATATTATAATCATTCTTATGGGTCAAAGGGGGTCATAGGTCAACCTATGACCCCCTTCGACCTATTAAATGCTGACATATGTCCCTAGGGACATATTAGAATCATTATATGCATCAAAGGGCATCATAGGTTGACCTATGACCCCCTTCAACCCATTACATGATGACATATGTCCCTAGGGGTCCTAGCACTCCTAGGGACATATTAGAATCATTCATATGAGTCGAAGGGGGTCATAGGTTGACTTATGATCCCCTTCAACCCATTACATAATGACATATGTCCCTAGAGGTCCTAGGACCCCTAGGGACATATTAGAATCATTCTTATGGGTCAAAGGTGGTCATAGGTTGACCTATGACCTGCTTTGACATATTACATGATGACATATGTCCCTAGAGGTCCTCAAAATCTTAGAGACATATTAGAATCATTCTTATGGGTCAAAGGGGGTCATAGGTTGACAATTGACCCACTTCAACATATTACATGATGACATATGTCCCTAAGGGTCCTAAGACCCCTAGAAACATATAAGAATGCATCATATGGATCAAAGGGTGTCATAGGTTTACCTATGACGCCCTTCGACCCATTAAATGATGACATATGTACCTAGGGGTCCTAGGACACCTAGGGACATATGAAATCATTCTTATGGGTCAAAGGGGATCATAGGTTGACCTATGATACCCTTTGACCTATTAAATTATGAGATATGTTCATGCGGGTCCTAGGACCACTAGGAACATATTAGAATTGTTCTTATGGGTCAAAGGGGGTCATAGGTTGACCTATGACCTCCTTCAACCAATTACATGACCACATATGTCCCTAGGAGTCTTAGGACCCCTAGGGACATATTAAAATTATTCTTATGGGTCAAAGGGGCTCATAGGGTGACCTATGACCCCCTTCGACCCATTAGATGATGACATATGTCCTTAGGGGTCCTAAGACCCCTAGAGACATATTAGAATCGTTCTTATGGGTCAAAGGGGGTCATAGGATGACTTATGACCCTCTTCAACACATTAAATGATGACATATGTCCCTAGGGGTCCTAGGACACCTAGGGACATATTAGAATGCTTCATATGGGTCAAAGGGTGTCATAGGTTAACCTATGATCCCCTTCGACCTCTTAAATGATGACATATACAGCTAGGGGTCCTAGGACCCCAAGGGACATATTAGAATCGTTCATATGGGTCAAAGGGGTCATACGTTGACCTATCACCCCCTTCGACCAATTACATGACGACATATGTCCCTAGGGTTTTTAAGACCCCTAAGGACATATAAGAATCATTCTTATTGGTCTAAAAGGGTCATAGGTTGACCTATGAACCACTTTGACCCATTATATGATTACATATGTCCCAAAGGGGTCCTAGGAACCTTAGGGACATATTAGAATCATTCTTATGGGTCAAAGGGGCTCATAAGGGTACCTATGATCCCCTTCCACCTATTAAATGATGACATATGTTCTTAGGGGTCCTAGGACCCCTAAGTAGATATTAGAATCATTCTTATTAGTTGAAGGGGGTCATAAATCAACCTATGAGCCACTTTGACCCATATGAACGATTCTAATATGTCCCTAGGGATCCTAGGACCCCTAGGGACATATGTCATCATGTAATGGGTCGAAGGGGGTCATAGGTCAAACTATGACCTCATTTGACCCATATGAACAATTCTAATATGTCCCTAGGGGTCCTAGGACACCTAGAGATATATGTCATCATGTAATCTGTCAAAGGGGGTCATAGGGGTCATAGTTCAACCTATGACCGCTAGGGACATATGTTGTCATTTAAAAGGTCAAAGGGGGTCATAGGACAACCTATGACCTCCTTTGACTCATAAAAATGATTCTATTATGTCCCTAGGGGTCCTAGGACCGCTATGTACATATGTCATCATTTAATGGGTTGAAGGGAGTCATAGGTCAACCTATGACAACCTTTGACCCATATGAAGCATTCTAATATGTCCCTAAGGGTCTTAGGACTCCTAGGGACATATGTCATAATATAATGCAGTCATAAGTCAACCTATGACCCCCTTACACCCATAAAAATGATTCTAATATATCGCTAAGACATATGTCATCATGTAATGGGTCGAAAGGGGTCATAGGTCACCCTATTAGCCCCTTTGACCCATAAGAACTATTCTAATATGTCCCTACGGGTTTTATGACCCCTAGGGACATATGTCGTCATGTAATGTGTCCAAGGGGGTCATAGGTCAAACTATGACCCCCTTTGACCCATAAGAACGATTCTAATAAGTCCTTAGGACCCCTAAGGACATAAGTCCCTAGGACCCTTAGGGAAATAAGTCCCTAGGACCCCCTTTGAGCCATATATACCATTCTAATATGTCCTTAGGGATCTTAGGACCCCTGGGGAGATATGTCATCATGTAATGGGTAGAATGGGGTCATAGGTCAACCTATGACCCCTTTTAACTCATATGAATTATTCTAATATGTCCCAAGGGATCCTAGAACCCTTGGGGACATATGTCGTCATCTAATGGTTCGAAGATTCTAATATGCCCCTAAGGGTCCTAGGACCCCTAAGGATATTTGTTATTATTTAATGGGTCGAAGGGGGTCATAGGTCAACCTATGACCCCTTTTGACCCATATGAAGCATTCTAATATGTCCCTAGGGGTCCTAGGACCCCTAGGGACATATGTCGTCATGTGATGGGTCAGAGGGGGTTATAGGTCAACCTATGACCCCCTTTGACCCATAAGAACGATTGTAATATGTCCCTTGGAGTCCTAGGACACCTAGCTATATATGTCATCATTTAATGGGTCAAACGGGGTCATAGGTCAACCTATGACACCGTTTGACCCATATGAAGCATTCTAATATGTCCCTAGGTGTCCTAGGACCCCTAAGGACATATTCATCATGTAATGTGTCAAAGTTGATTATAAGTCAACCTATGACCTCCTTTGACCCATAAGAATGATTCTAATATGTCCCTAGAGGTCCTAAGACCCCTAGAGACATATGTCGTCATGTAATAGATCGAAGGGGGTCATAGGTCAACCTATAACCCCCTTTGACCCATATGAATGAATCTAATATGTTCCTAGGGGTCTTAGGACCTCTAGGGACATATGTCATCATGTAATATGTCGAAGGGTGTCATAGGTTAACATATGACCCCCTTTGAGCCATAAAAATGATTCTAATATGTCGCTAGGGGTCCTAGGACCCTTAGGGAGATATGTCATCATTTAATGGGTCAAAAGAGGTCATAGATCAACCTATGACCCCCTTTGACGCATATGAAGCATTATAATATGTCCCTAGGGGTCTTAGGACCCCTAGGGACATATGTCATCATGTAATGAGTCAGAGGGGGTTATAGGTCAACTTATGACCCCTTTTGACAAATAACAATGATTGTAATATGTCCCTAGGGGTCCTAGGACCCCTAGCTATATATGTCATTATTTAATGGATTGAAGCAGGTCATAGGTCAACCTATGACACCTTTTGACCCATATGAAGCATTCTAATATGTTCCTAGGTGTCCTACAACCCTTAGGGACATATGTCGTCATGTAATGTGTCGAAGTGGGTCATAAGTCAACCTATGACCTCCTTTGACCCACAAGAATGATTCTAATATGTCCCTAGGGGTACTAGGACCCTTAGGGACATATGTCATCATGTAATGGGTCGAAGGGGGTCATAGGTCAACCTATGACCCCCTTTGACCCATATGAATGAATCTAATATGTTCCTAGGGGTCCTAGGACCCCTAAGGACATATGTGATCATGTAATATGTCGAAGAGTGTTGTAGGTTAACATATGACCCCCTTTGAGGCATAAGAATGATTCTAATATGTCCCTAGGGGTCCTAAGACCCTTAGGAAGATATGTCATCATTTAATGGGTCGAACGAGGTTATAAATCAACCTATGACCCCCTTTGACCCATATGAAATATTCTAATATGTCCCTAGGGGTTCGAGGAGACCTATGGACATATGTCGTTACATAATGGATCGAAGGGGGTCGTAGGTCACCCTATTACCCCTTTTGACCTATTAAAAGGATTATAATATGTCCCTTGGGGTCTTAGGACCCCTAGGGACATATGTCGTCATGTAATGGATCGAAGGGGATCATAGGTCAACCTATGACCCCCTTTGACCCATAAGAATGATTCTAATATGACCCTAGGGGTCCTAGGACCCCTAGGGATATATGTCATCATTTAATGGATTGCAGGGGGTCATAGGTCAACTTATGACCCCCTTTGACCCATAAGAACAATTCTAATATGTCCCTAGGAGTCTTAGGACACCTAGGGACATATGTCATCATTTAATGGGTCAAATGGGGTCATACGTCACCTTATAACCCCCTTTAACCCATAAGAATGATTCTAATATGTCCCTAGGGGTCGTAGGGACATATGTCATCATGTAATAGGTCAAAGGGGGTCATAGGTCAACCTATAACCCCCTTTGACCCATAGGAATGATTCTAATATGTCCTTAGGGACCCCTAGGGATATATGTCATCATTTAATGGGTTGAAGGGGGTCATAGGTCAACCTATGACATCCTTTGACCCATATGAAGCATTCTAATATGTCCCTAGGTGTCCTAGGACCCCTAGGGACATATGTCATCATTTAATGGGTTGATGGGGGTCATAGGTCACGCTATGACCCCCTTTGACCCATAAGAATGATTCTAATATCTCTTTGAGGGTCCTAGGACCCCGAGGGACATATTTTGTTATGTAATTGGTCAAAGGAGGTCATAAGTCAACCTATGACCCCCTTTGACCCATAAGAACGATTTTAATATGTCCCTAGGGGTCCTAGGACCCCTATGGACATATGTCATCATTTAATGGGTCGAAGGGGGTCATAGGTCAACCTATGACCCCCTTTGACCCATATGAAGCATTCTAATATGTCTGTAGGGGTCCTAGGATCTCTAAGGACATATGTCATCATGTAACGGTTCGAAGGGGGTCATAAGTCACCCTATGACCCCCTTTGACGCATAAGAACAATTCTAATATGTCCCTAGGGGTCCTAGGAGCCCTAGGGACATATCTTGTCATTTAATGAGTAAAAGGGGGTCATAGGTCATCATATGACCCAGTTTGACCCATATGAAGCATTCTAATATGTACCTATGGGTCCTAGGACCCTTAGGGACATATGTTATCATCTAATGTGTCGAAGGTGGTCATAGGTCAACCTATGATTCCCTTTTACCCATACAAACGATTCTAATATGTCCTTAGGGGTCCTAAGACCCCTAAGAACATATGTCATCATTTAATGGGTCAAAAGGGGTCATAGGTCAACCTATGACCCCTTTTGATCCATATTAACGATTCTAATATGTCCCTGCGTGTCCTACGACCCCTAGGGACATATGTCGTCATATAATGAGTCGAAGGGGGTCATAGGTCAACCTATGACTCCCTTAGACCCATATGAAAGATTCTAATATGTCCCTAGGGGTCTTAGGACCCCTAGGGACATATGTCAACATGTAATGGGTCATGAACAATTCTAAGATGTTCCTAGGGGTCCTAGGACCATAGGGAAATTTTTCTTCATGTAATTAGTCAAAGGGGGTCATAGGTCAACCTATGACCCCATTTGACTCATAAGAATGATTCTAATATGTTCCTAGGGCTCCTAAGACCCCTAGGGACATATGTCATCATTTAATAGGTCGAAGGGGGTCATAAGTCAACCTATGACCCCCTTTGACCCATATGAATGAATCTAATATGTTCCTAGGGGTCTTAGAACCCCTAAAGACATACGTCATCATTTAATATGTCGAAGGGGGTCAGAGGTTAACATGTGACCCCCTTTGAGCTATAAAAATAATTGTAATATGTCGCTAGGGGTCTTAGGACCCCTAAGGAGATATGTCATCATTTGTTGGGTTAAGGGGGTCATATGTCAACCTATGACCCGCTTTGACCCATATGAAGCATTCTAATATGTCCCTAGGGGTCCTAGGATCCCTATGGACATATGTCGTCAAGCAATGGGTCGAAGGGGGTCATAGGTCACCCTATGACCCCCTTTGACCAATTAGAAGGATTGTAATATGTCCCTAGGGGTCCTAAGACCCCTAGGGACATATGTCATTATGTAATGGTTTGAAGGGGGTTATAGGTCAACCTATGACCCCCTTTGACCCATAAGAACGATTCTAATATCTCCTTAGGGTTCCTAGCACCCCTCAAGACAAATGTCATCATTTAATGGGTTGAAGGGGGTTATAGGTCAACCTATGACCCCCGTTGATCCATAAGAACAATTCTAATATGTCTCTAGGGGTCCTAGGACTGGTAGGGACATATGTCATCATTTAATGGGTCAAAGGGGGTCATTGGTAAACCTATGACCCCTTTCGACCCATATGAACAATTTTAATATGTCCCAAAGGATCCTAGGACCCTTGGGGACATATGTCATCATGTAATGGGTCGAACGGGGTCATAGGTCAATATATGACCCCCTTTAACCCATATGAATGATTCTAATATGTCCCTAAGGATCCTAGGACCCCTGGGGACATATGTTGTCATGTAATGGGTCGAAGATTCTAATATGTCCCTAGGGGTCCTAGGACCCCTAAGGATATATGTTGTCATTTAATGGGTCGAAGGGGGTCATAGGTCAACCTATGACCCCCTTTGACCCATATGAAACATTCTAATATGTCCCTAGGGTTCCTAGGACCCCTAGGTACATATGTTGTCATGTAATGGGTTAGAGGGGGTTATAGGTCAACCTATGACCCCCTTTTACCCATAAGAACAATTGTAATATGTCCCTAGGGGTCCTAGGACCCCTAGCTCTATATGTCATCATTTAATGGGTCGAAAGGGGGGTCATAGGTCAACCTATGACACCGTTTGACCCATATGAAGCATTATAATATGTCCCTAGGTGTCCTAGGACCCCTATGGACATATGTCATCATGTAATGTGTCAAAGAGGGTCATAAGTCAACCTATGACCCCCTTTGACCCATAAGAATGATTCTAATATATATGTCATTATCTAATGGTTCAAAGGGGGTCATAGGTCACCATATGAGCCCCATATGAGCCCCTTTGACTCATAAGAATAATTCTAATATGTCCCTAGAGGTCCTAGGACCCTTAGAGACATACATCATCATTTAATGGGTCAAAGGGGGTCATAGGTCAACCTATGACCCCCTTATATGAAGCATTCTAATATGTCCCTAGGTGTCCTAGGATCCCTAGGGACATATGTCATCATGTAATGTGTCGAAGGGGGTCATAGTTCACCCTATGACCCCCTTCAAACCATATGAAAGATTCTAATATGTTCCTAGGGGTCTTTGGACCCTTAAGGACATATGTCATCGTGGAATGTGTCGAAGGGGGTCATATGTCACCCTATGATCCCCTTCGACACATATGAATGTTTCTAATATGTCCCTAAGATTCTGAGGACCCCTAAGGACATATTTCATCATGGAATGTGTCGAAAGTGGTCATTGGTCACCCTATGACCCCCTTCGACCCATATGAATGATTCTAATATGTCCCTAAGGGTCCTAGGACCCCTAGGGACAAATGTCATCTTGTAATATGTCAACAGTGTTCATAGATCATCTTGTGACCCCCTTCGACCGATATAAACTATTCTAATATGTCTCTAGGGGTCCTAGGATCCCTTAGGGACATATGTCGTCATGGAATGTGTCGAAAGGGGTCATCGGTCATCTTGTGAGCCCTTTTGACCCATCTAAATTACTCCGCTAGAAATAATATAGTAAAAATAATAATAATATAGTATAACAATCATATATATATATATATATATAATTTATAGATTATAATAATAATAACATAATATATTATATGTTATAATTTACATATGATAATAATAATAATAATTTATTATAGATTATAATTTATATGTGATAATAATAATAATATGTATTAATAACATATATATAATATATTACGTTATTATATTTAATAAAAATATAGTAAAAATAATAATAATATATTATGATAATATATATTATATTTATAGATAATAATAATAATAATAACATAATATATTATTATATATTAATAGATTATATATTAAATCTTTAAATTACATTATATATATATATATATAATATAATATAATATTATTATATAATACATAGATTATATATTATTTTATATATAATAGTTATGTTATTATATTATATATTATATCTTTACATATTTCATAACTCAAATTAGTTATATCACTTACAATTTTTTTTTTTCTTCTAATTTTTGTGCCTTTCCCTCCAATTTTTATGTTGCTGATATCAGATATCGGATCTCATATCGGATATCCGATCTCAAATCAGATATCCGATAAGGCTTGGGCCTTACTTTCCAGGTTTGGTACCTGGATAGGTGAAAAATAGTCGAAGTGGATTTTGAAGCGCTTTTAGACATGTTCAAACTCTATTTTTTCACATTGCCACTTTTTGGCACACCATGATCCTGCACATACCCTACATTGGTTCATTGTTAAGGTATTCCACATGCAATTATTTATCCATGATGTAGCTATTATTATATCCTTATTTAATTAAAGAAATATGTTAGATTATGTTTATGCCTTGTTCCTCAGGATTTCCTTCCAGGGAATTACATTATCCATTTTAAGTCTTTCCTATGATCTCATTTGTTCTCTTTCATACCTCTTTCTTCTATTTTAGTGAGAGTGTGAATGTGGACTCACATCCATATTTGTGCATTCCCCATTTTAATGTGTATCCATTCTTTTATGCATTATAGGACTTTTCCTATCCATTTAATTTTGTACTCCTAATTTAATTGATATAAGCCCTTAAATATAGATTTGTCTTCTTTAATTATTTTGTTCAAGCATTATCTCTTGTGTACTTTTTCCCTATTATTAAGTGTAGCCTATTTCACATATTCCTCACTTATTATACCATAATTTAATGTACATTATTGGAATCCCCATAGACCATATTCACTCCTACTTAAAATTTGATCATTTTTTGCCTCATAAAGGGCAAATAAAACATATGCGATGACCCAAGTTGCCTCATACATTAGGAGGTATGCCTCATAGGCTAATTTGGGCTGCAACTTGAAGTGGAGAAAGATATTATTATTTTGGGTGGCCCAAAATTTTGAATCTTTGTTGGCCTCCTTTAGTTTTTGTTCCCCAAAATGGCCTTGAGAGGTATAAAAGAAATGTTGCCTTTCAAATTTTTGAGTTCCGTAAATCAATGAAGCCAAGAAACCCTATCAAGCATCCAAAGAATTGGAGAGTCAAGGACCATTATAACATGTCCAAGAATTCATCTATTCATGGAATTCTTATAAATGATCATGCCAGCATATCTTTTATGATGTCCTTTTAAGTCCTTTGTGTAGTCATGCCATGGCATCAACACTTGTGATCTAATTTCAAGAAGCACTTGCATTGTCATGGTATACAAAACTTATCAAGCTTTTTCCATTGACAATGTTCATCCTTTCCTTTTATGAAATTTCCATTCAATTTAAAATTAAATTATTATATAGGGGTTTCACTAAGGAAACCCATTTCTCCAAAAATTACCTATTTTGTGTGCATGTGATAGGAGATAGAATTCCAATTTTAGCTACAAGAAGGTCTAACAAGCTGTTATAAATCCTTGGTGTTTTTCATCAATTTTTGGAAGTAGAAGGGTGAATCCCACAAGCACAAATGACTCTAGTCATCCCCTACACTCTAGCTCATCTTTGACAGACATTTCAAGGTACAATTTTATGTACATATTAATATTTGTGTTAGATATTCAAATTTGGTTTTAGAACTCATTCATTCGGTCTATTATTTCCTCAACCATCATTTCTTCTTTGAATCTACCTGTCTCCATTTTATAGAATCAACAATCTTTATAGGGAAGGAAACCCCTCACACTCACTCAATGCTCAAGTCTTGATCTTAAGCCTGACAAGTTATTTTCCTTCCTAATTATTGATTGGGAAATAGGTCTAAGTTTCCTAGACTCTCCATACAAGCTAGTGGGCCTTAATTTTCAGCTTACAACAACATATTTACTTTGTCTCTATCTAAACATATATTCTGAATCACCTTTTAGCTTTTCAATTTTCTGTTCTATCTAGAAAATGGGGTTTATTGTTACAAATGGTTTGTCTAGGTACATTTGGAAATTGGAGATGAAGGATCTTATCACAAAAATAAACAACTTTGCAAACTATACCTATTAAGTCACAAGAAACTTTATCATACTGTACTCTTATACTACGAGAATTCTCTCAAGAAGCTTACATCTTCATGAGGTACAACTATGACAAAATATACACAATATCACTCTAATACCATGATAAATTAAATAAGAATGAACAAAAAGATAAAAATAACATTCAAAATAAACTTGCAATCTACTTAACAAAAGATTATAAACTATATAACTACAACAAAACAACATACTCATAATCATAAAATTGACTAAAATATAGAATTGGGTCTTATTTGATATCTAACTAGGATATTTATATTTCACAACAAGCTTTATCATTTCCTACTCCTATACTACAAGAATTGACTCAAAAAAAGCTTTCATGCTCTCACATCGAATCCTACTCTTAATATTATTATTGATAAAAGTAAATGAAAATAAATAGAAGCAAAATATCATTCAACAAAAAAATTACATTCTATTGAACAAAAACAAATGATTATATTATATGAACTTCAAAGAAACACCACTTTTATTGAATAAACAAAAAGCCAAGACTTATTTAATATCTATCTAAGATACCTATAAGATTCATATAGTAAACTTTATAGTTAATTACGCATGCATGTTTAATCTAGTTTTTCACTTCAACTAACATTGTTTAAATTTAATGAAATCACACTAGCACATACAGATATCCAATGTCATCTCCAACATAAAATCAATCTCTAATCCAATGAAACACCAGAATGACTTTTCTTATCTACAACTCCCAAAATTAACTCTCAAACAAACAAATTGGAGGCACCACTCTAGCACACATAAATATAGAATGAGTAATTATCTTCAACATTAATTAAACTTCTAACCCAATTCCAACTAGACACTTGAATGACCTTGTTTATTCAGATAGAATGAGTAATTTTTTTTGACATTAATTAAACTTCTGACCCAATTCCAACTATACACTTGAATGACCTTATTATTCACAGATAGTAAGCTTAACGTTTGAACTCCAAAACTGGAAACATCACAGTAGGTACAACCATCTCTCTGTAATTGAACACCTTCAACCAAAGGACACTTACAAACCCTTCCTTAGGAAGTATCCTACAAAAATGAAAGCTCATGTCCTTTAGCATGGATCTAAAAAAATAATAGAGCGCATTTGCAGAGGGAGGAAAAAAAATTCGCTTTTATCTAAGCAAAACAAAAGTCTTCTATACCTCACAGGCTGTTAGATCCACCATTGTTTAACAAACATTCATCTGTCTTCATGTCTGATTTCAAAAAACATTAAGATTACTTGACATAGTCAATAATTCATATCCTGTTGGAAGTATCAGGGTTCTGAGAGGGGGGGTGAATCAGAACACTATTAAATTATCCCAAAATTTGACTTCAATCATTTTTAATTCACAATTTACACCAGTGGAGAATCAAATTGTACTAAAACGTAAACATAATATCAACTCATAGAAAGAAGAGACATCAATTTTGTGCCGAGTGGAAAACCCTCGAAAATCCTCACAGTTTCGTCATAGGGAGAAAAACCACTCCATGAACTTGTATTCTTTATTGAATTCCAACTCTTTTACAATCAGCAGCTCCTACTACTCACGGTATTTAACCCTTTTATCAGTGTTGTAATTATAGCCTTATACACACATATAAATGCATATATATGACATTTATACATGCATACAAGTTTATAATAAGACTTTTAGTCTTTACAATCTGTTCTGAAATATATATCTTCTTTCTTCCTTTTTTCAACTCATTTTTTAAATTTACAAATGATCTCTATATTTATAGAGATGAAATTCGAAATTGATAAGTTACATAAACCTAATTGAACCAGTTAGGGTTGTTCAAAAACTTCTTTTGAAAATGTTGTTTAAGAAACTAACTTCAAAATAGTTTAGTTTCGAATTTGTCCAGTTTCACAAACTAACAGCCATTATAAGTTTCCAAACTGTGCATGAGTTATTTCCAGATTTGAAGACCCTCAAGAATTAAAAAAATTCTTTGCAAAAAACCATTTTAGAATCCAAAATGACCCCATTATAACCTACAACTATCAGTCGTATTCTTTTCAAAACTGAACAAGTAATATTTTGGTTTTGAAACCTTCAAGTGACTTCAAAAACTTTGAAGAATACCATTTTAAGATCAAAGAAAAACCCATTGTAAAAAAAATGAAAATATTTTTGCCTTTTAGCAATCAGAGTTTATCCAAAAAAATTATTCCTTTGAAACCCTTGTTCACAAATTGCTATCTTTAAGAGAGATGCCTGATTGTGCTTTTGTTTTGAAGTCATTTGCCAAACTTAAGACTGAAGACATTTCTTTATAACCCAGCCTTAAAAAAAATTTCATGCATTTCATTTTAAAACTTTTAAACCCCTGTCTAAACTGAAACTCATATCTTTGCCCCTTTTTAAGAATGACTGTATTCAAGAAGTCTCAAACCGAAATAGGAATAAATGACAAGAACTATATTGCAGCATACCTTTGCAGCAACATACCTAAAGTTGCTCATTTTATTACCTTTGTTATTTTGAAACCCTCATGCAGTTGAAGATATCTGTTTTACCTTAAGAATGCCTCTTTTGAAGATGAACCCATTTTTATCTCATTTTGTGCATGCACAGGAGAAGAAGAAATAATAAGACTTTATCAGCAAATACTTCACAATACAAAATCTGTGCTTTTTCAAGTTGAAAACCTTGAAGTTCCTAAACAAAAATCCATCATAGTCAAGAAGAATGTATCCAGTTCATAGCAGCAAACCTTTCTTTTACACAGTGGCAATCATTTCATAGTCGATGTCAAAGCATCACGCTAAAGTCAAGAAAAACATTTGCATTCAAAGACATGGATATACCCAGTTAGCAGAGATGGTATCAGTTTGTTAGAAAAAATCTTCACAAAGGAATCCACAGAGACTTTCACAAAAAACACCCACAACCAAAAATGCTTTTGATAAATGTTTCAAGTCTGCTTAACACTTGGCGGAAACATGCACAATATTATTAATGCCTTATACTGACTCATGTCAGTAATATATGACCTGTTGCCGCCAAAATAATGTTATTTTGTTTTACGTATATGCCATGTGATATGTTATGACTTACCACCTTTTGAATGTCGTCATGGTCAACAATCTCCCCCATTTTTGATGCAAAATTTTTCACCATCTCATATATATACAAGATGACTTTGAAAAAATAATTCCAACCTATATATACAAGATAATGAACAGAAATATAATTGATTTACCATGAAATGTTGATCCATATCATTGAAACCAACTAACCTGAATCAACCACAAACTGAGAAATCAAATCTGAAACCAAATCTATCAAATCTAAAACCAAATCTATGAAACCAAACCTCTGAACCAGCTAAAATCAATCTATGTGAAACCAAACCAATCAAACCAAATCTGAAACCAGAAACCAATCTGTGAAACCAAACCTCTGAACCAACTATGAACCAACTAAAAAATCCACCTGTGTGAAATGCTGATTAGATTACTCCCCCAAAATTTTTGTGTCAAAAATTAACCACCTGCATTTCATGAATGCTTTCTGTGAGAGGAGTAGAAACCTATCACAAAGTAGTGATTAGGAAGAGTGTTTATGCAAGAAGTGATTGAGAGAAAACTCCCAATCGTGTTCTCCACTATTCAAACAGTTCTCTTGGTAGTGCCTTTGTAAAAATATCAACCACCTATCCTTGAGTAGGCACATAAACCAATTTGAATTCATTATTTTGAACTTTATCTCTCAAGAAATGAAGTTTGATGGCTACGTGTTTTGTACGGGGGTGCATAACAGGGTTTTTGCTTAATTGAATAGCACTCATGTTATCACACATTATTGAAATAGGTTTTGAAACCTGAATGCCCAAATCAAATAACTGATAATCCATCCAAATTAATTGAGTACAACATGCTGTAGTTGCAACGTATTCAGATTCACAAGTGGATAGGGTTACACAATCCTGTTTCTTACTATGCCAAGCAACTAGACACTCACCAAGAAAGAAAGCTGCACCATTGGTGCTCTTTTTATCATCAGATCCACCCCAATCTGCATCAGTATAACCAACAAGAGTAAAGTCATTGCTGTGAGGATACCATAAACCATAATCAAGAGTGCCTTGAATGTATTTTAGTATTCTATGCACTGCGTTAAGATGTGATTGCTTTGAATCAGATTGAAATCTTGACACCATACATACAACTTGCATTATATTAGGTCTAGATGCAGTTAGATATAGCAAACTTCCAATCATAGATCTGTAAAGAGTCTGATTAACTGAAGGTGAATCATCATTCTTCATTAATTTACAACTAGTTTCCATAGGAGTGCTAACAGGTTTGCATTCTAACATATTGAATGTCTTCAACATTTCTTTGGCATATTTTGTTTGGGAAAGAAATAATCCACGTTCTAGTTGTGAGACTTGCAGACCAAGGAAAAAAGTGAGCACACCTAGCATTGACATCTCAAATTCAGATTCCATGATTTTAGAAAAATGTTTTGCTGAATCATCATTAGTAGACCCAAAAATGATGTCATCTACATAGATTTCTATAGCCAGAATGTCATCATTAATCACCTTGATATATAAAGTGTTGTTTGCCTTCCCACGAGAAAAAATATTTGAAATTAAATGCTTATCCAACCTAGAGTACCAAGCCCTAGGAGCTTGTTTTAAGCCATACAAAGCCTTTTTCAGTCGATAAACATAATCAGGATTGTCAGCTGATTCAAAACCTTCTGGCTGTTCCATATATACCTCCTCTTCAAGATACCCATTTAAGAAAGCTGTTTTAACATCCATCTGATAAACATTAAACTTTTTATGACTAGCATAAGCAAGAAATATTCTTATTGATTCCATCCTTGCAACTGGCACAAATGTTTCACCGAAATCAATGCCTTCTTGTTGAGCATAGCCTTTACAAACAAATCTAGCTTTATTTCTGATCACTTTACCTTCTTCATTCAGTTTATTATGAAATATCCACTTTCCACCTATGACATTTTTGTCACTAGGTCTGGGAACAAGTTCCCAAGTCTTATTTTTCTCTATTTGATTTATCTCTTCCTGCATAGCATTTTGCCAACAAGAATCTGATAAGGCTTCAACAACATTCTTTGGTTCAAAGTCAACTACTAAGCAAAATTATTCAGCAATATGTGCCCGTTCTCCTATTTTGGCTTTTCTTCTAATTAGAATTTCATTCTCTACATCTCCAATAACTTGAGACTCAGCTAGTTCATTTTCATCAGTTAGTTCATGTTTATCATTTTCAGTATGTTCATTATGTACTATTTCTGATTTCTGAAAAGATGAATCTTCATGGTCTTCTTGATCATTACAGCACACATAATTTTCATCAAATATGACATTGATAGCTTCCACTATTTTGTTTAGCCTTTTATTAAAGCATTTATATGCTTTGCTATGCGTGGAATACTCAAGAAAGATCCCTTCATCAGACCTTGAGTTAAAATTTTCTAAAGAATCATCGTTCTTTTTGATAAAGCATTTGTAGCCAAAAATCTTAAAATTCTTGACATTTGCTGTTTTACCATTCCATAATTAATATGGAGTGTAAGTAGTTCTAACTCTAATTTGTGCTCTGTTTAGAATGTAAACAACTATATGAACAGCTTCTTTCCAGAATTTATCAGGTAGTTTAGCTTCGTTTAACATGGTTCTGGCCATTTCCTTTACTGTTCTATTCTTTCTTTCAACAACACCATTTTGTTGTGGTGTCCTAGCAGTAGAGTATTTCCTTTTTATTCCATGCTTCTCACAATACTCAATGAATTCTTGAGAGATGAATTATCCTCCCCTATCTGATCTCAAACATTTTAATTTTTAATCAATTTCCCTTTCTATCATTTTCCTGAAAAGTTTGAAGCGTTCAAAAGCTTCTGATTTATGTTTCAAAAATGTTACCCAAACCATTCTTGAATAATTTTCTATAAATAGCATGAAATATTTTTCACCATTTAGAGAGGTTGTTTTAGTTGGACCACACAAATCAGTGTGCACTAATTCAAGTGGTCTATTTGACAAGTATTCTTTTGTTTTAAAAGAAACTCTTGTTTGTTTGCCTTTAACACACTCTTCACAAATATTTTCTGGTTTGATAATCTATGGTAGACCTCTAACCTTTTTATTCTTGCTGATTCTGGCAAGATTATCAAAGTTTTAATGTCCCAGTCTTTTGTGCCATAACCAATTTTCTTCTACTTGACTCATTAGACAAGTATTAACTAATGAAGTTTCTTGGACAGTTGAATCTATTAGGTTATAAAGATTACCATTTGTTCTCAACCCGCTGGCAATGACTCTATTCTTTCCATTTTTTATATAACAACCTTTTACATCAAAAGAAATAGAATATCCATTGTCACAGATCTGACTTACACTTAGTAAGTTATGTTTTAAATCTTCAACAAAGTACACATCATGAATTGGTGTATCTTTATTCAGAATTATTGAGCCTTTTCCAGTAATGTGAGCTCCTAAGTTATCACCAAATCGAACAAAACCTCCAACAAAGTTTTCTAGGATTTTAAATTTGTTCTTACACCCAGTCATGTGGTGTGAACAGCCACTATCCAATACCCACGTTGCAAGTTTTTGAGAGAATAGAGTTGTTTCAACAATTAAAGACTTTTCTATTGTCTTTAGTTGCTTCCATACTTGTTTTGGTCTCATATTCAGTTTACATTGATTTGCATAATGACCATAATGAAAGCATTTAAATCATCTAACCACCTTTCCTTTTCTTTGATTTATGCTATTTTCACAAAAGATAGCCTTGTGCCCAAAAATATTACAATTAAAACAATAACCATTGAACAAGAACTTTGTTTTCTGACTAGTAGATTCTTCTGATGAACTCTACAAGACTTTTAATTTTTTGTCTTTTTCCTCAAGCAAGAGTTTTTGATTTTCTATAATCAAATTTGCTTCCTTTAACTCTTCTTGAATTTTTTGATTTTCAATTTCTTGATTAGAAATCAAATTCTTTAGTCTTTTAAGTTCTTGCAATGATTTTAGAAGTTCTTCTTCTAGATCTACTTCTACATCTGAATCATATGATGATTCAGATTCACTGGGTTCATGTTTAGGGGTATGAACTATTTCAGCCATGAATAGCCTTTCCCCTTCTTCATCAGCATCACTGGAATATTATTTTGAATCTTCTTTAGAAAGAAGACTTTTCTTCTTATAATCCTTGAATCTTTTACTCTGATTCCAAGGCTTCTTTTTAGAAAACTTCTCAGTTTTCTCGTCACAATCATCAAGTTTGGCATTTGGGCACTTTGCAGCAAAGTGTCCTAATTGACCACAGTTGAAGCATTTTGGTTTGCCTTTATATTTATTTCTCATTCTTCTAACTAGTAATGCTTCTAAAGCATCTGTTAGATCTGATTCACTTTCATCATGTTTTTCAGCTTTAAAAGCTGATTCTTTTGATGAGGAACTAGCTTGATGGCTAATCCTCATTTCATATGCTGTTAATGTGCCTTGAAGTTGATGCAAGGTCATTTTTGAAAAACTCTTCTTTTCTTCTAAAGTGGATATTTTTGTTTCAAATTTAGGTAACACTGACCTAATGACCTTTGAGACTACATCATATTCTTCTATTTCTTCTCCTAGAACTTTTCTGGCATTTACGACTTCATCTACTCTTAAAAAGTAAGCAGCAATAGTTTCATCTTCATTCATTTTTAGATTGTCGAACTATGTTTTAAGAGTAATCAATTTAGATTCTTTTACTTTATCATCTCCTTGATATATTGTAGTGCCTACCCTCGTTCACATCTTCTCTGGACATATTATTGCTATTGTTATCAGACTTTGATGGACTAGTTTTATGTAGATGGATTAGTGGTATTGTTTTGACACTATCAGACATTATATTATGGATTCAGTTATCATGTGATGAGATCATTTAAACTTCACATTTCATGTATGTATGATGATCACTATATTGTTTTCAGTTAGTGCTAATGATTAGTTAGATGGTTGATTATCTTATGTGCTTTATTATGGATACTTACCCCATACTTGCATGTGTATGGTGTGCGTGTTTTCTTATTGTATGGCATTTTTGATGTGGTTAAGGAAGGGAGTCGTAGTCACCTGCTTAGTTGGGATCTACATGATGCACCACTTCCTGCCATTGCCTATTTAGCTTAGCACTATATATTTTGTATGTAGATGGATGGCTTTTCTGCAGGTTGCAGGTACCGGGTATCGACTTCCCTGAATTGCCAGGATGAGCGTACCCTATTATACTATCTCAATGATAAGAGAGGGGAGATAAATTCTCAAGTCCAAATCCCAAACCCTAAAACCATTTCTCCTAGTGAGTTAGGACAAGTATCTGAGTTGAGTACCCACTGAATGTATCAGATGACATATTTTGTAATTTTTAATCTTTTAGACTAATTTGGTATGAGTTGTTCTATGATGGGTTTTCATATTTTAACTAAGTTTTAATAAATAGATTTAATTAACAAATTAATTATTTGAGAGATTAAATATCATGATTTTGATATTTTGATTAAAGGAGAATTAATTGAGAGAAAAGAATTAAATTAAAAGAAAATTAGAAATTAAAATAAATAATAATTATAAAATATTAATTAATTAATAAACAAATATTAATAATAAAAGTTATAAAAATTAAAATAAAAGTTATGAAGATTAAAGTGGGAGTTATAAATATTTAAATGAAAATTAATTTAAAAGTTATTGGAGTTATAAGTTTGCATAGGAAATTATGCAGTTCCCTATTTTTCATGTGTCAACAACACGAGGGTTAGTGCATCAATTAAGCACATGGTGTCTACAACCCTAGGGCTTATCTAAAAGGTTGGAAATAGGTCCATGCTTAGTTGGCGATATCTTCCAGCTGATTCTAGAAGCATTCTAGGGTTATCTGAAAGCTCTTTATATTTGGGCATTCCTTAATAGCTTGGGATATAGCGGGGACATAGCGTGGAGAATAGTTGAGGCATTGGAGGATTCAGAAAAATTTTGAAGAAGGGAAGCTTGCTCTGCAGGTTGTCTAAGGATAAGCGAGTTTAGCATCAAAATTCGGGTAGATTCTTGTGATTTCATTAGGATACTTCTGCATCTTGCTTTCCCCTGTCTTCTTCATATTTTCCATATGTCTTCATGGTGCATTTTCAATTTGGGGCAATTAAGTTTTATTTAAGGATTCTATATGTTTAAATCTGAAAATAATATGGACTAGGGTTGCAATTTCATGGACAAACCCATTAGAATTAGTCATCAGAGAATTTTTAAAAGAACAAGATTCATAGAGAGGTTCTGAAAATGAAAGCTTGTATTTTTATAAACATACTGTGATTCTATATATTATATATATATATATATATATACATATATATATATATACATATATATATATATACATAACCCTTAATTATATATATATATACACACACATATGTATATATATAATATATATTCATATATATTCATAACCTTACTGTGGCAGAAATGTTTTAATAAACGATTCCACAACTTATGAAATCGCGTTGTGATTTTATGTTAAAATATATTAATGCATGCTTGGGTGGAGGCGGAATCGCACCCCGTACTCGTGTATTTAAGGGGCATGTGGTACCTACTGCGCAGTGTACCCGCGACTGCAATGGTCGCAGGGTACCCGCGGCAATAGTCACCACAGTGACAGCGGACGGCATAATCGATTCGGCTTTGTTCTATGGAAACTTTGTTAATCGATTTCTTTTATGAATCGAAATTAATAAAATTCGGTTCCGTTTTTTATAAAATGCAAAAATATTAAATATTATATTATATATGTACATATGTATATGTTTAAATATAAATATATATATATATATATATATATATGTATATATGTAATATATATATTAAAAGATTTATAAATTCATCTCTTTTTAATGATGAATAGTTTTGTAATTTTATAGTTTTAACTATTATGAATTAATAGTTTAAGATTATAAGATAAATGAAGCATATGAAAGTTAAGTTAGTGGATACGTCTTTTAAATGTTATGATTGGAAACTGAAGTTTAGAGGGAATTTTTAATCCATCCAAAAAAAAATTATACATGGAAAAACATAGGAAAATGTTCTTTCTCTAAACTTGGGATACAAAAACTGAGATTTTGCATATGAATTCAAATTTGAAAACTTAGCAAACCAAAACATGTGTTTACTTTGTGTATTAATTATGCTAATGTTTTAGGTTTTGGGTTGACTAGTGTTGACCGGTATAGGACGTCTACCAGAGGCTTGGGGGTTATGTGAATGTGATGTCTTGATGATGTTTTAATCTCGATCTTTATAATCCCAACCATGATTATGTGATGGAATGCTCTATGAATTGGTTGTGAATACTGATTGTTATAGTTAAGATTCTTATGTCGGGAACCCTTGACTTAACCATTATTTTGGTCATCGATCAGTTATCCTTGGATGTATTCTAGTCGCCATGATGGGACTAATATGTGGATTTATTATTGATGATGTCAGGATGTGACATGTTTTGACTCAACCATTTTGGAGTCTTCGATCAAGTATGATTTTGAGATATATTTTGGTTATTGAGAACCAATGGATATTTTGATTATCAGTGATACTTCAGTTGCCAATAGAGAGCTGTTGTGTTCATGATTTTCTATGGATGTTGCTCATGGTGATTTGATGCTTTTATGCATATTTAATGATTTTTAATCATGGATATTTGTTGATCCTTATTATGGTGATTTTGTGGACTTTCTTTATGTTTATGATACCATGAGCATTAGGGTAGGATATTTGCATGTAGTGACGGGAAGTGGCTTGCAATGGGGGCCGGGGCCCTAAGAGGCTGCCAGGGTAACTCATTGTAGGTTGCTTAATAAGTGATAACATTCACACACTTAATACTAACTGAATGAACCTAAAAAGATAAGAGTTTTGGTTCTCGCCCATGCCTTGAGTGCTTGTATAGGCTAGGATGGGAGTAGAGAGAACGCATGGTTGCGACCTTGCATTCCATAGTATGCCTTGTCAGTATGAAAGGATACTAGTGGCCACATGAGATCTGTATGGACCCGTGGAGTTTAGCTAACTGCCAGGGTAACTTGTACAAGATAAATGCGATGAAACTTTCCCGCTTGCATAGTAGGTTCCTACATGTCATTGTGTGCCTTTGGGAAGTAGATGTTTGTTTCGTGATTGGAACCTTTGAGTTAGTATACTTTTAGGATTCTTGGACTTTAGAGTCGTGTGCTATGTGGTTTTGATAACCTGTTTGGGACTTGAGATTATCTCCTCAGCACGGTGGGAGTGGACCACTTAGGTACCACGCGGTCAGGTGGTAGTGTATTTTCCACTCTTATCATTTGAGATTCATTGAGACTTTGTGGTTAATGCATCCTTCGTTATGGTGGATATGTATCCTTTCATTGATGATTAGCATATGTTAGATGATGATATCTTATGCTTTACTTTTTATGCTAGTAGGATGTTTAGGAGTGACATTCCTACTATGATAATACCGATGACCTCTTCGGTGCTTGGAATGTTACGCACGGAGGGATGGCTAGGATCCACGATGGTCTAATGATGCTATTAACGGTTGGGAGGAACCGTGCACTTAGTTTATTTATTTGATCTTTCTGATAGATGTAAATGGCTTTTATGATGATGTAAATGGCTCGAGTTTCTACATTGGGAACTCTGGGTATTTCGGAACAACTAGAACTTGAACTATTAGGTGTATTTCTTCAACTTGAAACTAGGTAAACTAAAAATGGAACTTGATCTGTGCTGGTATGTTTTCATACTTCAACACTTAGTTGTCAAAACTGAACTTAGTCTATTGTAACATGTGACTCTTGATTGTAATAGTACTCTGTACTGTTGCAGGATGGTATCTAGGACTAGGTCTTCTGTTAGAGGCCGAGGTAGGGGCCATGGAAGAGGCCGTGGTCGTGGCAGAATTGTCAACGCCCATGAGTCTGTCCATGAGGGATCGGTTCATATAGAGAGCAGGGAAGAGCACTCTAATAGGCAGTAGGAAGAGAGCCGTAGAGAGGACCAAGCTAAATCTGAAGAGGTTGGTTTGAGATAGTTGATGTAGACTATTCTAGAACATCTACCTCCTGTTCAAGAACAGCCTAAAGTGCATCAGACAGAACAAGAGCATAGACCCAGATCTAGAAGCCCTCGAAAGGATCATCGAAAGTCCATTGTGTCCACTCAGATGAAGGATCTTTCAAGATCCAAGGTTAAGCCTTTCAATGGGCAAGGGTCTGGTTATGTGGCCGAGCAGTGGCTTATTTCTCTCGACAGGATTTTTGCTATGCAAGACTTTGACAGCAATGTTAAGGCAAGATTTGCGATCACCAATTTAGAGAACTTTGGAGCCACTTGGTGGACAATTGAGGAGAAGAAACTAGGGATCGATATGAGCAGTGTCACTTGGGAACTATTTTTGGAGAGTTTTCAAGAATGATTCCTACCAGAGGAATGGAAATAGCAAAGGGCAGATGAATTTCATAATCTCAAGCAGTGCACTATGTCAGTGACTGAGTATGAGCATAAGTTTTATGAGCTCATGTCTTTTTCAGGATTCAGTGAAAATTCAGCTCAGTTGACACAACATTTTATTAGGGGTTTGAACAATCGTATTATTGGGGGTGTTAAAGTATTTGAGCCAAAAACCCTCAAAGATGCGGTACATCAAGAAATCCTTGTTGAGCAAAGCGTCAACCTTGGTCAAGGTGGTTTTGTAGGAGCGCCAGCAGTGTCAGGATCTAAAAGAAACTTTAATTCAGATGGCAACAAGAAGCCTTTCTCTTCTAAGGGAAAACAGTTTCACCAGCAGTCTCGGCAGATGCAACAACAGAAGGGATTTAATTCTTAGGCTCAAGGTGGTGGCAAAGGTTCTAACTTTAAGAACAATCGCAATGCTCAACGCAATAAACAAAATCAACCCAATCAGCCAGCTCAGAGTAGTCAGTCGTTTGTTAGCAAGAACAACCGACAACAATCAAATGTACCACCTATGGGTAGAGGGTCTGGCAGGAATACAAAATGTTTTTCATGTGGACAGATTGGTCATTATGCAGCTCAGTGTCCACAGCGAGCGCCTCAATTTTCTGGACCTAGGCCTACAGCATCAGAGTCTACAGTAGGTGATGCAGGCAGAGCTCATAGAGTGTTTGCAGCAGTTGATCACCATTAGGCGGATCATCAGGGTATAGTGGTTGAGACCACAGGTGCTATTCGAGGTATATCTCTTTCAGTATTATTTGATTCAGGAGCTACAGATTCATTTATTTCACCATCTATAGTTTCTAAGTGTAAGCTGGATGCGGTGAAGCAAGATCATGGTTGGCAAGTGGAACTAGCCTCAGGTATCAAGGTCTCCACGAATTCTGTAGATCATAAGTGTGGGCTTAGCTTAAGAAGCTTTGTTTTGGTAGTGGATCTTCAAGTCATACCCCTTGGTTCCTATGATGTGGTTTTAGGTATGAATTGGCTTGGAACTCATAAAGCCAGTATAGATTGTAGGAAGAAGATAATTATGTGCCAAGATGACCAAGGGAATGATGTAAGGATAGTTGGGGTACCAAGGCCTATATCTCTGCGGATGATTTCTGCTATGCAAATGAAGCGAAGTTTTCGTAAAGGATGTTAAATATTTTCTGTTATGGTAAATGATCTTGATGAGGAAGATCCTGTGAGGAAGACTTTAGATCACCCGATTTTGGAAGAGTACGCAGATGTTTTTCCAAGTGAGATTCCAGGCATGCCTCCAAAGAGGGATATCGACTTTAGCATTGATTTAGTTCTTGGAGCGGAACCTATTTCTAAAGCTCCTTACTGCATGACTACCCAGGAACTGAGAGAGTTACATCTCCAGTTAGAGGAACTTCTGGCCAAAGGGAGCATTCGACCTAGTGTATCACCATGGGGAGCTCCAGTGCTCTTTGTGAAGAAGAAAGACGGTTCTTTGCGCCTTTGTATCGATTATAGACAGTTGAACAAGGTGACTATTAAGAACAGGTATCCTTTGCCTAGGATTAATGATCTATTCGATCAGATCAAGGGGGCTACAGTTTTCTCCAAGATTGACCTTAAGTCAAGATACCACCAGCTTCGCATTAAGGAAGCTGACATTTACAAGACCGCTTTTCGAACTCGCTATGGCCATTATGAGTTCACAGTGGTACCTTTTGGGTTGACTAACGCTCCATCAGTATTCATGAGTTTGATGAATGGTGTATTTCGATCATATCTTGACAGATTCATAATTGTGTTTCTTGATGATATATTGATATATTCCAAGAATCAGAAGGAGCATGAGGAACACTTGCGGTTGGTATTGCAGTGTTTGAGAGACAACCAGCTTTATGGTAATGCAACCAAGTACGAATTCTTCAAATCAGAGATTCAATATTTAGGGTATGTTATCTCAGGTGATGGTATATCAGTGGATACTACAAAGATTCAGGCGATAATAGATTGGCCAACACTGACTAACGTGTCAGAGATTCGTAGTTTCATGGGTTTAGCTGGTTATTATCGTAGATTTGTCCAGAACTTCTCTAGGATAGCACATCCTATCACTTCTCTTTAGAGGAAAGGTAAGAAGTTTGTGTGGACAGAGAAATGTGAGGAAACATTTCAGAAGCTCAAGGAACTCTTAACGAGTGCACCCATTTTAGCAGTACCTGATCCAGAGGGAGATTTCATGGTGTGTACAGATGCTTCTCTTGAAGGTATTGGGGCAGTGTTGATGCAGAATGGACGAGTGATAGCGTATGAATCACGCAAGCTCAAGGATCATGAGTTAAATTATCCTACGCATGATCTTGAGTTAGCGGCAGTAGTTCATCTATTTTACCTTAAGAATGCCTCTTTTGAAGATGAACCAATTTTTATCTCATTTTGTGCATGCACAGGAGAAGAAGAAATAATAAGACTTTATCAGAAAATACTTCACAATACAAAATCTGTGCTTTTTCAAGTTGAAAACCTTGAAGTTCCAAAACAAAAATCCATCATAGTCAAGAAGAATGTATCCAGTTCATAGCAGCAAACCTTTCTTTTACACAGTGGCAATCATTTCATAGTCGATGTCAAAGCATCACGCTAAAGTCAAGAAAAACATTTGCATTCAAAGACATGGATATACCCAGTTAGCAGAGATGGTATCAGTTTGTTAGAAAAAATCTTCACAAAGGAATCCACAGAGACTTTCACAAAAAACACCCACAACCAAAAATGCTTTTGATAAATGTTTCAAGTCTGCTTAACACTTGGCGGAAACATGCACAATATTATTAATGCCTTATACTGACTCATGTCAGTAATATACGACCTGCTGCAGCCAAAACAATGTTATTTTGTTTTGCGTATATGCCATGTGATATGTTATGACTTACCACCTTTTAAATGTCGTCGTAATCAACATATCCATCTACCTACTTCATTCAAAAATTGTCTAGGCTATGCCACAAATATATAATTGCACTATGAAGTATCTCATCTTAGCCCAAACAGAGACTTTCAGACATTTGGAATTGCATAATCTCTACAGCCTTTCTCTACCCAGCTAATTAAACTGAATCTCACCATCATTGGAGCAGATTGCAAGTTTATTGGTTTCCTCAAAACCAGAACAAATTGCTTTCAAGACACTTCCTCTGTCAAGTGTTCCTGCAGTGAGAACATGTGAGCATCTCACAATTATACTTGTGTATATCCAAGAACAGAAATAGCATACTTAAAATAATAATTTCAACCTCTATATTGCTTGTCATTGATAAAAAGGCTGGGTATTATTGTGACAGCACCACGAGATCCCCATCCAATCTAAGAAATCCACAAAAAAAAGAGAAATTAGGAAAATAATTAATAGCCAATTTTGACAAATATTTCACAAATAATTGTACTCTTGCAACTGAATAGAACTTTTCACAACAAATAGATTAACTTGTAAACTAACCTGTGCATCTTGCTCAGCTTCCAGAACAAAGTTTTCTACATCTGCATTTGGATCTCCCATGCATTTTTCAATCTTCTTGCCATCCAAACCTGCCAAAAACCAGTTTATAACAATGAAGAGAACATCATCTAACCATTTTCTTAACACCTATTTCTATTAACGCCTATTTCTATTAAAACATTACTAGTAAGTTTACACGATCTATAAGAATTTTTCAGTTGTGTATCTGAAATCGATTGTGTAAAGATTTTTCATCAACATTTTTTATTATACTATATGATATATCATTAGAATGAAAGAGAAAAATAGAGTGAATATTGCATCTGATATCTTGAATGTGTCTCTTTCATCCTAATGATGAATCAAAAGTGTGATCCAAAACATTGATATAAGAATCTTTACACAATGATTTCAGAAGCACAACTGAAAATTCCATTAAAACAGTCATTCAAGACCTTCAGCTGATACAAATTGAAGGAAAACAGAAAATGGGTACCTAAAGATTTGATGATACTATCAGCAAAGTCTCTGATATATTTCTCCCCCGTCATATGACATCTAGTATTGAGATCAGTGACATAGTCCCACCAAACCCATGGTCTGTTATCTTCTTTTGCAACATGAAAGACACACAATTGTCTCAGATTTTCAATCACCACATCTTTCCCAGCAAAATCAGGTGCACAATATCTTCCATGATTAATACATTGAGCTTCGCACTGCCTGCTCAAAGTAAAGGCCTCAGGGCACCGCAAAGTGATATAGTGTGGGGTGAACTGTGTGTACCCATTTTTCTCAAGAATTTGAGCAACTCCTTTGAAATTCGTTAAGAACTTCATCTGCATTTCAGACGTCAATCCCCAGTTATGATTGTCATTTATCCACAACTCATACTCCACACGTTCATCTGTGGGTGGAACAAAATCTCTCCAGTACAAATTAATATTGACCATATTCCCCTTACCAATAGCATTTTTCAGTTTGTCACCTAAATACTTCTCGATGAATACAGAGGGAATAGTGATATACTGTTCATAAGCTGAACCACCTTCATGAGGCGAATCCATAGTTATCAAAGGTTCTTCCTTGTCATCAGCAACAAGGACAGCGGCTGCCCCAGCTTCCTGAGCATTCCAGGCTTTCAAAGCAAAATAGCAATCTGCAATGGAAGTGCAGAAGGCTCAATTCAGATAAAATAAATAGAATATTCAGTCTTAAAATCAAACAAAGAGAATAAAATGTAGCAGTTTACCATTTAAAATCAAACAAAAAGCATAAAATGCAGTGTCACATGATCAAGCATGTCAAAAGCATTGAAGATAGGGCTAAAAATACTTTCATACATCCAACAAATCTGTCTTTAAAGCAGTTTACGAGAATGCACCTTTAATGCACTTAGACTATTAACTATTAACACTATATATATATGAGATGTTAGTTTTTGTCCATTCCTAAATCTTATAGTGGACAAACTAACAAAACAAGAAAGAAAGAAAAAAGTTCTAGGTCTATTCATATGATGGGTACTTTATCTCATTTAATAATATCTATAAACATTTTACAATAAAAGAAAGTGGTACAATGTGTTAAATTTAATACTTATTTTTATCTTATATTTAATAACCATTTTTTTTTATCACCCAAGATCTCTCACATGAGAAACTCACAAGTTACGTTGTGTTGTAGGCTCTCGCCTAAAATAATATATAATATTTGATAATACACATAAATTTTATTTAAAATAGACATTTAAGATATATGTATATTAGTATATTGATATATTATTTACTTGTAAGTTATATTATTTATGTTACAATAATATTATTTAATAAATATGTTTATGTATAAATTTTTATTTATATCAAGTTTAAAATTATACTTATGTTTCTTAATTTATAATTATAATTTGGTTATTTTTAATTAGTTAAAATTCATAGATCTTTATTTAAACTATGACCATCAAATTCTTAATTTTATTAACAAATTAAAATATATCTCAAATTAACAAATCCAAATATTTTCTTTGTTGACTCATAATTATTTGAGTAGCTTCTTCATGGAAATAGAATAGAAAGAATGCATGTGATAGAAGGAAAGTAATATAACATATTAAGACCAATAAACTTGTCAATTAACTATCCATCCATTCTCCCTTCTAAAATAAGCTACAACTCAATTTTGTATTTATTAATAACTCTAATTTGAAAATTCTTGGCTTATCATTGCATCTACTTCATAATGGCCATCCTTAAAAATATGGTGAGTATGGTGGTCATGGTCAACATAGAAGAAATGGGCACAAATTCCCAACACCTCTCAATTTTTGTATACATATCCAAAATACATTTATAGGGAAAGTAAAGGACCTAAGATTTATCTATATTCAATTTACCTTGGTATCATAGGTATCACAATACATTGGCAAAAAGTATTTCCATACAACACAATAACTAGACATGTTCTTACACACAACCATTACATTAGTAGTACACTTAAAAATACCACAATCTTACCTTATCCCATGTCGTAGTATTGTTACTTTATACATCTAGTAAATGATTCTTGGCATAACAAAGTATTGTTCACACAAAATCTTGACCTTGTATCAACATTGACATAATAGTTTAAAAAATGTAATGCATGTAAAATAAAGGACTACTATATTGAGATGTGACAAACATCAACCACAAACTACTACACTAGTTAAATATTATTACATAATCACAAAATAACTAATATAATATTCTTCTCAAAACTCATCATATCATCATGATATTAGGTATTATAAGTCAATTTATGAACCTAACTTCCAAAAAGAGTGTTTCCATTATAATAATTTTACTTTGACCACCAATCATAATTATAAAATTAGATGCATGTAGATAAATATTGATATGTTTTTATTAAGGTAAGTGGGGCTTTTACATGATCCAAAGCCTATTATAAGAAAAACAACAAATTTATCTAGGAGGTAACCATAGTTAGGATTAGACAGCATTGAAACAAACTTAGGCACCTTCACATATTTCTTTCTTCTTTCTCCTGAAGTCCAACTAGGGTTATTGTCTTCAAAATCCAAAGACTCGGGTGAAGGGGAACATGAAACCCCTTCAAAAGCCCCAACTAAGGATACATCATAAATAGAAGATGGTGGCATAGTAGAAACACTATATGATCATAGCATCATCTTTAAGAACAATAGCATTATCAAAAGTAATAGATTTAGCCTAACTTGAAAAATATCAAAGAAACATCAAGAGGGTCATAATATTACAAACATGGTCATTAGAAATAATAAATTTATTGGTTTCAATAAATTTAGTCCAACAATAAAAAACTAGAGAAATAACAAAATTAATCTTAATGCCAACGTGATTTGAAGTGGAAAAGTGAAATTGAAATGGAGTCAAAGCAAGAGTGGAGGGCTCAAAGGCCTCTAAATCACTTTATTCATATAGGAATATTGTAATATTACTCATTTAGAGGATTAGTCCACCAATAACAAGTGGAATTATGAGAGCCACAAGAAATACCAAAGATCAAAAGCTTTAGAAAAAAATATATCTATTCAAAAAATGAATGCCCTCACAATCAACTAATTAGGTCCAAGGATGGTCATTCACCTATAAAAAATTTCAGTTGGGATATATTTAGACAAATTAATATATACTAGGATATAAGGAAAGAAGGTATAGGAGAAGTTAGAATTATCACCATCACCCATAGAAAATGACAAAAGGCATTTCTAATCATTTCATAGGAATATTTACACCCAAATTGTAAGGGGAGATCCAATTGTATTAAACCAACGGGACACTTCAATTGATTCCTTAAGAGGGTTAAAAGAGAAAGATAGATGATGAAACAAGAGAGGGAGGATGTGAGCCCTATAAAATATCACCAACCTCGAGAAAAACATTTGTGTCATCAAAATAAATAAAAAGAAAACAACAAATAAACCTCTAATAATTGAATAGATCTTCATCTTATTATACACTAGAGGGAACCAATTGTAAAGATTTAGTGATTTAAATCAAGTAGTGATGGACTTCATAAACAAAACAAGAAGATTGTTTCATTATCATGGGAAAATAATTCATTATCTATAACTTCCTAGTCCAAAACCACCATGGAAGAGATAAGGAACCATGAAAGAGGAACATAACTATAAACACGGGTATTAGCTCGAGAGGAGGTCATAAATATTTTACTCAATAGATTAGCATAGGTTTGTTGATGGGAGATGGAGGAGGTCTACATGGATTATCAAGCTGGCAATAGGAACATGAGAGAGGGTTTAACATATGACAAGAACCACAGTGACCTAATATGCAAAAAGAGGGTGAGTAGGAAAAAAATAATGATTTTTTTGTACAAAATTATTTAAATTTATCTAGTAAATATAGAAGTGACTATAAAACATACCCTTAAGAAAATATCTCAAAATTCTTTAAAACCTTGTATAACATTGACTACAAGAGTTATTTTACTCTATAGTTGAATCTACTATAGAAAAAAAAAGCACCCACAAATTTTTAGATGTAGGGATTAAATATTGGCATTCCCACCTTAACATTGTAAAGGAATATGTGTTGTTAAAATCACAATATACTTGTAATGTATAATATAATATGTAGTTATGGTGTGTCTGGTAAATTTGTGGATGTGTACATCACACACCTTAGATACTCTTAGGCATCTTGTATGTTATATGGAATATAGAATAGAAAATATATAGCCTATATATAATATACATTCAGATGTATCAAGGCATTGAAATTTTTTGAGCTTTAATTTTAATAAAGTTGAATGATGAAGAAAATTAAACTACTTGATACATCTTGGCATATTTTATATAAAGGTTATATACTTGCTAGTAGCAAACAAGATGTGCATAAACATTGAGTAAATTATTCTTATTAGGGTTGTGATTAGGGTTAGCATTAAAGGTTAAGGTTTATATCATTGTTACAATTTATATCATGTCATGGTTAGCATTAGGTTTAAAGTTTTTTTAAGGTTCATTATTAAAATTGAGGTAAGTGCTAGGGTTTGGATTAGGTTTTAGGACATAGGATAGAGTACTGATTATAAATTTAGAGTCTTGATAAGTCTTAGGGTTTAGGTAATGGTTAGGATTAAGGTTTAGCATTTAGTGTTAATATTGTGGTTTGAGAAAGGGTCTACATCATGGTTAGTATTGTCATTAGGTTTTTTCTAGTTAGGTTTAGGACTAGGATTAGGATTTGGGATCTATGGTTAGGATTATCATTAGAGTTAGTGTTTACATCATGATAAATATTATGGTTAGGGTTAGATTTGAATATCTAGGTCATGGTTAGGTTTACTATTGTAAATATGGGTCATGATTTGGTGTTGATAATTATGATCATTACGATTAGTGTTTACGTCATAAGTAATATTATGATTACAAGGTTTTTATTAGGGTAAGGATTAGGGTTATTAATTAGGGTTAAGGATGAGGATCATTATTAGGAATGAGGTTAACATCATACTAAATATTTAGGTGGAGTTAGGTTTTAGGATTAGGATATGAATTAGGATTTCAAAGTAGGATTATGGCTATGTTTTGGGTTTATATCATGGTTAGAGTTAGGGTTATGGATATGGTTTTTATTGTGGTAAGAGTTTAGGGTTAGGAAAAGGGTTTAGCCTTGTACTATGGTTCTAGGATTAGGTTTGGTTTAAGGTTTGGATTATGGTATTATTAAGGGTTAGGATTATGATTTAGGATAAGGGGTTACATGATGGTTGGTATTTTCATTAAGATAAAAATTTAGGGTTATGTTAAGATTAAACTATAGGGTTTTAGATGAGGATAATCCTTAGGGTTAAGGTTTACATCATGATTAATACTATGGTCATAGTTTGGGTTTTGATTAGATTTTGGGTTGATAGTGAGCATTAAGATTAGGTTTGGGACTTTGAGATTTGGATTAAATACTTTTAAGGTTAGTGTTAGGGTTTGTTTCATTATTAAATTATTATTGTTAGGTTTAGGATCAGGCTTTAGTAATTAGTATTAATTTTAGTACATATAGGATAAGGATTAAGATTATAGTTTGGATTATGGTTTTCCTTAGGCTTTACATTATGGTTGAAACTACAGTTAAGGTTTAAATTAGGATAATTGTTTATTGTTATAGTTGGGAAAAGGATTTAGATTTATTTCATGATTAGGGATAGGGTTGAGGTTAAGACTTTTAGGTTCTGATCTTGTCTAAGATTATGATTATGGTAAGGGTTAGGGTTTAGTGTTTGAGTTATGGTTATAAATAAGGATTAGGATTAATGGGGTTGGGGTTTATATCATGGTTAGTGTTATGGAACTATTATTTGGATTTTGACTAGGGTATTTAGAATTTGGGTTTAGGGTTTAGGACAAGTATTATGATCAGGGTTATGGTTTACATTTGATTAGTATTATTGTTAGTGTTATAGTTTAGGTTTGGGATGATGATTTGGGATTTAAAATTGAAATCATGCTTAAGTTGAGGATTTGTGCCTTGGTTGAAATTATTTTTCGGTGGGGGATTTCATTAGGTTTAGGGTTTAGGCTTATATCATGGTAAGGGTTGGGGTTAGGTTTAGGGTTTTTATTATGGTCTTGATTAGGATTAGATTATGGTTAGGGTTAGGTTTTTGTGTAAATAAATTAGGGTTATTATTATATTTTAGGGTTTAGTAATAGGATTATAATAAGGTTTATGATTATGATTATCATTGCAATTATGGTTAGGGTTAGTATTATGGTGAGGGTTAGCGTAATGATTATGATTAGGATTAGGATTCAAGGTTAGATTTTTTTATTAAGATTAAGGTGTAGGAATAAGATTATACTAAGACCAGGTTTTATATCATAGTTAGTATTATGCTCATGGTTAGGATGTAATGTCTAGGTTAGGATTTAGGATTAAGGATAACATTATAAATTAGGTTTTATGATTTGGATTAAAAATAGGATTAGGATTTATTTCATCATTAGTATTATAATTATTATTCCAATTAGGGTTAGGTAAGGCTTTAGATTTAGGTTTTAGTTTTACAATTAGGATTATGATTAGGGTTTAATTCCATGATAAGTATTCAAGGTTTTGAATTAAAATTATAGTTAGAATTAGGTTTATAACTTAGTTACATAATTATTGTTAGGGTTTGGGTTTTGATTAGGGTTATAACTTAGGGTTAAGGTTAGGATAAGGATTTAGCTTTATATCATGGGAAGAGTTAGGGTTCAGTTTAGGGTTTTTCATGGTGGGCCACAAGAATAAGATAATAATAATTTGAGTCTTATTATCTATCCTTACAAAAATTTCTCTCAAAGTTGTAAGATTGATAATTTTTCGCTATCTTGAAAAGGTTATATCAATGAGATTCATAAATAAAAATAAACACTATTTTGATATCAAAATAAAATAAAGGTTCTGGAATAGAGACCAATGTAATTTCACTATTAACATTCATAAGCAGTTGTGAAATAGTGACTAGTATTATTTTGTAAACAACTATAAACCAAAGTTGTGGTTTGTGAAAGGGATGTATTGTGCATTCCCAAGTTGTAGGGTGGTATGAAATGATGCACAAGAATAAGTAGCACTCAAACAATATGGAGGTTATTTAGGAAAATCATTTTGCATGTAATCATTGTTATTTCAAAGAGGACGCTATTAATGTAATACCACTATAGGCAAAAAATCAAAAAAAATTCTCACCAGGTTAGCTTGTTAACACATGAAGAGTTTTGGGATAGCTAAGGAAGATTTGCGAAACTAGTGAGTGAACTTCTCCCAATTCTCTTTTGTTTTATTTTAAAAATATAGTCATGCATAGGAAGAAGAAGAAGTAATTGTAGAAGATAAATTCATCCTCCCTCCCCAATATACACTATTGAAGGCATTGTCATAGCCTTAGGATGTCGGGACTAAGGGTTTATTTCCAAATTGTAAGTGAACTTGTGCTGATGTTGACATATCCATTCATGGTAGGTCACTATTTTGGTCTTTTTACTCTAAGAAAGATGAGAAGATTCCAATATCTAACCCTTGTCAATTAGATATGGCTAAACTCATAGATACTAATGTATTTGTTGACATTGAATCAATTGATTCTCTAGCAAAGAACTATAGGCCAAAAATGCAAATTGTAAGAAAGGTTGATCAGAATAATATTTTATATATATGTACACAAATGATTTGGGAATTATTTGGGCTTAATATCTAGATAATCTAATCCCCAATTAACAAGGATAAATTCCATGTAGAGTATGAACACTTAGGTAAGAGCATGGGCATGGAGGAAGTTTTTTCTTTATGAATAGAGAGGACATAAATAACATGACTCAAATACAAGGTAGGGATCCTTTCCCCACTACCAGCTTTACATGGTTCTTAAAAAGGTCTTACTAGGGTTGGGAAAAGGTGTCAGGTGAAGACCATAAAACTAAGATGCCTATTAATATAATGCATTTAGGTATGAGGACCTAGAATGTTCATTTGTCTCATGAATATGATATAAGCTTAGAGTTGGAAAGGGTTTTGAATGGTGAGCTAATTGAGTGGAAAAAGATGAATATAATTAAGGCATTATTCCTTATTGTATCATATGTTGTTGTTCCAAAATAGTATTTATTTTTGTAATTATTTGAAGATCACAATTATGGATCATAAAGGCAACAAGCTCCCAATACAACTATGGCAGCAAGTGTGGGATAAGCATAGAAGGGATGCCAACTATGTTGTGTTCTATAATAGACCTTTATAGTTTGGGTTCTTAGAGCCATGCGAGAATAGGTGGTAAGGATTCATTCCTCAGTTAAGAAAATTATAAGGAAAAAAGAAACTAATCCAAAGGAAGACTAAATACTCATAATTTTTCTGATTGGATTTGCAAAATTGGTTTTACTATATTCAAAGTTTATGGATGTATACAGACACCACACAAATTGTTAGTTTTTGTATTAGGGAGAATTGCATTTTTAGAGTTTTCATGGAAGTTATTTTGGTTAGAGGGGGAGATTATTTCTCCAAGAAGAAAGGGAACCTTTTTTCCTAATATTACTAGGTCAGGAGGCTTTGTTGTAGGCCTAGGGACTTTGGAACATGTATAGAAGTATTTTAACTCTTATCACATGGACAGGGCAAAGGCCAATAATTATGACCCTGAGGGCCATATTGAATCTTAGGTGAAGGAGTACACTCACTCTTTTGATTTGGAAGAATATATAATAAGAAACCATGAAAACCTTACTCATATTATGCAGAGGCTTGGTAAAGTAAAAACTCTTGTAGAATTTGAGAAGGATAAAATTCAGAGGGGCTTGTCTAGATTTCATGATGATGAAATCCTCATATGGGAATTGTGTATTAGAGACTTTGATAAGTTGAAAGGGAATTTTTTTGCAATTAAGGAAGTAAAATATAAGCTCCCTCCTAATAGGGCAAGAAACCTAATCATTAATCATTTAGATTTAGAATCACCTCCCACAAAGGTCTCTAATATTGAAATGCAGCCTCTTCTTGTCCCATATGATGTATCTGAAGGGATGGGAGGTACTAAAGAATTTTTTTCCACAAAGAGAGACATAAAGATAGGTGAGGAGGCAAATCCTTCTTCCCTTGCTTCCATATTCCAAGAGGAGGTTCATGATTACTAGGCCAAAATGAAGGAGGATGTTGAAGAGTACTTGATGGGTTTAGGGGATGAGAGAGAGGCCATGGCCACTAGGTTTACCAAATATCATGACTTCATACACTCCTAGGAGTTTAAGGATTTATGGATACAAATGGAGCTGAAGGAGTTTGAGGAATATGAATAAATCAAGTGTGTGGGAGTGGAATAGTCTGAGCATGAAGAAATAATAAATTAGATGTTTAAGGAGTTCAACCTTGACAACATTGATTGTACCATTTGAGGAAGAAAGAGTGAAATACTCTTCTAGTCCCTAGTATAACTCTCAAAGAGACTTTCCTTTTGAACTAGGTGAGAAATCAAGATGATACTTCCTTTGTTGTGAAGTTTGAAACTACGAAGAAGATTGTTAGTTTAGGTTATAACCTGGAGACTCAGACCTTGGCTATGTGGGTGAGCTTTAAGGATCTCACAAACCAAAAATGCTAAAATTTCCTAGAGATGTTGAAGGAAATTCCATTGTTCATAAAGTGGGAGAAACAGGCCCACTTATTTCTACTAATGAATTGATATTTCAATCTATATTTATGTTGATCTTAGATTGGTTTTGATAATTGAGTGTCAACACACTTAAATCACTTTAATAAGTTCATGTCGAACTATTAATGCATGCCAAGTATAATATGTAAATACTAGACCATGCCGAGTTGCAATGAGTGCCAAGTCACTCATGTGCCGAGTGACTCAAGAGTCGAGTAGATAGACCATGCCAAGCAGGTCAAGTGTTGAGTGAACGGTTGATGTCGAGCAATTCAAGTGCTAAGCCAGAAACAAAATTACAGTATGTGTCGAGCACCACTAACTTCAAGTGTTGAGTAACACAGATTTGTCGTACTTGTTTGTAATTGCACAAACAACTATGTAAACTATTTCCTAGCTGACTTAAGGACAGACTTTGATTCTTTGAGATAGGGATGAATCTATTTGTAGAATCCCTATGTATTTACATGCATCCAATCAAAAAATAGGAAGGATTAAACAACAATATGGATGAATCTTAGTTGTAGATTCATACCTAACCCTAAGTCTCCTAGTCTTCTTAAGGAGGAAAAAACCCTAAAACTAAATATGAGTGTGTAAGGGATTGAAGGAGAAGTTTGCATGCACAAACAAAGCATTCATGGAGACTTAGAAGTTATTGAGAAGGAATGTATTGTAGAATCAGTTAGAGAAGAGCAGAGGATAGAGAGAAGGATACAACATTGAGAGATCTAATCATGAAGGATCAAATTGGATAGTGTTTAGAGTTGATCTATTATCAGGAAAGCAAGTGCGACATTTTGATAGGTGATTTCAATTAAATCTCCTAGGAAGAGTAGTCTTAACAGGTTGTAGTAAATCCTTTAACAAGGTGACATTCCAAGTGAGTGATCAGAAGTCCTTTAACCAGGCACACTTCTAACAGGGTGTTGAAATCCTCTAACAAGGTGGGACTTAACTATCTTTGTAAGCCTTTAACAAGGCAGGCCTTTCACAGGGCAGATCATGATTCATGGTCAAACCACTGTAACCTTAATTGGATACACTTTACAATTGCAGTAGTGAAGATTTGTGGGTGTCATCCCCACCCCAATTTTACCTTCTCCTTTGGAGGGTTTCTGGGTAATCATATTTGGTGTCAAAGTGTGTGTGTTTAATTGCTTACATGTTTTAGATGCATTTACTTTACATGTTATTTCGGTTTATCTATTGGATGCATAAAATGGATGTGAGGTGAAAAATTTATGGGCTTATGTTTAAGTTGCTGATTCACCCCCCACCTCTCAGAAGTTTACTTCTTTCCCACTTGTAATTCCAACAATTTAATAGAGATTAGGTGAAGAGATTAAAGGATGAACTAAAAATCTCTATCGATCAACAAGTGGAGATAAACAAGGTGATAATTGAGTTGTATATCAAGTTAGTTGATAAGGAAAAAGAGATTTAAAAAAAAATGAAACAAGACTTGAGCAAGCCCTTGTTGTTTATCAAATTGTTAAGAAGTCATCTATTAAAAAGAAACAAAGAATCCAAAGTATGTAGAGACTGATCCCAATGGAAATTTTAAATAGGAACTCTCTAAATTATTACTCTCTACCTTGGAGAAAATTTTATCATTTAGATCAAAAATTTTAATAGGGAAATGTAAAGATGTATACCAAGGGTATTGTCTATTGAGTGAAATATTGAGTGGGTTTAAGAAACACAAACCTATGTTATAGAACATGACAAAGAGATGGAGACCATCCTCATTTGAGATCACTTGAATATGTGGCATTATCCAAAGAGACATTTCTTGTGTGGCGATCAAAGAAACAAAAAAGATTATGAATTCACTATTTGATGATTTGGAGTACATTGTAAAAGAAGAGGCAAGGGCAGAATAGAAGTTTTCAACCTTTGGTATGATGAATCACTAGACAATTCTAATTTTTGGGGACCTTGAAGGTTCAATGAAAAGTTATGAAGAATAGACAATAGAATATCATAACATGACTCCACAAATCATGAGCCATTTAAATTAGGATAGGGTATTTTTTGTTGATAAATTCAATATCTTGTTGGATCAAGTAATCACATTAGAAAGCATAATCTCCAAATTTATAGTTGAATCTCAGGCTATTACAGGTAATAGGAGGGAGCATCTTCTCATTATGCAGGTTATATATTGTAGTATCAATGACCATCTTTTGTGAAAAATTGGATTGGATAAAGGAGTATCTAGGATCAACAATTGGTAGTGCTAAAGGAAAAGATTAAATATTCTATGTTATTGTCTCTTAGAGCTATGTGTTTTTTTTGCTTGTTATGTTTTGTTTGTATTGAAAATTTATCTTCTTTCAGTTAGCTAGGATTAAGTGAATATGAAAAGTCATGAATGTAAATAGTTAGAAGCTTGGCACTTCCCTTTTGGAGGGAAACCATAATTGTGTGCTATTAATTAGTGATAACCAAAAGTGGCATGACTTTATGATGTACTTGCTTCTTTTGACATTAATAAAAGCTATCTAGTTTTCTTGTCCAATTTAAGATTTAATCTGCTTTCCTGAATTAATTTCTCTACTATAATCAATTCATGAATTGGTTGTTATCTTTAATAATTATGTGTTTATTTGAAGTGATGGTTTGAACAAATAGAGGATGAAATCAAAGTATTTTCCTTTTATCTTTATCTAATTGGTTCCTTATCAAGGATTAAATTTAATTAGTCAAATTTATGCTACAGATTTAGTTTATCCACATTGACAAGATTATATAATTGATGATGCTAGTTGATCTTTTTAGTGGTATTATCTTTCAAAGAGAAACATAAGGAATTTATTGTATGTGACTCTTGGCCTAATTAGATAAGGGACTAAACTATTAACTTTGAAAGGAGTGAGGGTTATATGAAAATGATCAACAGCTTTTATTTTATTTTTTAGTAGGGGGTAAGGAGTTAAGTAGTTCCATAGAGAAATGGGAAGTTATTTTTGTATTCTAGGACTTGCTACCACAGTGTTAAAATATCTTAGAGAACTTTAATTGAATATATGCTATAAAAATCTCAATCTCAAGATGGAATTAGAGAGTGAGTACACCCGCCCAAGTCTTGCAGAGCCTAAAGAGCAAGGAATTACAGTCATATTATTATTAATTATATCATTTGGCCATGTCAAGTTGGGAAGTATTGAAAATAAATTCTAGTGAGTTCTATTCCTTTTGAATCTGTTGATTTGTGATCCAACAAATTGGCAACTCTATTGGGGATCAATTTTGATCATTTTGATCATCTTTGAGAGAGGTGATAACTCTAAATTGTAGATTTCTTCATGAATGACCACAAAATCATTTTTGAAAAGATAAAAGTGGATTCTATGCATATAAGGTATAAATTCTTAGTAGTCTCCGATCATATAAATGGAAGGTCTCAATTTGATAAAAGATCATTTCAATACATAGAGCTTCCTCTATCAAGAAGAAATAAAGGCCTTGTCCAAATGAATCTATTCCTTCTTAATCAAGGTGAAAGAGCACCTTTTCCTAATCAGAGGGAAGGAGAGTTTCAAGAATAATTCGATGAATAACCAAGAAGTTTAGGGTGTAGTTGCTTTCCAAAAGGTGTTCCCCCTCCCAGTTTGAGATATGCATCCTCTTCAAGTTCCCAGAAGTCCTAGGCTTCTCAAGGAATTTTTTTTGGCATATTTAAAGATTTTAATAAAAAAGCATGTGACTAATTCTCATAATTACAAAGGATTAAAGATAATATTTTGCAACTACCTAGACATTGCCACGAGCTCATTGACCAATTAGATAATTTGGCTTTTCAATATCAACATGATACTTACTATTTGAATTTCACAAGGGGAGTCATGAATGCTAACAAGTATAGGCCTTTTAACTTTACCAAAATTTTATTTTATTTTTTAAAATTTTGGAGGGCGGGGGGGTTCATGACATTTTAGTTCATTGGAGAAAATATTTGGCTAAGTTCATAGGATCTAGTTGTGAGACTAGGGAAAGTCATGTTAAAGCCTTTGAATATGTTATGAAAAATAATTAAGTCTCTCATGAGGATGTTTATATGAATCTCTTTGTTCAATATTTGGCTGAAGATGCAAGGGAATAGTTCAAAGTGTTGCTTGATTCTTCAATTGACAATTGGGTTGAGATGAATGGGAAATTTTTGGAGTAATTTGGTGATCACAATCACCCATCCTTTTTTCTTTATGAGGTTACTAGTGTGAAAAATGGATAAAATGAATTAGTGACTTCAAGTTCAACAAGAGATTTAACAAATTGTTATATTAAATTATCCCATAAATGAAGCCTCCAGATGAATGTTGTTTAGTCTTTTACATTGATGCCTTTGATAGAAAAACTAACTATGAGCTTAGATCAAGAAGTACTATAAGGTTGCAAGATACATTTAATATTGCTATGACAATTGAGAGAGAAATCCTATAAGAGAGATCGGTAAGAGGGATGACACCAAAACAACACAACCCTCAAGCTCACAAATAGGTTGAAGAATAATATGGGTTGGATAAAGAAATGAATATGTAGCAAGGTTTGACATTAAAAGTGGGAAAATATGATAGGCCTAGGAGTGAAAAACCTTATTTCCATAGACCCAAATTGCATGACATGGTCTATAATAAGTCATGGAAAGATGGCAAGCCATAAATCTCAAAGAAAAATATGGATAAGCTAGATCCTTTGAATAAACAGATGAATCATATGGTTAACAATAGTCCATGGTGTATATCATGTAATCCACCCCATTCATCTTCACAGTGTGTGGTGGAACAAATATTGGAAAGGGAATTCTCAAAAAAGCAAGAATTTGATCACAAAAAAATAGTTAATGTAGGGTACCAAATGATTATGATTCTTTAGAAGATGGACATGAAGTTGTTATAGATTATAATAGTAGTTTGAAGAATCATTTGATGATGAAGTGGCCTATGAAAGAGGATGTCATTTGACTAAGGAAGAAAAAAGGGATCTTACTATAGCATCAGTGTATTAGGATACAAGAAACTATCACTTGATGAATAGGGTGGTTAATAATGAACAAGAAAGGCTTGCAGCAATTTTAAAGTGAAGAAAATTGCCAAAAGGTGGAAACAATGATATTTCTATCTCAAAACCTATAGATAATAAAGGCTAAGGTGAAATAAAGATGACTACAGTAGTCAAGATCCTAAATAAGAATGAAATTTTAAATGAATATATAGTAAAAAATGCACCTATGTCTAACTTTGACATCACTAATGCTCTCTTACAAGTGAAAGTATCATCTTCGCTGCTTGAAATGATGAGATTCCCACATTATAAATAGAGTGCAATGAAGTTAATTAGTAGTGGTCATGTGAAATCAAAAGGGGTTGATATTAATGTGAATGATAAGGTAATACTAAAAGTCTATATTGGCACAATGTTGACCAAGCATCCTACTCAGGTAGATCCATTTTACATGACCCTCCTAGAAAATAATAAACTGGTAAGAAATTACATGATTGACTCTCGAGAAGCCATAAAATTATGCCACAAGATGTTATGAAAGAGTTGAATTTGGATGTTGATACTACACATAGCCAATGCTATGCCATGGACAATAGATCAGTTGTTGTAGTTGGTGTAATGAGAGATTTAGAATTCAAGATTGTTGAATGTCTTGAGGAAACATATAAATAACTTGCATATTTTTCATTGATGTTCCTCCAAACTATGGTACTCTTTTTTCCAGACAATGGACTAGAATGGTTGGAGGACACATGCATCTTGATTTTTTGTATGCCACTATCCCTATGAATGGGAAGCAAGTTAGGTTAAATAGGAAACTTACATATTCATCCATCACTAAAATTATTGATCCAAAAATATTGACATATTTCTATTCAGATATGGATAATTTCATTATCCAAGTCTCTCAACTTGAAGTATTTAACATGGATCCAATCAAGGTCCAACTAGAGAAGACTAAAGAAAAAACTTGGAAAATGTTTTTTGTTGGAGCTTGCAACAAGGAAGAAAATGGAGTAGGGGTTGTGTTAATATCTTCCATAGGTAAAACATATAAATATTCCTTCTTGTTAACTTTCTTTTGTACAAATAATGTGGCAAAGTATAAGGAATGGTTGTTAGGAATAAACATAAACATAAAGTATGGGACAAAGGTTCTCAGTGTGTTCAAGGATTAAGAGTTGATCATATCTCAAATTAGATCAAGATATACTACTAGAAATGCAAGCTTAAAACAATAAAGAAATCAAGTTTGAAATATAGTTGAATATTTTGATTCTTTTTCTATTGATTGGGTAGACATGTCATAGAACATTATGGTGGATTTTCTTGCAATGTGGCACTTAAAGTTGATGATGCTACCCTTGAAGGCATATATGAAATTGAGGTGAAAACCAAGCCCTTGATCCCTAAAAATATTTGTAGTTGGTAGGTTTTTAAAGATGATTAGGATATGTTGAGGTTCCTCCAATGTGAAGATCAAAACTAGAATCAAGAGATAGACTTCAATGCCTATATAGACATTGAGGATGGGAAATAAACTTTGTTTGGATAATATATTATACAATTAAAGACTAATAAAATTCCAAGAGGTTTAGTTTTTCTTGAAATAAAATTTGATAAGGATGATAAGGTGAATAAGAAACATCCCCTTGATGTGGAGAGTGAAGTTGAAAAAGTAGATCTTGGTTTTGATGATTCTCCAAGAGAAGTATTCACTGGAAAAAAGTTGACACCAAAAATATGATTAGATCTGATAACACTTTTAAAGTATAGACATTAGTTTTCATGGTCTTATGATGAATTAAAAGCATATAGGGATGATGTTTTCAAACATGAAATTCCTCTCAAGCTAGGTTCCAAGCCTTTACACCAGAGACAAGACCCTACTAACCCAACATTAACTCCCAAGATGAGAGAATAATCGATGAAACTTAGTGTTGGTGGTATTATCAAGCCAATCAGGCATTCCACTTAGGTATCAAACTTGGTAGTACCAATTAGAAAGAAGAATCGTGATATTAGACTATGCGTTGATTTCAAGAATTTTAATATTTCAGAACTTAAATACAACTATGCATTTCCTAATACAGAAGCCTTGTTGCATAGGGTGGCAGGAAGTGAGTTACTTTCAATGATGGATGGATTTTAGGGTAATTAGGTCAAAGTAAAGGAGAGTCATAAGTTCAAAATAGCATTCACTACTCCTTGGGGTACATATGTCTATGCAAGGATGTCATTCAGATTGACAAATGCAAGGGCTACTTTCCAAAGAGAAATGGAAGTGCCATTTGAAGATTTGATAAATGTAATCATGGTTGTTTACCAAGATGACCTCTTCGCATATTCAAATAAAGAAGAGGATCATTGTAATCACTTGGGACAAATTTTTATGTCAGTCTTAGAATATGACATATCTCTTAATCCAAAGAAATGTCACTTTAGGGTTACCTAGGGTAAACTATTGGGAGACATTGTGTCAAAGGATGGGATAAGGATTGATCATGAAAGGATATAAGCTATTGATAAAATCTATGTTCCTAAAATAGTGAAATCAATTCAATTATTATTTGGAAAGATCAAGTTTATAAGAAAGTTTATATCCAATTTCGTTGAGATAGTTAAGCTTATTCCAAAAATATTGAAAAAGAGGGAACCATTGAATTAGACAAAAAAGGCTATTGATGATTTTTTGAGTATTAGGAGGGCAATTAAAGAGGCTCCAATTTTAAAATCTCCTAATTTTACTAAACCTTTCCAAACATTCTTATTTTCTTCATATCCTACCTGCATTGTAGTTGTAAATTGATAGAAGAATGATGGACATGAGAAACCCATTTCATTTTCCAGTAAAATATTACAACATGCAAAACTTAAAAATGATATCATATAAAAGAAGGCTTATGCATTGGTGAAAGTTGTGAAATCTTTTAGACCTTAATTGGTAGGGGCTGAAGTGATTTCCTATGTTCCAAATGTTGTTGTTAAGGAGATTTTTAGACAATATGAAGTAACTAGAAAGAGGTGCAAGTGGAAAAATCATGTGCAAGAATTCAATATTAATATCAGTATCACTAAAGTGGTGAAGGTTCATTGATTAGAAAAGTTCATGAAAGAGTTTAATCTAGAGGAAAGAAAAGTAACTTGTGTTGATTTAAGAAATATGGTTACCAACAATGAAAGAGTTCCCTAATACAAGGATATAAAGTGTATTATTTGAAGTATATGAAATGCCAAGATAGGGTGAGTGATAGTTAAAAACGGTCACTAAAATTATTAACTTCCAACTATGTTTTGATCTAGGGAGATTTATATTAGATAAATTTTTAAAGAATGTTACTTTTTGTTTGGATCGATATCAGATTGAAAAGGTATTAAAGGAAATGCATGATGGTGTGTGAGTGGGGGAGATTTTTTTAGCTAAGACAACTACTCAAAATATTTAGAGAGTAGGGTATCATCATTGTTTTAGGATAATTTCAAATATGTTAAAAAAGGTGAGCCTTGCCATAAGTTTTGTGGTAAGTTAAAATATCAAGGAGTAGTACCACTTAGGCCTATACAGACTAAGGAGTCTTTTTTGATGTGGGGTTGAGATTTTTTTGGTGAGATCCATGACAAGTCAAGTGGAAATAATTTTTGGACCATGTTGGCTACATATTACTTCACTAAGTGGGTTGAGGCTATACCTACTAGTAACTCAAATAGCAAGAAAATGATTAAGCTCTTGATAGAGAATATTCTGAGTAGATTGGGGATGCCATCCAAATTATTTATTAATAATAGGATGTACTTCAAGTCCAAAGAATTTATAAATTTTTGTGGTAGTTATGAAATCACTATGTCTTATTCTTCCCCTTATCATCCACGAGGAAATGGACAAGAAGAATCAAGAAACAAGAATTTACTAAATATTATCAAGAGAATACTTTCTAACAATAAAAGTTTATAGGATTCAAAATTACAACAAGTTATATGGGTGGATAGGTTCATTGTGAAGAATTCAACTAAGAATTCTCCTTTTGAAATTGTGTATAGGAAACAAACAATACTAGCTCTAATTTTTCTTTTCCAGTACATAAGTTTTTAATTTATGAGAATATTGAGGATGTTGATTTCATGGAGGAAAGGTTAGAGTAGTTAGAAGAATTGAATGAGAGTAGGAGGAGGGCTCAGAAACAAAACTAAAAAGAACCAAAAACAATATAAGAAGTTATATGATAAAATTTCCATGGACACAACATTTAAACAAGGAGAATGGGTGCTCAAATGGAGTGCAAGAGACCAGGATAAATGAAAGCAAAAAAATTTGACTCTTTGTGGGATGGTACAGATGTGATTATTGGAAAAGCTAGTAAAAACTCCTATTACTTGGAGAAGCTTAGGAAAATTCTAGGAGCTTCCAATCCATGACTAGTTCCTCAAGCATTTTTTTAATAAAAGAATAAGATCTTCCAAAATGTACCATAGTTTCATGCAATTTTTGTTTGTCTTTTTGTGTTCTTGTTGTAGAGTCACTGGTGGCATGGTGAAAATAAGATAATAATCATTTTATTCTTATCCTCTACCCTTTCAAAAAATTCTCTCAAAGTTTTAAGATTGATATTTTTTCACTATCTTGCAAAGGTGCTTTCAATGGGATTCCAACATATTAATCAATGTCATTTCTCTATTAGCATAAAATAAAGGTTCTAAAATAGTGACCTATGTTATTTCTCTACCATCATTCATAAGGGGTTGTGAAACAATGACTAGCGCTATCTCACAAACCAATATAAAAAAAGGTTGTGATCTAGTGAAATGGGTGTATTTTGCATTCCAAGGTTTTAGAGTGGTAAAAAATAATGATGTACATTGATAAGTAACAATCAAAAAAGGTGGTGCTCAACTAGGAAACTCATTTTGCATGTAGGCACTATCATTTCAAAGTGGAAGCTATTAATGGGATACCATTTTAGGAAAAAATAAATTGGAAAGCATTCTCAGTAGGTTAACTTGTTGGTGCATGAAGAGCTTTCAGATAGCTAAGAAATCTATATGAAACTAGTTAGTGAACTTCTCCTAGTTTTACTTTGGTTTATTTTAATAATACAATCATGCCTAGGAAGAATAAATATGTAATTGTAGGAGACAAAGTCATCCACCCTCCACAATATACATTTTTGAAGACATTGCCATACTCTCAAGATATTTGGGACTACGGGTTTATTTGCATATTGTAAGAAAACTTGTGGTGATGTCAACATACCCATTCATGGTAGGTCTCTATTTTGGTCTTTCTAATCTAATAAATATGAGAAGGTTCCAATATCTAACCCTTTGGGGTTGGATATGGTTGAATTTGTACTTCCTAATGTATTTATTGATATTGAGTTGATTCGTGCCCTAGCAAAGAACTATATGCCACAAATGAGAACTTTGAGAAAGGTTGATGGGATACCTCTTCCATGTATAAGTAGATAGATGATTCAAGAATATTTTAGGATTAATATCCTAGTAATCTCTAGAGTTGACAGGGAGGAATTATGTGTATATTACAAGTGCTGAGCTAAGAGTATTAGCTTGAAAGAAGTTTTTCTCTTTACAAATAGAGAGGATGGAAATAAGATGACTTGGTTGCAGAGTAAGGCTCCTTTCCATATTACCATCTTCATATATTTCTTTCAAAGGACTTAATGAAGTTGGGGATAAGTGCAAATCGAAGACCATAAAATTAAGATGCCTATTGATGTGATGTATTTAGCTATGAGGACCTAGAGTGTTCATCTGTCTCATGAATATGATATAGCCTAAGAGTTGGAAAGGGTTTTGAATGGTAAGCTAATTGAGTGGAAAAATATGAATAGATGGAGGCACTATTCCTTATTATGTCATATGATGTTCTCCCAAAATAGTATTTTTTTCCATAAGTCTTTGAAGCTCATGACTGTGGATGGTAGAGGTAGCAATATCATACTACAACTATGGTGTCTAGTGTGGGATAAACATAGTAGGGATGTCAACTATGATAAATTTCATGAAAGGATTATAGTTTGGGTTCTTAGAGCCATGGGAGAATATGTGGTAAGGATTTCTCCCTCAATTAATAAAATTATAAGGCCAAAGAAAACTAAGCCAAAGGAGGACTTTACTCATAATTTTTCTGATTGAATTTGCAAAAGTGATTTTACAATATTTAGAGTGTATGGGTGTAGGATAGAAACACACAAATTGCCAACTTTTTTGTAGAAGAGAATTAAAATTTTAGAGCTTATGTGGAAGTTGTTGAGGTTGGAGAGGAAGATCATTTCTCCAAGAAGAAAGTGTACCTTTTTTCCTAATGTTACTAAATTTGGAGGCTTTGTTGTAGGTTTTGGGACTTTGGAATAGGCACAGGAGTATTTGAAAACTTATCATATGGATGATGCAAAGGCTGAGAATTATGACTTTGAGGGCCATATCAAATCTTGGGTGAAGGAGTACATTCACTCTTTTAATTTAGAAGAATCTATAATAAGAAACCATGAGATCCTTACTCAAATTGTGCGGAGGCTTAGTAAAGTACAACTCTTGTAGAATTGGAAAAGGATAGAATTCAGACGGGCTTGCCTAAATTCATGGTGATGAGAAAGATGAAATCCCCATATGGGAATTGTGTATTAGAGACTTTGATAAGTCAAAAGGGAAATTTGTCACAACTAAGGAAGTAGAATCTAAGGCCCCCTCCCAAGAGGGTAAGAAAGTTAATCATTATTGATTCAGATTCAAACTCACCTCCCACAAAGGTCTCTAAGATTGAAATGCAACCTCCTATCATCCCATATGACATGTCTGAAGGGATGGGATATACTAAAGAGATTGCTTCCATATTGAGAGACATGAAGTAAGATGAGGAGGTAAATCCTTCTTCACCTACTTCCATATTCCAAGAGGAGGTTTGTGGTTACAAAGCCCAAATGCAGGAGGATGTTGAATAGTACCCTCTAGTTTAGGATATGAGAAAGAGTTCATGGCCACCAAGTTTAATAAATATGATGAATGCATACACTCCAAGGAGTTTAAGGATTTTTGGATGCAAATGAAGATGAAGGAGTTTGAGGAACAAAAATAAACCAAGTTTATGTGAGTGGAGTAGTTTGAACATGAAGAAATAATAAATCATATGTTTTAGGAGTTAAAGCATGACAATGTTAATTGTGTTGTTGAGGAAGCAAAGGAAATATTGAGAAAGATTGACTTACTCTTGGTCTCCAATCTAACTCTCAAAGAGACTTTCCCTTTGAACCAAGGGAGAAAACGAGATGATCCTTCCTTTGTTGTTGATTTTGACACTAAGGAGAAGATTTTTGGTTGAGGGTATAACCTCAAAACTCAGACCTTGGTTTCCTTGGTGAGCTTTAAAGGAGATCACAAACCAAAAATGTTAAAATTTTCTAGAGATTTTGAAGGAACTATTAGTGTTCAGGCATTAGGAAACACAAGCCCACTTATTTGTGCTAATGAATTGATGTTTCAATCCATGTTTAATAAAGATCGAGTGAAGAGGTTAAAAGATGAACTCAAAATCTCTATTGATAGACAAGTGGAGATAAATAAGGTGATAAATGAGTTGTATATCAAGCTTTTTGACAAGGGAAAAGAGATACAAAGATAAAAGGAAATAAGACCCAAGAAAGTTCTTTTTTTCTTATCAAACTATTAAAAAACCATCTATTGACAAGTAGTAAAAGACTCCATAGGATGTAGAGATGCACTCAATGCAAAGTTTAAATATAAATTCTCTACATAATTATTCTCTACCTTGAAACATATTTATCATTTAGAGTAAAATTTGTAATAGGAAAATGTGAAGATGTATACTAACGGTAATGTCTATTAAGTGAAATGTTGAGTGGTTTTAAGAAACATAAACTTGTGTTACAAAACATGGAAAAGAGATGGAGACCATCCTCATTTGAGATCAATTGAATATATATAAAATTATCCAAAGAGATGTTCATGAACCTGTGTAGATCAAATAAATGAAGAAGATTATGGATTCATTATTTGATGAGTTAGTGTGCATTGTATGAGAAGAGGAAAGGGAAAAATAGAATTTGTATGATGTTTTTGATACTATCAAGCACTCAAAAATTCCAAACTTTCATGGATCTTGAAGACCAAATGAAAATTTATGAAGAATGGAGGATAGAATACCAAAACATGACTCCACAAATCATCGTCCATTTAAAAGAGGATATGGTCTTTTCTGTTGATAAATTTAATGTCTTATTGGATTGAGTAATCACATTGGAAAGCATATTCTCCAAATTTATAGTTAAATCTCAGACACAAGTGATAGTTGGAGGGATCATCTTCTCATTATACCTGAAATATTGCAGTATTGGTGGCCATCTTTTGTGGAAATTTTGGATTTGGTAAAGGAGTATTTGGAATCAATAATTGTCAATGCTAAAGGATGAAATTGAGTATTCTATATTATTGTCTCTTGTAGCTTTGTGTTTTGTTTTCTTGTTATGTTTTTTTCGTATTCAAATTTTGTCTACTTTTAGTTAGTTAGATTAAGTCAATATGAAAAGTCTTGAATGCAAATGGTTAGAAGCTTGTCACTTCCCTTTTGGAGGGAAACCAGAACCATGTTCTATGAATTAGTGATAACCAAAAGTGGCATGAATCTATGATGTTCTTTCTTCTTTTGACATTAATTAAAGCCATCTAGTTTTCTTGTTCAATTTGAAATTTAATCTTCTTTTCAAAATATGTTTCTTTGTTATAATCAATTCACAAATTGGTTGTTATCTTTAATACTTGTATGGTATTTAAAGTTTTGTAATGTTGATTTGAAAAAATTGGGCATAAAAGAAAAGTGTTATCCTTTTATCATTTATCTAATTAGTTCCTTGTCAAGGATTAAATTCAGTTGGACATTTATTTATACTAAAGATTCAGTTTATCCACATTAAACATATTAGATAATTGGTTATGCCAGTTATTAGTTTTCATGGTATTTTCTTTCAAAGAGGAACATAAGGAATTCAGTACAAGTGGCTCTCAACCCAATTGGATAAGGGACTAGTCTATTGATGTTGAAAGGAGTGAGTAGTATTTCAAACTAATCAACACCTTTTATTTTCTTTTGTTTAGTAAAGGGTTAAGGAGTTAAGTAGTTTCATAGAGTAGTAGGAATTTTTATATTCTAGGAATTTTTACCTATGTCCTACCGAGCCTGAAGAGAAGGGAATTACAATCATATTGTGGTTTAACTATGGCAGTTAGGAATATCAAGTTGGAAGGCCTTGAAAATAAAGTCTAGAAAGCAATTTTCCTTTTCCAATCTATTAATTTGTGATCCAAAATATCCTAAAGACCTTTTGAGGATAAGGATTAAGGTTTAGTATTTTGCTTAGTTTAGCATTACATTTAGGGTTTAGCATCAAGATTATAGTTAAGGTTAGGGTTTAGATCATTATTAGTATAATGGTTAGGATTAGGAATTCATTAAGGGTTAATTTTATGAGTGGGTTCAAGGTTAGGATTAATGATAGGATTATGATTAGTATTGTGGTTAAGGTAAGGGTTTACATCATGTTTATTATTATGTTCAAATATTTTTGATTAGGGTAGGTTTAGGATTAAGATTATAATTAGGCTGTAGGACTATGATCATTTTTATGACTAGGTTTCATATCATGTTTAATATTATGATTAGGGTTATAATTGAATATTTGGGTCATGATTTGGGGTTAGGGATATGCTTAGGAATCAGGGTTTAAGATTTTGATAATAGTTAGGATTAGGATTTGGGTTATGGTTATGGTTTGTTAGCGATATAGATAGGCTTGATGTTTAGATATGTGGTTATAGTTATGATTATATAATTATGATTAAGGTTTAGATTGTGTTTAGTATTGGTTTTTTAGAGTACTTAGGGCTTAGGGTTTAAGATTATTTCCCTAAATGGTTTGATCCCTTTTTAAAATGTTTGGAATAATGTTATCATATTGAATGAAATTTTATAAATAGAAACTATGATCATTTTTATGACTAGGTTTCATATCATGTTTAATATTATGATTAGGGTTATAATTGAATATCTGGGTCATGGTTTGGGGTTAGGGATATGATTAGGAATTAGGGTTGGATTAGGATTTGGGTTATGGTTATGGTTTGTTAGCGATATAGATAGGTCTGATGTTTAGATATGTGGTTATAGTTATGATTATATAATTATGATTAAGGTTTCTAGATTGTGTTTAGTATTGGTTTTTTAGAGTACTTAGGGCTTAGGGTTTAAGATTATTTCCCTAAATGGTTTGATCCCTTTTAAAAATGTCTAGAATAATGTTATCATATTAAATGAAATTTTATAAATAGAAACTTTGTTTACAGAATATCAATTTATTTGTAAATATAATTATTATATGCAATCTAGAGTATATTATGGTGTTGGTTTTAATTTTAAATCTCAATTTTCATGAAAAATACATAATTTTACATAAAATATTTTGTTTCTATTAGTGAACTCATTATTTATATCCTTCCATGTTGTCTAATTAATTTAACTATGTTATGTTTATATCTTCCAACCTAAGCAATATTAACTATCACCATATTAGATGAAACAATATGGGTAGATATTTTCAAAAAAGGAAGTGAACATGAAGAATATTTTATGTCAATCAGATTTTCAATATATATAATTTTTGTCTCTCATTTGAGAAGAGTGTGAAGTGCAATAGTCTTAAGACTTATTTCTTTTTCTCAAGATTGTCTCTCCATTTACTTCAGAGACTTAATGCAATATACATGTGTTGTTGTATTCTATCTACATAAGAGTTAATAAAACAAATTTCTTTTACTTTTTTCTATAGATGAAGGCATTATGATTAATCATGTAATTTTGGTATTATGTGTTTATTGCACTTATACAATTGTCTAATTTAGTGAGGCTACAAGGAGGAAGTATCAAATTAGAGCATTGTCAGAAGATGTTTTAGTAATTAATAATAAAAAAGAGGGAGACATAATCATAGAGGGAGATTGAGGGGGTAATTATTGGTATAAGAAATATGGAAGAAAAAATGTTGGTCCCTTCTTATATGACTCCTTGTGGAAGTTCTGGAGAAGGCTCAATGCTCATTTCCTAATCTCTTTCTTGGTAACAATGAAGAATGTGTCATAGCGTTTTTAATAGAAAAAAATTATGAAACTTTTTTTAAAATTATTTTTTATAAGTATTAGAAAATACTTATAGATAAAGTGAAATATTTTGTATTTTCAATATTCTTTAAATGTTTTTGTTTACTTAAAATTGGGTATTATGGGTTAGGGTGGAAGAGTTTTTTTGCTCTGCTAGGGTTTCTTGCTTCATGTGAACTTCCAATTTTTTCGTGTATAGCTCTTCGTTTGAGCTTTCTTTCTATAGCCACCACTTGTCACACCACATTTACTGCAAGAGCTTTTAGGCTAGGATATAATGGCTCCGACCAGTGGTGAACCAGTTGTTTTTTGTGTTCATGCTACTGCTTTAGATTGCCATGGTGCTGCCACAGAAAAAATGCCCTCGCAAGTTTGTCCTGAAGGTTTTTCATGAGGTAATCTTGACATTATCCTTCTTTTGCAAGAATTTGATGTTGCATGTGAGTGGTTAGAACAACATACTTTGATAGGTTATTTTGTGGCTAGGACTCCTCCTGAAGCTATGCTTTGAGAATGGATTAACAAGTGTTGGACTCCTCATGGAGTCCGCCTTGACATTGTGCAAAACCTTACCAAAGGTTTTTTTATTATTTTACTTTGCTAACCCGTCGCAAGTAGATGCGGTCTTAAACAATAGACCTTGGTCTGTGCATTCTTCTTTGCTTGTTTTTCAAAAATGGTCATGAGACTTCACAGTCTTAGATGATAAAAAGCTTAGGGTTCTTGTGTGGGTCGAGTTCCCAAGTTTACCCCTGCCATGCTAGCCTTTCATTGAGTCCATTGCCAAGGCCCTTGGCAAAGTTGTCACCAAGGAGCTTGAGAAATTTTTTAATGCTCGCCCACAGCGATGTGTGTGCATTGAGGTTGATCTTTCCAAGGATCTTAAGGATTATGTGGAAATCCAGATTGGGGCTCAAACCTTCTCCCAAAAGGTGCTTTACTTGAACCTCCTCAACACCTGTTATAGGTCCCAATCCACGAAACAAAAGATCATGGATTGTCCTTTGGCGATGCCTAGGGTCAAGCCCACACCTAAATAAGTGCCTATCAAATAGGCCAAAGGGAAACAAGAAGAATGGGTTACTGTTGGGCACAAGGGCAAGGCTACCTCGACTCCCTTACCTCCCAAGAAATCCTATGCAATAGTCACCGCGGTTCCTCCTATCCCCATAAGAGCATCAACTCCAAGCACCATAGGGACACAAGTGGCTTCCACAACACCTATTTTAGGGGTTTCATAGGTTTCAAATCCTAGTGGTACATAGGGGATAAAGGTGGCCTCTAGGGCTTCTGCCTTGGCTAGGGTTCGTACTCCTCTTGCTGCTTCTTCTATTGCGCCACTAGCGATGCGACATTCTTGCAGTCCTCCTGGACATGTGGAGATACCAGAGGTGAAACAATAGGCTATAATTTCAAAGGATTTTTCATCTAACTTCAACCTAGTTTCTACCTTCTTACAGAATAGCTACTCCTCTCTTGAGGACGAGGATGATATGGAAGAGTTTTCATGAACTTCCTATCATGGAATGTGCGAGGTCTCACAGACCTCCCCCAAAAGTACTATGTCTAGGATGCCCATCATAGACTTGGTGATTTAGATTTTCTCTATCTACAAGAAGTTAAGATTTTTGGTTTCATACTTTCTTTGGTGTGCCACATCATTTGGCAGGATGACATTATGTGTTCCTCTCAGCACGAAGCTAGCCGAGGTGGTGTAGTTACTCTCTTGTCACCTTGCCTTCATTCTGCTATTATTTCGCATGGCTCTGACCACATGCATAGAATTATCTAGCTTTTGCTTTCCATTAACAATCATTATTTTGGAGTCATTAATGTTTATGCTTCCAATCATGCTTTGGAAAGAGCCTAGATGTGGGCTTGGCTAGCTGACAATTTGCCTCTAGCTACTTGGGTCATGTGTGGGGACTTTAATATGGTTGAAGTGGCCTTTGACAAAGATGGCATTCTGCCTTTTCACTGGATAGTTGGGGAAAGAGAAGCCTGGTACTACATGTGCAATAAATTGGGCCTTTTTGATCCCAATACCAACTGTCGCCAGGACAATGGGGTTTGGAACACTTGGTCCAACTTTTGAGCTGGCTTTGACCACATTTAAAATGTCTCGATTATGCTATGATCATTGCGCATTTTTTTTTCTATTTTTCTAAGGATCGAGATTTACCTGTTATTCCCTTGGCAGATGTGACGTTATTTGACCATTATCCCATTTATTTTGTCATTTCTTGGCAAATAGTTGTCCCGAAGGTGGCCAAGTCTTAGTTCTTCCTCAACACGTCTATGCTAATGCATGCTTCCACCATCTCTCACATCCTACGTGTCTAGAATTTGGAGCCACATCCACATTCTCAAATGGGATGGATTCACTGGTGGAATGATGCCATTACCAGAACTGCTCGGTTCCTTCGCATCTATGGGCGTTAGTTGGAAATATTCAAAAAATGGTCATATGAAGCCAACACCCTTGCTCTCAAAAAAGCCTCTAAGGCTATCACCCTCAATCCCTTTGATGTGGATTTACAAATTCAGCTTGCTAAGCTTTTCCATGACAAGAAAATTGCTCATAACTATGTGGCTCAAGGAGCCCAAATCAAGGCCCATCTCCACTGGTTGGAGGTTGGTGATAAAGCCTTGAAGGAGTTCTTTCAGGTTCTTTGAGCTGGTCATACCAATGTTGGGATTAAAAAGATCAAGCAAGGAACTGTTGTTCTATCTAGTCTCCTCGACATCCTACACACATTTGTTCATCACTATGAGAACGTGTTTGCTTTGCAGAGAAATTCGCTTGCTTAGGAAGAAGCTCTTAGAAAGTGTATCTCTGTTACTCCAAATTGCCTTGCAATTGAGCAACATGCTTTCTGAGAGACACTTCTTTCCCTCTAAGACCTTGAAGAGGTGATCTATTCCATGGCTAATGACAAGTCCCCTGGGTGTGATGGGTTTCCCTGTGAATTTTACAAACACCTTTGGGAGCATATAGGTCCTGATCTGCACAAAGTTTATCTTGAAGCCTATCATTCTAAAAGCTTAGGAACCATTATAAATAAAGGAAATATCAAATTCATACCTAAAGTCGGTGATCCATAGGACATATGCAATTAGAGACCCATTACCCTTCTGAATGTGTCTTATAAGATTATTGCCAAGGCTCTCTCTCTCAAAATCAAGCACATGTTGCCTTTAATTGTGCGGCCTAAGAAAATTGGCTTCATTAAATCCAAGTATATTCTTGACAACATCATTGTTGTTTGGGAAGGCATGGAATGGGCTCATAAGTCAAATCAGAAGGCTATCTTTCTTAAGATAGATTTTGCTAAAGCCTATGATCACATTGAATGGCCCTTCATCTTGGCTATGCTCTAGGCTCTGGGTTTTGGTCCCAATTTCTTTCAATTTGTGGAGATGCTCTTTGGAGATGCTAATGCTTGCATTACCATCAATAATTCACAATCAGAGGCTTTTGGACTCTTTTTTTCAATCAGGCAAGGTTGCCCCTTAGCTCTAGTGCTTTATGTCCTTGCTGTTGAAGGTTTTGGCTACTTGCTAGCTCATTCTATGTCTTCAGGACTGGTTTGTGGCATTTCCTTACTTGAATCATCCTCCCAGTTAATCAATGGACACTTTGTTGATGATTCCTTTCTTACTCTTTTAGAGGACGAAGAAAACATCAATAATGCTTTAAGTTGCCTAGACATCTTTTGTCAAGCCTCTGGATCTACCATTCAATGGCATAAAACACTCTTCTTCCGCTAGTCATTTTTGCTAGCTCCACCTTGGCTCAGCTAGTTTGAGTTGAAATGGGTTACGCATGGGGAAATTTTCTGCTTTCTTGGTATTCCTTTTTCTTTCCAGGCTTCACTTGTGGAACTTTGGAATGCTATGCTGGCCAAGATTAGCAAAAAGATTGATTATTGGATCACAAATCCGCTCTCCCTTGCGGGGAAATTCCAAATTTGCTCGAAGATTCTGGCAGCCACTCATGTTTACTATTCCTCCTGTTGGGCTCCCTCCAAAGCTTCATATCTAAAGCTAGAAAGATTGCTCATGGATTTTCTGTAGGCCTCTAGTTCTAATCATCATGGCTTTCACAAAGTTGCCTAGGAATTTTGTTGCCTCCCAAAAGAATCTAGTGGTCTTGGCCTGCTTTCCACTAAAAAACAAGGCCTTGCTCTCTGTGCAAAATGGATTATTTGTGCTATTTTTAGAGATGAAGCCTATAAGATTCTAGTTTGGCATTGCATTTCTTTTGACTTTCCTGAAAACAGGCCTACGTGGAAGGGGATTGGTTTCCAAACCCTTCTCATTATGCGTGAGCCAGTGGCCATACAGGGCTCATTTGTCATCAAGAGCATATGGAAGGCTTGGGAAGTTATTAAGCCTTAGCTTCATTGGGCTGGAGATGAGTTCCGCAATGGCCTCTCCTTGAATCATTAGAACATTTGGTGGTCTCCCCTGTTTGCCATTCAGGGTACTACTCTTGCCAAGACTCAAGGTGCCAATGCTCTATGTCTTTTCAAACGTGGCATCAGAAATCCCAAGGCCTCTTCTCAAGGGTCACCATGAGTTTCAGGACCTGGGAAGATATGCAAGTATAGTACCACCTTATCCATTCAGATTGGCAAACCTTTGACCTTCTGGTCTCTTCCATCCCTGTTCACTTAGTTCACAAAGTGGGGATTCAGTCTGTTCAACCTTGGTGGCATGATTGGAAGTGGTATCCTGTCACTCCATTTTCCAATTACAAGCCTAATTTGGGATATAGATGGCTTTTGCCCCATCTTTCGATGGTGGACACACTCAACTAGAGATGACATTTTCATTCTTCTCTTTCTCAATGGAGAAAACGCTTTGATACCATTTGGCATGCTATAACTGAACCCAAGATTGTTCATTTTTCTTGGTGCTTGGCCTTCCAAGGTCTTCCCCTTGGGCCTCGACTCAAACACATTGGAGTTCCTGATCCCAGATGCCCCTTTTGTGGACAACCAGAGTCTTTCTTGCATATTTTTTGGTTTTGTAAGCTTGCTCAAAATTATTGGCACTGGATTCATGATTTTTTCAAGCCATTCAGGCCTGAACCCTTTTCTTGGCACATGATTTTGCTGGGTGATTCCTTCAGAATTCCTCAGAAGTTCACCTAGATTTGGCATACCTTCAGGATGAAATTTTTTTTTTTGAATGGAAAGATAGGAATGTTGTTCTTTTCACACATAGTTTTTTGGATGTTAACATTGCTATGTACACTAAGACATGCATTTGTAACAATGTAATTATGTAGATTCAGGTGCAAGCTAACAAAGTTTCCCTTGAGGTAGCTCATTTGCAGGAGCTACTAAACCACTGGGGCAATGCTCCCTGCACTATTGCCAGAGTTCCTCCTAATGCCTCGGTAGATACCTCAACGCCTCATGGCCGTCGTTCGCGGTGCCATTCCTCTGGCCACCACTCATACACCCCATGCTCCTAGGCTTCCCACCACCTCTCTCCCAGTGGTGGTGATGGCGGATGGAGGCGCTACTCAGCTTCCACACCCCATGGTGACTCTAGTTGGTCCCTGACTCCTCCTCCTAGTTCTCGTCGAGCGCATTCTGGGAAGTGGCCTCGCCTAGACTTGGTGATTTCTCCTCTGCGGCCAGAGGTTAAAGATGCGAAGGCTGCCACTGATCCTCTGGCTACTATTGCTACTGATGATGGCTGGACTATTCCCAGCCTGCCCCCCAATCCCACATATGGTTAGAGTTCTCCTGATAAAGATGATCCACCACCCTTGGCTGGCACTGCTTTGACAGCCTGAGGTTTCTTTATATGTTTTTTTGATGAATAGTTTCCGTTTCCGGTTGTGACCGTGTTTTTAGTCCGGCTTCGATCATGTGAACTCATTCACGAGGTGATATGTATCCCCCAACCCTTTTTTGTGATTGTAATCTTAATATAATTTTTTAATAGAAAAGGACTATTCATCAAAAAAAAAAATCTTTAAATAAAGTGTTTTTATATTAAATAGGTCTATTTTATAATTTTTAAAAAAATTTATGAATGTTATTTATCTGATTTATTTGAAGTAAAATATTACACCTTCAAAACGCAAGTATAGTTATTTAAAAATATCAATTAGATTGGTCAACATCCACCGGAATACTAAAATCTTAAAAATTAGAATTAAAACATTAATAACCTTACAATCTTGTTTATATTTAATAATAAAGCAATTTCAAAATTATAGAATTTGAAGTCTCCATTAAAAAAATTAAAAAATTAAAGTAATACACTTTTTTTTTAAAAAGATGGAATGAATGCATTTGCCCCATAGCCCATCATATAAAAGCGAAAAACTTAAAACACAAAACAGTGGTGAGCAAGGAGGCTGGAAACTTACCTCCACGGTCGACCAGAAGAATAGTAGGGAATTCTCCAGGGCGGAATTGAATGCTGCCATCAAAATCCAGGCAGCCCTTACGATTCTGTTGAATATAAGCTACAGTCCCCATTACAGCTCCGGCATGCCGAGGAATACCAAAATTGGCTACAGCAGAGTCATAGGCGCCCCTAATGTAATACGGCAAAGTTACCCTTAAATTTTTCTTCTCCAACACATATTCCCCTTTGGCAGAGCCGGACTTCCAAGCCATTATCAACATCGTCATCGCCAATATTCCATAGATTCTGCCTCCCAATTTTCTTGCCATTGCCGTCTTTGCCGGAGAAAGCCCTGTCTAAAACATAGGATTATCAGATTATCAGATCAAGAATTTAACTTTTCTATAATCTATAAGAATTATCAATACTGTTTTTAATATTGATTGTGTTAAAAAAAATTATCATGTCCGATCACATTCTTTGATCAATTGATCAATTGTTTTAGCTGTTATTTTAATGATAAATCATCAGAACGTGATCTAAATTATTTGTTTCAATACCAGAAACATTATTGATTAGATTGTCAGATCGTTTAAAACATATTACTGTAACCTACCAAATCAGAATATCAGATCGTTTAAAACTTGGCTCAGTCCTTGCGTCTCGAACCATGGACCTTATCTTTTAACTCGAAATACAAACAAATTACAGGAAAATGAGTTTTGCAAACTGAAAAGTAGTAGCTTTAAACCCCAAAGTTAATAAAAATGACAGGAATTAAATTTGGAAAGATAAAAACGGTAGCTTTAAACTACGATCGGCTGAAGCCCTGTGCCGGCAAAAGATGAGAAGGAATTTAATTAACAAAAGATCTTCACACAGAACATTTTCAACAAGTTCGAAGTTTTTATACAGCTGCCTTTGTCGATTTTACACCTGAACTGCCGATCGGAGGAAATAGATAAGTTTTTCTACGTTGGCGTTCTTTTGACAAATTATTTTCAGGTGGATTCTGAATTCGTGGCATTGAAGCGAAAATATACGAAGAAAAGGTCAATTCGTTGCTTAAGACTAAAATTTGCTAGCAAGCAGTAAAGGCTAGGATTTCTTGACTCCTAGCTGTAAATTTCAGTCTTGTCACTGAAACCTACCAATTTAGGCCATCAGATCGTTTAAACTTGGCTATGTCCTTGCGTTTCGAGCCTTAAACCTTACCTTTAGACTGCGCGTAAAAAAACTAACAGAAATTTGAATTGGAAAACGAAAAATAGTTTGAATTCCAAATATAATTATAAAAACAGAAAAATAGAGCTTGAAAGCAAGAAACGGTAGCTCTAAATACCGCTCGGCTGAAACCCTCTATTCACAAAAAGTTATAAAGAATATAACAAATTAAAAGATCTTCACGAAGAGAATGTTTACAAGGTTGAAATATTTATACCGTTAGCATTATCTTTCTCCACCTCCTAAGTTGCCAATCAGAGAAAATAGATCGTTTTCTACATTGGCGGACTCTCAACAAATTATTTCCAGATGCACTCTGAATTTGTGGCAGTAAAGCGAAATAGAAGATCAAATCATTTCTTAAAGGCTAAAATATGTTAGCAAGCAGAGAAGGCTAGAATTCCTTGTCTACTAGCTGTAATTTTCAGTCTTATCATATCAGATGTTTAAACTTGGCTAAGTTCTTGCGTTTCGAACCCTGTATCTTACGCCTAAACTCCAAGTACAAAAATATTTACAGAAAATTGAATTTTGGAAAACGAAAAGCAGTAAATTCAAAACCCCATAGGCTGAAACCCTGGATCTGCAAATGGTAAGAAAGAATTTAACAGAGTAGATTTAATTATGGAAATGCGTTTAAGCTGGATTAGTAATGGGATGGGAGCATCACCTAGATTCAATGAGTGCTAAGTGTTCCATTTATTCTCATAAGAGATGGATTGAATCACTACTCACGAAATATAGGTCAGTGAGTTTGACTCAAAAACTAATTATATTCTGAAAGCAATATCACAATTTAAACAATATCACAATTCAACTTTCTGTGGAAATTATCTCCCACTTATCAAGAAATTAACAGATAAAAGATCTTCTCAAATAAAAATTTTAACAGAGGTGAGAATTTTTTTAAGTTACCTCTGTCGATTTTGCAGCTGAGGTGCTAATGAAAGTAAAGATCGATATCAAATCACCGTTTAAAGCCTAAAATTTGTTAGCAGACACAAGATTTCCATGGACGTAGCTTTATCTGTAAATCTTTCTGGTTATGTTTATTTTTGTGGTAGGATTTAAGGATTTCAACAACATTCTCAAGTATCTGAATTGTGATAACTGGACGAATATGCTGCTAATATTTTTATTTTTAAAATGAAACAGACATGTCCAAGAATTCTTCGAACGATATTTTCAAGGATTTCTAAATTATTGTGGGAATTTTTAAAATTTTGCTAATATCAATTATGTTCAAGTTTATCTTTGTTTATGAAACTACTCGTTATGAGTTTTGTCAAAGGCTTTAATATATTGATGTATCCATTATATTTTATAAAAGAATTTTTAAAGATTTAAACGATATTTCTAAGGCTTTAACAATTATTGTTGAATATTTAAATTTTTAATTGGTAAGGAAACTGTTGGTTGTTAGTTTTGTCAAGGCTAGAGTACTAATGTATCTATTATATATTATAATAATTTTAAAATTTTTTAATGATATTTCTAAGGATTTGACAATTATTATTGTCAAGGTGGAAATACTTATGTATCTATTATATTCAATCTGTTATATTAAAAATTCATATTGTCTTATACTTAGTATAAATAAAATTTAATAATTTTAAAATTATTATATGTGAATGATAAAATTAGTTTTTGTTTTTTTTAATTGTGTATATGCTAGGTTGTTTGGATTTTGTTTTGGTTGGATATTTTTGAGAAGAATTTTAACATTTTAATTGTTTTTCAATGAGTATTCACAATTTTTTATTAGTACATCCATGTTTTTCTACTAATGAGTACTTTCTTTTAGTAGTTTGTCAAAATAGATGGTGCAAAGTTCTATTATATTAGGGTCATTTTTGTGATTCTTGCAAGTCATTTTGTTTCCATTTTTAGATTGGTCAAAACACTATCCATCTTAAAATGTCTACATGTTATTACCAAATAATATACCCTAGCTAAGTATAGACCCAACTTACTAGTGAAACATTGGAAGATCTTTCAAACTGTGGGCTTTGATTAAAGAAGTTGACCTCTCGAGAATGTTGACTCCCTTGGTACCCACCTAAACTACTCCTTGTTGGGAAAAGGGAAGAGAAAAATGCTTCAATATCAGTACTATGGAGTGATGCTATAATGCCCCACTAGGGAACCCAAAAGAAGTTAACCTAAAGTATTACTAAGTTTGACAAACATTTTTTTTAAAGATAACACACACAATAGTAATATAATAGCCGAAACAATAACATACACTCAAATATCAACAACACATAATCAGGTTGTAACTCTTAAGGATCCCATGATGACGAATCACATTTAATTTTAATTAACACTAAATCCAATATATAATAAATCCACATCAAAGAATAATGTACAAGTATGATTCCATTTAAATAATATAAAGTTATCTCGAATGCCACTTGGTAATAATCATAATGCGCCTTCATCCACTGTACAGGTCACAGGGTATGAAGGGCTGAAAGAATATACATCATAAAAATAGATTACAACATCTCACAAGACTCACGAAAATAAGTATAATACAATAGGTATAACCATCCATCATAGTACACAAGAATAGAATGAAAGAGATGCATAATAAGGATCTCCAACCACAACAATCAAAATATCGGATCTCAATGGTACAAGAAAAAACACTACCACCTAACCTCGTGGTAACCCAAAAAGGTCCATTCCCATCGTGTTGAGGAGATAATCTCAAGTCTCAAATAGGATAACAGATGCAAAAGTCAAATCCAACATCTAAGTCAAGGAAAACCTAAAAGCAATCTGACTCAAAGGTACCAAGACACAAAAGACATCTAAACCCAGAGGCAACAATGACAAGTAGAGAAAATTACTATGCATGTGGGCAAGTGTCATCGCACAAGCCAACTTTAAGCTTACTTGGCTAGTCTTTTAATCCTCCAGCCCCCTATTGACTCCATACGACACTAGTATCCTTTTGTACTAACAAGGCATACTAATGAGTCAGCTCTAAGGTTACTTGACTAGTCTTTTAATCCTCTGGCACCCTAGTGAATTTTTGTGGTACCAATATCTTATTATATCATTTTAAACCCATTTAATGAAATGTTATCACTTATTAAAATAATCTACAATGGGTTCCTACTAGCCTCTTTAGGGCCTTGGCCTCCATTGCAAGCCACTTCTCAACATGACATACATATAACCTATCCTAAGCTCAATGAAGCAAAAAGATCTCAAAAGACCACATACCATACATTAGTTCTTAAACAAGCAACTAACAAGCATTAAAATATCACTAATCAAAATTGCACATTCCACCACTACAGTCATCCTAATAGGACTGATCAGAAATCAAGTACACATAAACCAATCCACGTCATAACATGACATCACCAAGAACAAATCATACAAACACCTTAGTCCTATACAAGCAACTAAAAAGCAATCCAAATACAACTGATCGAAGACTCAAAGGTTATATTAGATAGGTCACACCATTCACCTCAGTTTCACACAAGAACACTGGAAAATGATAAAAATCAATAGATCAAAACACCTCATAGAGCATACAAGACACATTACCATGGTTGACTATAAAAGATCATGATCAAAATATCATCATGACATCACTAAGTTTGACAAACATTTTTTTTAAAGATAACATATACAACAGTAATAGAATAGCCGAAACAATAACATACATTCAAATATCAACAACACATAATCAAGTTGCAACTCTTAAGGGTCCCATGACAATGAATCACATTTAATTTTAATTAACATGAAATCCAATATATAATAAATCCACATCAAAGAATAATATACCAGTATGGCTCCATTTAAATAATATACATCATAAAAATAGATTATAACATCTCATAAGATTTGTGAAAACAAGTATAATACAACAGGTATAACCATCCATCATAGTACACAAGAATAGAATGAAAGAGATGCAGAATAATGATCTCTAGTGACAATAATTGAACTATCAGATCTCAATGATACAAGAAAAAATACTACCACCCAACCTCGTGGTAACCCAAAAAGGTCCACTCCCACCACGTTGAGAAGATAATCTCAAGTCCCAAATAGGATAATAGATGCAAAAGTCAAATCCAACATCTAAGTCAAGGAAAACCTAAAAGCAACCTAACTCAAAGGTACCAAGACATAAAAGACATCTAAACCCAGAGGAAATAATGACAAGTAGGGAAACTACTATGCATGTGGGCAAGTGTCATCACATAAGCCAACTCTAAGGTTACCTAGCTAGTCTTTTAATCCTCCGCCCCCCTAGTGACTCTATATGACACTAGTATCCTTTCGTACTGACAAGGCATACTAACGAGTCAGCTCTAAGGTTACTCGACTAGTCTTTTACTCCTCCGGTCCCCTAGTGACTTTCTATGGTACCAATATCTTATTATATCATTTTAAACCCATTTAATGAAATGTTATCACTTATTAAAATAACCTATAATGGGTTCCTGTCAGCCTCTTTAGGGCCTTAGCCTCCATTGCAAGCCACTTCTCAACATGACATACATATAACTTATCCTAAGCTTAGTAAAGAAAAAAGATCTCAAAAGACCACATACCATACATCAGTTCTTAAACAAGCAACTGACAAGCATTGAAATATCACTAATCAAAATCACACATTCCACCACTACAATCATCCTAATAGGACTGATCAAAAATCAAGTACACATAAACCAATCCACGTCATAACATGAAATCACCAAGAACAAATCATACAAACACCTTAGTCCTATACAAGAAATTGAAAAGCAATCCAAATACAACTAATTGAAGACTCAAAGGTTATATTAGATGGTCACACCATTCACCTTAGTTTCACACAAGAACACTGGAAAATAATAACAATCAATAGATCAAAACACCTCATAGAGCATATAAGACACATTACCATGGTTGAGTATAAAAGATCATGATCAAAACATCATCATGACATCACAAAACAAAACTCCCAAGCCTCTAGTAAACATCTTGATTTGGTAAAAGTACTAAGTCAACCTGATACCCAACAATAAATTCACACGTCATAAAAAGAGTACATACAAAAGTAACTTTCACAAAATATTAGGTTTAGAAAACACAACTATTTAATTTTCATTAAAGGTTTTCAAGTTTTCATTTTCATTTTTAAAATATATTACAGTTCATTATGTTTGTGATCTCAAACAGGGTTTGAGTTTCCATTTCTCTAGTTACTAGATTTACTAAGGTTTCTGAGTTCACTAGTATTCCAGACAATTTAACAATTCATATATAGTTGTTTAATCATTATTTAATAATAAAATTCGTTATCAAAACACCAGAATTCAATATACAAGTAGGTTACAGTTTTCGTCTTCTCAAAGTATTATATTTTGATAAGGTTTTCAAAACACAAGAATGTTCGATGTACAAATAAGGTTCTAGTTTTCATTCTTCCAAAGTGTTGATTTGCTAATGTTTTCGAATTCACAAGAATAATAGATTCAGAAATCATATTATTAGTTAATTAAATATTACCTTGAACTCTCAACCAAGACCTAGTTTTACCGATTTCCCTCTATTCATAATTCACAATAAACTTGCACACATACATTTTAATAATAAATTAATTGAAACCTTTAATTAAATATTATTAAAATTTAAATCGATAATCATAACATTATTAATAAATAATAATTATTTATTTATCAATAAATGACTTATATTAATTTATTAATAAAAATAATTATTAAACTAATAATAATAATTAATAATATTATTATTAAATAACATTTAATAATTTAACTGGGTCAAAGTTGGAAAGTTGGTGCAAGCCAGTGACATTAAAAAAGGCATTATCCTGGGAGACTTCAACTCTCCGCTGGAGGACAAGGAGAAGATGGGAGGATTGCCCCCGGATTGGGAAAGCAAGCAAGATCTTTCCAATTTCATCAATGACCTGGCCCTAATGGATTTGGAGCTCTCGAGGGGTACCTTTACCTTGTCTAACAAGAGAGCTGGTCAGGACTACATTCAGGTCAGATTGGACAGAGCTTTAATCTCCCCGGATTGGTTGCACTCTTTTAGCTATAGATTATCTCTGCTTCCTAGAGTTGGTTCTGACCACTCTCCCATTTCTCTTTCGGTGTCCCCTCTTGAGCCTAGGAGAAACTGCCCTTTTAGGTTCAAGAAAATGTGGACCACTCACCCAAACCTTTTGGATAATGTCAAAAGATGGTGGGGGATTGGTGTTGATGGCTCAGCCATGTTCAGAGTCACCAGAAAGCTCAAAAATGTGAAGAGGATGGTAAAAATTTGGAACAAGTCTAATTTTGGCCATATATTCCATGACAAGGAGGAGTTGTCAGACAATCTATCTATCATCCAATATAGTATTCAAAAGGAAGGATATAATGAGAGTAATAGGGAGCCTGAGTTGTTGATCCTATCTGATCTTCATAACATCATCAACAGGGAGGAAAAGTTTTGGAGGCAAAAATCTCAAATCTCTTGGCTTAAGGATGGAGACTGGAACACAAAGTTCTTTCATCTCTCCACCCTAAAACATAGGGCTAACAACAGAGTCTCTGGAATCAGGAAGGGGTAGGTGGTGTTGTCTGAAGATCAGTTATCTCGGCTGAAGCAATCTCTTTCTTCTCTTCTCTTCTCTCTGAGGACCCCCTGCTTTCCAAGGTGGATCAAGAGGATATCATCTCTTGTATTCCTCAGATTATTCAACCCCACCATAATAAACTTCTCTATGCTATTCCTAATGCATTGGAAGTTAGAGAGGCCCTTTTCTCCCTACCTGGTGATAATTGGTGTCTACCACCTCTCTTGTTGTTCTGATAAATGGAGCCCCCTCTGAGTTCTTTAAACCTTCTAGAGGTCTCAGGCAGGGAGACCCCCTATCACCTATCCTCTTCATTATTTTAGCTGATTGCATTGGGAGGCTTATTGAACGTAAAAAGTCTAATGGAATTATTATAGGGATTAAGCCTTCTTTGAGAAATGACCCCTTCACTCACCAACAATTTTTGGACAACACTATTGTGGGGGGGGGGGGGGGGGGGGGGGGGGAAGCTTCTGTGAAAGAAGCTAAGACTTTGAAAGAGGTTCTTGATAGTTACTCTAGAGGGACTGGTCAGCTGATTAACTGGAACAAAAGCTCAACCTTCTTTGTTAACACCCCTAAAGTAAGACAAAGGAAAATTGCCAGAATCCTTGGTTGTGGGGTGGGCTCTCTCCCTTCATCCTATCTAGGACTCCCCTTGGGCTCCTCTCCCCCTGACTCTTTCTAGAATGGTATTCTAGACAGATTCAACAAGAAGATGGTTGGATGGAAAGGTACCTCTCTTAGCTAGGCTAGGAAATATCTTCTAGTCAAATCCACTCTTCAGAACCTTCCCATTTATGCTCTGAGCCTTTTTGGAATTCCTGTAAAATTTGCAGAGAAAATGGAGAAAAGCCAAAGAAACTTTCTATGGACCGGACTGGAAGGAAAGAAAAGGTACCCTCTTGTTTCCTAGGAGAAGGTCTGCCTCCCCAAGAGGTATGGAGGTCTGGGCATCAGAAAGCTTACCCATCTCAATAAGGCACTTCTTGCAAAACAAATCTAGCGTATCTTCAATAACACTTGTGAATGGAGAGACATTCTGAAAAATAAATACCTCAGAAGACCCTCTCTTCATTTTACTTTATTCAATGAGGACATCCCTAAAGGGTTGACTATTTGGAATGGTATCCTGAAGGCCAGGGACTTGGCTAAGTCTAGGGTCTCTTGGAAACTAGGCAATGGGGAGGATATTTAGTTTTGGTCTGACAGGTGGTTATGTCAAGGCCCACTTTCTAGCAACCCAATTTTTAAGAGATGGGTGCAAGAATGCACAAAGCTATATGGATTTAAAGTAAGAAATTATAGGGTTGGTCAGGAATGGAGAGACCTTTCCGTCATTTCTGAGGACTTGAAACCAATTATGACTATGCTTAACGCTTTGATCACTAATAATAATAAGGATGAGATGGTTTGGAGGGATAATCCCAATGAAAGTTATTCTGTTGCTTCTAGCTACAACTCTCTCTGGGGTTTAAAGGAGAAACCCCCTTGGGCAGATGCCTGGCTCTCGGGCCTCACTCCTAAGATCAACATATTTTATTGGCTGGCCCTTCAGAACAAAATTCTAATGCAAGATAACCTCATGAAGAGAGGCCATGTTATTCCCAACACATGCCTGCTCTGTAAAAACCAGTCTGAGTCAGGAAATCATATCTTCATTCAATATGACTTTGCTAGAGAGGTGTGGAATTCTCTTAATCAGGAAATGGAGATTCTCTGGTGCTGGCTGGATAACCTCATCGACTTTTTCATTCATTGGAAAAGCCTCTGTAAAATTGCAAGCCGGCAGGATAATTATGCCTGGTTTTTGCCTCACTTCTGCTGGAGTATCTGGAAGGAAAGGAACAACAGAATTTTTAGGGACAAAGAGGAGCCGGCTATAATTCTGGGAAGGAAGATTTTGAAAAATATAAAAGAAAACCTTCAAGTAATGAAGGAGGGGGAAGTTGATATAGGGGACAGGAAGATGGTCAAAGAAAAAGATAGGGATCCCAAAAGACAGGATGCCAGATGGATTCTACCCCCGGAAGGATGGTCAAAAGCCAACTTCGATGGCGCTTCTAAGGGAAACCCTGGCCCCTCTGGAAGTGGTAGAATTATAAGAAACAATTTTGGGGAGGGGATTGCGGCCTTTTCTCTCCCTCTTGGAACCCAGACCAACCATTTGGCTGAAGCTAGAGCTGCGTGCAGTGTGGTTAAGCTGGCTTTTGAAGCTGGAGTTTCCAAACTTTGGCTTGAAGGGGACTCCAAAAACATAATTAACAATATTAATGGTATCTCCCCTCCCTCATGGTCGATTGCAAATATAATTAATGAGACACGTGCCACCCTCACAAAATTTGAGAAGGTCCACGTCACTCATGCGTTTAGAGAGGCAAACCCAGTTGCTGACTGGTTCGCTAACAAAGGGGTGGGAGTAGACAAAGAGATGATCTGGCATTCTAGAAAAGATATTTCGATGGAGGCTAAGTCACTAATCGAGCTGGAAAAAATTTGCGAAAGTATGGGTCAATCTAACTATAATCATGTTTAATAAAGAAAGAATGGATGTTGGTACAAGCAATAATATGTTTCTTGGTTTTCATATTCTCAAGGGATTTTCTCCGTCTTTTCGACACATTTGGAGGATCGTTATCATTTTCACTCGCTATTGTATCAGAGAGGTGAACGATCACGAACCCAATAATAGAAACAGAGCCAAAATCTTGGTTGGAAAAAATTTGCAGAGATTGGGGCTCATGAGAATTGTTGAAGAAAAAATAGACGTCATGACTGGAGAACGGAATAGAAGTTGAAGAATATGGGCAAAGTCTGGAAAAAATTGGAAAAGGGCAGAGTTGTGAATTTTTTTGAGAAACTCCATGGTTTTGACCCTAAGGTCACCAACAGCATGGTGAACTCGTGGAACAACGGCAAGGTCAAGGTGAATGGGGTTTCCTTCCAAATCATAGAGGAGGTGGTTGCGGAGGTCATTGGTGTAGACACCTAAATTTGATTACACTACTTTGGTAATCTAATTTAGCCATCTCTAAAGGCATCATTAATTAAATTCTTATTTAATTAATCCTTTGTCATCCCCTAGTTGATTAATTTAATTAATCATCTATAGTCCTAATTGATAAATCAAATAATCTATTATTTATCAATTAAATCCTTTTCTCCTATCTAATTCCAAAAATCCCCATTTATTAAATAAATCTATTTGATAAATGAAATCCTCAAATTCAAAAACCCCTAACCTATCTCTAATCCTCCATTTAGCCTAATCCACCCCATCCACCCATACTAACCAAGCTTAGCCACTAACTCACCCACCCTCATTAATGCCATCCACTTGCACATCTCTAACATCCCTAATCTAATCCTAAACCCAAGCCTAATCCACCCCCTAATGTTGTCACATTCCTTAAACAAGTTTAAGACTTTCCTAATCCAAACCAAAGTCTCCCCTCAAAAAAACTCAACCACTAAGTCATGAGTGCTCTTACAAAACATAAAAGACTCTTACAAGCCCACTCATGACTCTTACATCCATCTTCCACACTCTTCCCTCTTCCACACTCATTTCTCTTACACCTCTCTTACATACTCAACCCCACTCATCATGCCCTTAACCAACCCTTTACCCTACTCTCTGACACTCATCCTCCTTGTGACAAGTGTCACTTTTCCATTGGTGCTAAACAAGCACAATCCATGTGCTCCCCTTTGAGTGCATCTTAGCCCTCCTTAACCATCTCCCCATCCTTGCATCTAAGCCCTCCATCCCTCAACCCCTTAGCCTATAAATTGAATCCCATCCCAAGCCATTTCATCAACAATCTTTGAGCTAAAGTTACCATGCTATTTTGAGAACCAAAGCCATCAACCATACCCTTATAATGCCAAATTGAGAGCTCACAAAGCTACCAATTTGCCATTACCCATCTCCATTGAAGCATCTTTTGAGCATCTTGAGCATACATCCATAGCAAAAGGACACATCTACAGAATCAAGAAAGCATGGAGTGTTTTCTCTTGTGAGGTTTGCACTTCTTATTTTCTTTCTTAGTCTAAGCATATATGTGAATTTAGTTTTTGGTTTGTGAATGTTTACTTCATTTGTTAATGTTCTTTGCATACTGATTCTGGTTCTACATTTTGGCACGCCCGGTGGGACCCCACTATGGGTCATTTAATCATCTATTTTCATCTATATGTCATTTTTCTAACCATCTAATGTTTGCTGTTTTTTGAGTGTGTTGTGAGGGTGTTTTGCTTGTTTTTGCAAGTTAAAGAACGCACTTAGGAAGAAGAAATACCATCTAAAAAAAAAAAAAATCGCATTTTTCAGCTTTTTTTGGCGCGGTTTTGGCGTCTGCAACCTGTTCTGTCTGCGAAAATCGACTTCTGCGAAAATCCGCATCTGCAAAAATTGACATCTGCGAAAATCTGCGTCTGCGAAAATCGACGTCTGCGAAAATCCGCGTCTGTGAAAATCAACATCTCTGCTTGTCACCTGGGTTTTGTGCTGCAAATCTATTTTGTCCTCTTCATATTTTGGCACCTCTGTAGTTCAGCATCTTCGTATTTTAAGCATTTTTACGCGTAGAAAAAACAACAAAAAAAGTTAAATTTTTTTTTCCCATAGTTAAGCTCTCATTTTTGAAGATTTTGGCTAACTAACTAAATTGCTTTTTTTTGTCTCATTACAGGTTGGAGCACATATGGAACCACTAACCATGCTTCTTGCAGGTTTTCATGTTGTTAAAAAATGAACTTGAATGTTTAACCATTTGTCTTTGAATGCATGTTGCTAAAAAAAAAAATGAACTTGAATGGTTAAACACATTTTTCATTGAATGAATGTTGCTCAAAAACACACTTTTGAATGTCATGGATTAAAATCAACTTTCTTTGGAATGCATGCTTAAAACAAAAAAATTCAATCTTGAATGCCAAGGATCAATTAACCATTACAAATCTCTTTTTCACATGCAATCTAGGTAAAGTTGGATTTTTGGACATTTAAGAAACTTTGTTAAGTTAAAATACAAATTTACAAAAATCAATTTGAGTAGTTCTTTGGACTCACCTCTTTTCTAATCACCCATCAAATATTAACCATTGGTTGCAATCTCAGCGCCATTTATGGGGATGGGTCTACTTGAAAAAGGTGTTAAATGTTCCACAATCTAACTCACTCACTTGGTCTTTGAACGTTTGCTTTAACTTTATCAAAATTCTTAAATGGTCAAAACTCTAGATTAAATCGATCACACTTCAAGTTTGGGCACTAAAATTGAACAACAACTGACGTGGAGAGCCTCCGAGCGCGCGCTTGAAATCGAATCTCACACACTTTTGTTTTGGGCTTAAAACAAAGTCACACTCAATCTTGAATGCCTTAAAGAAAATTAATCGATACTTGACGTAGAGGGCCTCCGGGCGCGCGAGTTTGCTTTTGTTGACCCTAACTCTTCTTATTGTGTGCATTCTTCGATCGATTTACTTTTATTGGCACTTCAAGTTGGAATTGAACATTGTCTCTTAAACATGAGTGCTTGCAAAGTCTAGATTAGCACACATAAGAGTCAGTTGGTAAAAGAACAAGCATGTTTTTTAGCCCAAGGTCATCCGAGTCTTCTCTCCCCTTGTTGTCTTTCGAGGCCATCTTGGGTGCATAAGATTAGGATCCAAAACCTTGTTACTTTTTTAGGAGGTCTGCTTGGGATTTCATCACCCCTTGGACGACCTCAACTCCAACGTTCCGGCGGAGTATAAGAATCGGGAGGTGAATCGAAAGACACCTCTCTTGGGATCAAGATTTTGTCATTCGGGCTAAGCCTCAAGGAACTTTATACCCTTGAGAAGTGAAAGAGGAGAAGTGGGTTACCGCTCCTCTCGGCTGTGTGACATCCTTTTGGTCTCATCTACGGATTTGGGCCTCACGTACCTTGCGTATATCGAGGACTCCCTAGCTAAACCAATTGTCTGCCTTGCAGAAAACCATCTAGGATGTTAATGTGTTTGGAGTGACTGATCGAAACATTTGTAGAACATACACACTCCTTGGCGCAAGTACCACATTCTGAGAACCACAAACTTCTATCTGGGTGTTCCTATCTATTGCTTGTTTTTATTTTACTTGTTGAATGAATGTTTGCCAAACTTGGTCAATCCTAGCTTAGGGCACACTTAGCGTAGTCACTGCCTATTTTGGAATTTGAACAAGTTGAAGCAAAACAACTGAGATTTTTCCCAAAGCCAAGCAGATTCAGGAATTTATGTCGGAACAACCCAAACCCAAACAGAAGTTTCACAAGGTCAAACTCAAGCCATCTCTAGCATACCAAGAACTTTCAGCCAAGAGAAAAGCAATAACACCAAGCCCACGAATTTCCAAAATCCACAAAGCAGAGGACAAAGCTACCGACGAAGCACTTCAAGAGGCCTGGTTAGAGCGCACCATCAAATTTAGCCAACATCCAGGAGTTAATCCTGCTTATGCCTTACCAACTAGGCATGATTTCTATGATTAGACACCCTTGTTTCTCCACATCTTCTTGGATAAGCTTCACTCTAGAGTCATCTTTGTAGAAAAGCCAGCCATCTTAGGTTATCCCCTTAAGCATTATTAGCTCATCCATCTCATTTAGAATCATACCATCTAGCCAGTAATCGAAATTCTGCATATCTAAGCTTTCAAAATTGTTGTCACCTTGCTAAAAGTTTGCCATTCCTAAAATCTTCCAAATCCACCAATCTTGCCAAGGTTATCCCTTTGACATAGCTTTGTCTAGGGTAATCTAGCTTTGTCACTTGTTATCCCTCATCACCTTGAGCTAAAGGTTGGGATTCACAAGTGGTCAATCTCGTGTTCTTCCTAAAGGATCATCAGTCTATCCTTAAGTTGACACAATCACCACCAAGCTTCCACATAGGAAAGTAGACCTTTTGTACTTTGACAACATATCTTTGAAGTTAGAATCCCCAACCCAATCCTCCTTAGGTTTTGTCATATAGCTTTGCATCAACCTAGGAAATTATTTGCATAGAAAAGCCTTCCCCCTTTTGCATCCATCAGCATTATTGCATCTCATCCCTAGGAGCATTTTTTCATGCCACCTGTCACTCGCTTAGCCAAGAAGAAAGAAACAATGGAGCCCTATCATTTAGATCAAATAGCCTCACCCCCCTTGAGCACTCAGCCATCCTTCAGCCCAGAGCCAGCTATGCCATCACCTACTGACATTGAAGCTTTCATGAACAACCAGGTAATGCAGTATTGGTAAACGCCATTATAGACAAAAACAAAGAGACAATCATGGCTAATTTTCGAAGGGACAATGTAGGAACCTTTGACTTTGGAAGACCCCCTCCATTATCAGATCCATCTCACCCATTTTTTGGGCAGCTACCACCACCCATAGGCTCTTATGATCCAAATTATCCTCAATATATTCCAAAAGAAGAGCCTCCAGCCAATCCATATGACCCAACAGACCCAAACATACCATCATCCACCCAAGTTGAAATCTCCATGCCGCAAACCAACCCAGCCACCACCACTCCATCCTTGGTTCATACCTCTCCACTCCAAACCCCCTTTACCCAAAACATCTCACCGTTCACCCCCTTCACTATTGCTACTGCTCCCACACCTAGCCTTCCAAATCCACCCATCTCCCAAATCAGTGCTAGCATCTTTGGCCAACCTCAACAATATACAACAGGGATGCCACCCATGGGGCCAAGTAATCAATCTTTTATCACCCCCAGCTTGTTCACCACAGCCCAAAGCACAATCCCATCATTTCCATTAGGTCTTGGGAGCTCAATACCACCAGCCACAAATCCACAAGCTACTACCTTCACTCCAAAAAGCTATCAAAACCCACAAGCTACTGCCAATCTTCTACCAAGCTCCCAAGTGACCCTAGCTCCCACCACCACTCTACCAAACTTCCAAATCCAGCCACAAAGCTATCAAACCCCATTAGTTCCATTCCCAAGCTTTCAATTCCCACCACCTCCACCACCAACTAATCCATTACCTCCACTTACCAACTACTTTTCAATGCCACTTCTAGGAGGTAATCCACCACCCCAGCCAACCACCAATTATTTGCAGATGCCATCCCAAATGGGGGCACAACCCACATATATTGGTCAAACCCCACAAGCCCTCCGATCCTTTCCCCAAGCCTCACAACCATCTTATACCTTACCTCCACAAAGCAATCCATTTAACCCACAGCCAGCTTATGTTCCTCAATCCCAACCTCAAATCCCATATCAACAGCAAGCCTCGTAGCACATGCAGCAATATGCGCCACCTCCCCCTCAACAACCCGTCATCCACCATGCAGCTACCCAAACAATGTACAATCCCTATCAGCAAATCCCTCATAACCATCCATATTCAATGGCCCCATCCAGCACATACCTACCTCAAGGCACTCCTACATTGGGGGCACCCCAACCATCACCTATCAATTCAGAGTGGGAGCAAATGAAGACAGCCCTGAAAGCCATCCAAGAAGGGAATGATCCAAAGACATTCAAGTTTGAGAATGTGTGTCCTTACCCATTTGACAGAGCCATTACCACAACACCATTTCCCAAACACTTTGAGATACCTAAATTTGACAAATTCAGAGGAAAAGGAGACCCTGTCACACATATCAAAGAATTTTACATGCATTGCCAGGACGTGGCATACAATGATGTCTTCCTCTTGCGCCTTTTTCCCAAAAGCTTGGCTGGACCAGCTCTTGAATGGCTTTATAGAATCCCCTATGGCACAATTAAGAACTTTGCTGAATTATCTGAGGCATTTGTAGCCCAATATGCCCATCTTGTTGAAACAAAGCTATCAATAGTTGATCTTGTCCACACCAAGCAAAAAGGTGGAGAAAGCCTTGCCGAATACTTGCAAAGATTGCAAACCCTTACCACCCGCATATCCTGCACCTTGCTAGAACGCAATGTGGTGAAAATTTTTATTGATAATGCACATCCCAGCTTGGCTCACCACATGACCATGAACTATTTGCAGACCTATAAGGATATCAAAGAGAAAGGAATGATCCTTGAGCAAGGACTCATCAAAGATGGTGTGGTAAAGATTTACAAAGAGGCCAACCAAAATCAATCACATTCCAATGACAAGTCTAGGTATTGGAACAAAAACAAGCATGTTGCAACAGATGGGGTTACTGACACCAGACATGTGAATATCATTGGTCCTTCTCGAAACCAGTCTAACCCACCATATCAAACAAACAACCAACAAGCTACCAATTACCAACAACGAAATAACCAAAGCTATCAAAACCACAATACAAGACCCAACTTTCAAGGGTCTAACAATCAAGCTAATGCCATCAATGTAGCTGCAGGGCAAAAGCCCAGATTCCAACCTGCACCTAGAAACTATACACCCCTTGGTGAGCCATTGGATGTTATTTTTGAGAAATTGGCTAAGGAAAACCTTATCAAATTTCCTCCTACCCAGCAAATTGATCCAAGCCAATCCAAAGCTGCATGGTACAAGGACAATGAGTATTGCAAGTTCCATAGGGTAAATGGTCACACCACCCTCAGATGCATGAAACTGAAAGACTATGTGCAAGACCTCATTGATCAGAAGGAAATCACTGTTGGTGCCCAAAACTCTCCCAATGCAGGCTTACAAATTTATCAAAATGCTTTTCCTCCACACAACAACCAAAATCTTGGAAAAGCACCTATCCAAAACAACACCAACAACCACCAGCCAAACCAATAGCATGGGAAGAACAATGACCACACTTCATCCTATATAGACTATGGTAGCCTTATAGGTTGTATATCTGAGAAAAAGCCTTCAGTCAATGTTATCAATATCTGAGGACCAGACAATGAGTGTGCGGTCACCACTCGAAGAGCGCGATTTAACATCGCAGGCCCACCAGTTTCATCAACACCATCAGCTCCATCAAAAAGCCGGTACAATATCTTGGAACACCTTGGGAACATGCCAGCCCAAATATCCATTTTAGACCTTCTCCGCACTAGTCCTGTGTACAAAGACATCCTTGACAGTGCTCTCATAAAATCCCGTGTCCCTTCTGATATCAATGCTACTATTTTTCGTAATCTTGTTGGACACCTTTCATCCTCATGTGCCCTATCTTTCAAACCCACCGAAATACCCGCGGTTGAGCCAGATCACACCCTTCCACTTCGCATAGCCATCATGGTATCCAATTTTGCCGTGAAAAGAGTAATGATAGATAATGGATCAGCCTTGAACATTTGCACCCTAAAATTCATAAAACAAGCTGGGTATACTGAGGCAGATATGATCAGTGAGGTTATCACCATCAAAGCTTATGACAACTTGGAAAGGACCACAGAAGGGACTATTTTGCTACCAATCAAGGTTGGGCCAGTCATTCAAGAGATAGTTTGCCATGTTGTTGATCTAAACCTACCATTTAACATCCTCCTCGGTCGCCCATGGATTCATGCTATGAAGGCCGTTCCTTCCACCTACCATCAGTGCATCAAATTTATGCATCAAGGCACTGAGGTAACCATCCATGCCGATCCAGAACCCTTTGCTTACTGCAATGCAGTTGAAGCTTCATATACAAACCATTGCCCTGGAATAGACATCGGCACAGCCATCGCCAGCTCATCCCACACTTGTAATGACACAGAAACCATCCTTGCCTCCACCCTATCTACTGTAAAGATCAACAACAAAGGATGTGGAGAATATAGTCTATCAGATGCATTTGCTGTCGGAGCAATCCCACTTGATCCACATACCCATGGATGGCCAACATATCACAAAGCTAAGGAGATTCCACCTCCTCGATACAAACAGTTTGGCCCAACCACCTTTGTGTCCTCAAAAACCCCTCTTCATGAGGAGCTCACTCCAGATATCAACAATTGGCTACATAAGGATGCACCTCCAAGAAATCAAGCGCGCCTTGATCACTTCAGCCAGAAGTATCCCCAACAACATAAGCTTGTCACTGAAAAATGGAACTATCAAGGAGGTGGACTAGGACCAGAAGAAAGGGGCATGCAATGTCCCATCGAAGCACATGATTGGGAGATAAAGTCAGGTCTTGGCTTTGGCATACCCACAACTGGGGGCACCAACGAGAATGGTCACGCTTTTTCGAACATCCACCGCGACTTTGTCGAAATCGAAGACATTCCTAAGGAAGTTGAAAAGAGAGCCTACGACGATATCCCAGACCAAATCTTCCTAGGAGACTCTGTTCTCCGAGAACTATCCATCCATCTCATTGACCTACCACTTGCTCATCCACAACTCATAGATTGGGACCAACCAAGTGTCATACATATTGATGAGTTCGCATCAGAGGAAGCGCTTCTAAGATTCATGGGAGCTGAAACTCCTCATAAGAAGACAAAGCCAGATTCTGCCTACATCTACAAGCTAGATCCCAAGGGGTATTTTGGAGAAAATCCCCAACCTAGTTTTGATACACCCAAAACTGGAACTAAGGTAAATCTGGGACTAGCTAAGGCAGCGAAGAGAACCCCTCAGCAAGAAAATCCAGAGCCACAAGCAGAACATGAGGATTTAGTATTGCCTCCTCAAGATAATCGACCAGAGGTGTCTTCTATTCTAATAGAGGATACTAGAGAAGTCAACATTGGTTCTTCAGAGATCCCTAGAATTGTTCACATTGTTGCATCCCTATCACAAGACCAAGCTGACCTCCTCTTTGAGGTTTTACGAGAGAACATTGGCCGATTTGCATGGTCATATCAGGACATGCCAGGACTCGATCCAAAGCTTGTAGTTCATCATCTTGCAGTCGATCCAAAGATCAAGCCCATCAGACAAAAGCTTAGGAAAATGCACCCCAAGGTGGCATTACTAGTCAAAGCTGAACTAGAAAGAATGTTAGCTGCTAAGGTTATCCGACCTATCGACTACTCAGAATGGATCTCCAACATGGTCCCTGTCACTAAGCCTTTCGGTGACATCAGAATCTGTACTAATTTTAGAGATCTTAACAAAGCTTGTCCAAAGGATGATTTTCCCTTGCCCAACATAGATATGATTGTAGATCTTACAGCTGGACATGAAATCCTGTCCCTTATGGATGGATTTTCTGGGTATAATCAGATCAAGATTGCAGAAGAGGACCAGCATAAGACAGCATTCACTACCCCTTGGGGAACCTTTTGCTACACCATGATGCCTTTTGGCCTAAAGAATGCTGGGGCTACCTATCAAAGAGCTATGACAGCCATTTTCCATGATCTTATCCATAGCATTTTGGAGGGTTATGTGGACGATATCCTAGTCAAATCTCACACCTTCATGGATCATCTTGCTGACCTGGAGAAAGTCTTTGATAGGTTGGCCCAATATCATCTCATGCTAAATCCCAAGAAGTGTGTCTTTGGGGTCACATCTGGCAAGCTTCTAGGCTTCATAGTTTCTAAACGAGGTATAGAGATCGACCCCAAAAAGGTCAAGGCTATCTTAGACATGCCTCCTCCCCAGACACTGCGACAGCTTCGCTCTCTTCAAGGAAAACTTCAATCTGTCTGACGCTTCATTTCCCAACTTGCAGATAAGTGTACACCATTTTCACACTTGCTAAAGAAGAATGAGAACTTCAAGTGGGATCTTTTATGTCAGCGCAGCTTCGATCAGCTCAAGCAGTATCTCACCAATCCCCCTATCTTGGTTCCACCGGTTCCTGGTCGTCCCTTGATCTTGTATATATCAGCAACACCTACTGCTCTAGGGGCACTTCTAGCACAACATGATGATTATAGCAGAGAGAGAGCCATCTACTATATCAGTAGAACCCTAGTTGGTTATGAACTCAATTACACTCCTATGGAAAAAGCTTGTTTGGCAGTTGTTTTCTCAACTCAAAAGCTTCGCCACTACATGCTAAGTCATACCATCTAACTAGTCTCCAAGATTGACCCTCTCAAGTATATGCTCTCCAGAACAACACTTACAGGCCGTTTGGCCAAATGGGTTATGCTACTAAGTGAGTTTGACATCCAGTATGTGGACAGAAAGGCAATCAAAGGGCAAGCTATAGCAGATCACCTAGCTGATGCACCTCTAGTAGATGCATATCCTTTGCTCACAGAATTTCCAGATGAGCATATTTGCCTAATTGAAGAACAGCCCCCATGGAAGCTTTATTTTGATGGCTCATACACCTCTCATGGATCAGGGGCAGGAATATTATTAGTTACACCTCAAGGAGATTACATTCCAAAAGCCTTCAAGCTACAATTCCCTAGCACCAACAATATAGCAGAATATGAAGCTCTTGTAGCAGGATTAAAGATAGTTGTAGAATGGAATATCACCGAGTTACAAGTCTTTGGTGATTCCCAACTCATCATCAAACAAGTCTTAAATGAATATCAAACCAAAGATGAAAAGCTATTACCCTACAAAGAGCTAGTTGATCAGCTGACCCAGCATTTTACAAAGCTTCAGTTTACACAAGTGCCTCGAATGTAGAACAAGGCAACAGATGCCATGGCCACTATCGGCTCGCTCTTGGAAATTCCCCAAGAAGCTACACAGTATGAGTTTTTAGTTGAGCAGCTCCTCACACCTGCCTATGCGAATGAGGATTCAAATCGTGTTTGTATCTTGGTTGGTCCCCAATCCCCTTGGTACCATGAAATTCACGCTTACCTTAACGATGGTATCATATCCCCTCACCTCACACATACCCAATGCCAGAACCTCATCCAAAAATCATCCCGCTATGTTATCATAGCCAATACCCTATATCGTCGGGGTTATCACGATACTCTCTCTCAATGTTTAGATGAAAATGAGGCCGCGATGGCATTAAAAGAAGTACATTCCAAACTTTGCGGTGCCCACACGAGTGGTATTGTCCTAGCATGACAAATCCTTAGAGCAGGCTACTATTGGCCTACCATTGAAGAAGACTCTTGTGACTTTGTCAGAAAGTGTCTCCCATGTCAGCAGCATGCAAATCTTGTGCACACTCCAGCGCAGGATCTACAGCCTATTGCACCACCTTGGCCTTTCGCTTGTTGGGGCCTTGATCTAGTTGGAACTATCACCCCTCTCTCATCTGATGGACATAAATGGATAATAACAGCTACAGACTATTTCACTAAGTGGGTGGAAGCAGTCCCCCTAGTCTCAGCTACAGGAGTTCAAGTCTCCAAGTTCATCTTGTACCACATTGTTTGTCGCTTCGGCATCCCATCCACCATCTTCACTGACCACAGAGGTAACTTTGAAAATCTCAACATGGAAGAATTATGCACTTCCCTCCGCATCCATCACCACTTTTCTAGCCCATATTTCCCACAAGGTAACGGCCAGGCAGAGGCAACTAATAAAACCCTCCTCAAAATCCTAAAGAAAGTTGTCAATGATTCCGGTCGTGATTGGCACCTTCTATGGGCCTATCGAACTTCCTTCCGTACATCCACAAGCACAACTCCATACTCCCTAGTCTATGGTGCCAAAGTGGTATTACCTATAGAAGTTGAACTTCCCTCACTACGCATATCTTTGCGAGGGCAAATCTCAGATGAAGAATACAGAGTAGCTCGACTCACCCAGCTAGATCTCTTAGACGAGAAGAGACAACAAGCCTATGACCATCTCACAGTCTATCAAACTTGTCTCAAAAGGAATTTCAACAAGAAGGTGCTCCCACGAAACTTTCAGCCAGGTGACATGGTCCTCAAAGAAAATATGAAAGTCCAAGCAGATCGAGAAAGGAAAGGCAAGTTTGAACCTACATGTCTTGGTCCCTATGTGGTTACTGCCTCCTTTGGCTCCGGAGCCTATCAATTATCTACACCAGAAGGAGAACTCTTGAATGATCCCACTAACATCATTCATCTCAAGAAGTTCTATGCTTGAAGATCCTTGGTATACCCAGCTTTTGAAAAATACAAAAAAAAATAGTAAAGAGAAATAAGCGTCCAAAGGTGAAAACTTGGCAATTCAAGCGCCTTGGATAGGTACCTTGGTAAAAACCTGGTAATTCAGGCACCTTGTGTGCTAAAGACTAATCCATTATCTATCACTATCCTATCCCTCATCCATCCACCCACCATCCCATAAAACACCTACTTGTTCCCTTGGTGTTCCAATCAAATATCCAAAATCTGATGGAGCTTGTCAATACCTCCTGTACAACTTGTAAATCTTGTACCAAAGCTTGTATTATACCTTGTAAATCCTGTACCATACCTTGTATATATCCAAATCTTGTCCAAAGCTTGTACCATATTCCAGCTTATAAATAATCTTGTACCCTAGCCCGTATCCTATCACATGCACACACAGAATCCCATTTTCCTTAAGCTTTTCACAAACCATCTACCTGTCCACCTATCAACTATTATAGACATCCCATCCTTCACAAAAATTTCCATCTCACAAAGAAACCAAAACATGAACAAACTTGTACATTTGTAACATATCTTGGTCTGTCAGCTTATACATTCTCTTTAGCTTAGTATCATTGTATCTATCCGGCTTTCATGTTAGTTCATCCTTGGTCAACATCTTGCACACATTGCACACCTTGGTTAGATATTCCAATACATCCTTTAGCTAGATCTCCTATCACCAAAGTGTTATCCTTCTTAGTTCAGCTTGCCAGACACATCACTCATCCAGATCCATCAGCTTAGGTGCTCTCTGATAGATTTTTGCAGGATATAGCTTTCCTCATGTCTGATCTTGGTCCGTTAGTACCTCATCTTACCCATCTCATTGGCAAATAGTTCTCTTTTGAATTTTCACTTTCTTTTGATTTTGGATCTTCCCTTTTGGGTCTTGAAATATCTTTTCCAAGCAATCTCCTTGTTCCCTCCTCAAGGTTGCCATGATCTTCCATATCATGTTATGCTGCGAATGGGGCAATTAGAGCGTAAGGTCTTGATCAGGTCTTTTGCTTGTTTTCTTTTTCTGCTTGTGGGTTACCTAGTGTCATTTCCACGCTGCCTCCTCTGGGATTCATGTGTGATACTGGGGCAATCCTTGTGTGTTTGTTTTGAGTCAGTTCGTCAATCCTCTGGACGGTTGGTGAAAAGGCCTTGATGTTCTTGATAACCTTGGCAATTAACCAACAATCCTATAGCAAATCTAGTGCTCAACTACATGGTGGTACTTCTCTTTGAAGTATCCCCCCACTCAAAAAGCTTCAATGGATTCCTTTTATAGCGCTCCGCTCCTCCATCTCCCCCCCCCCAATCTTGGAAAGTCTTAAGCTTGCTTTACTATTGTGCCTCTGATTTCCCTTTATCATTCTCCCGTAGTGAGAGTTTGAGCTAATTCAGCCCCTTCTCTTTGCCAACCAGTGTCTCAGCTCATCTCAATTTCTTGTACTTTTCAAGAAGTCGGCAAGCCTCATTTCTCTTCCCACCGCCTTCTTGAGGGGGCATCATCTAAGTCTAGTCTCTCCTCTTCTTATCCGAGACTGGGGCAATATTGTTGCTAAAACATCTTCCTCATGTTGTCTTCATTCAAACTTCTTTGAAATAGTGTTGTCTCAACACTATGTCAAAGAGGGGCAAAATGTAGACACCTAAATTTGATTACACTACTTTGGTAATCTAATTTAGCCATCTCTAAAGGCATCATTAATTAAATTCTTATTTAATTAATCCTTTGTCATCCCCTAGTTGATTAATTTAATCAATCATCTATAGTCCTAATTGATAAATCAAATAATCTATTATTTATCAATTAAATCCTTTTCTCCTATCTAATTCCAAAAATCCCCATTTATTAAATATATCTATTTGATAAATGAAATCCTCAAATTCAAAAACCCCTAACCTATCTCTAATCCTCCATTTAGCCTAATCCACCCCATCCACCCATACTAACCAAGCTTAGCCACTAACTCACCCACCCTCATTAATGCCATCCACTTGCACATCTCTAACATCCCTAATCTAATCCTAAACCCAAGCCTAATCCACCCCCTAATGTTGTCACATTCCTTAAACAAGTTTAAGACTTTCCTAATCCAAACCAAAGTCTCCCCTCAAAAAAACCCAACCACTAAGTCATGAGTGCTCTTACAAAACATAAAAGACTCTTACAAGCCCACTCATGACTCTTACATCCATCTTCTACACTCTTCCCTCTTCCACACTCATTTCTCTTACACCTCTCTTACATACTTAACCCCACTCATCATGCCCTTAACCAACCCTTTACCCTACCCTCTCACACTCATCCTCCTTGTGACAAGTGTCACTTTTCCATTGGTTCTAAACAAGCACAATCCATGTGCTCCCCTTTGAGTGCATCTTAGCCCTCCTTAACCATCTCCCCATCCTTACATCTAAGCCCTCCATCCCTCAACCCCTTAGCCTATAAATTGAATCCCATCCCAAGCCATTTCATCAACAATCTTTGAGCTAAAGTTACCATGCTATTTTGAGAACCAAATCCATCAACCATACCCTTATAATGCCAAATTGAGAGCTCACAAAGCTACCAATTTTCCATTACCCATCTCCATTGAAGCAGCTTTTGAGCATCTTGAGCATACATCCACAGCAAAAGGACACATCTACAGAATCAAGAAAGCATGGAGTGTTTTCTCTTGTGAGTTTTGCACTTCTTATTTTCTTTCTTAGTCTAAGAATATATGTGAATTTAGTTTTTGGTTTGTGAATGTTTACTTCATTTGTTAATGTTCTTTGCATACTGATTCTGGTTCTACAATTGGTATCCCTATGGAGGGTTTCAAATTCTATAGGGACAAGAAACTTTCGTCCAATGCAGTCAAGGAGTTCGTGAAAAATTTTGCAGAGATGAACAAGCTGGAAAAGAAAGAGTCTTTCCATGTGACAGAGACTATAAAGAAGTTATGGAGGTATGTTTTATATGCCCTTATTGATTATGTTACCCTGGACTCCAGGTTTGATCGGGTCAGAACTCACCATTTTGTGATTTTAAATCATTTTTTCCATAAGAAAAGAATTTCCATACCCTTTTACCTTCTCACTTCTATGAACAAGAAAATCTCTAGTTTCAAGAAGAAAGCCACTGTTAACCCTGCTTTGCATGAGGGATTATTGCTCCTCATCCATGAGCATTTCAAAGCTCAGTCTATATGCAAGAACCCTCCTCATGTTGAGGATGTTGACAAAGGTAGCTCCAACTTTTCTTCTAACTCTGATGACATTGAGAGCATTAGCTTAGAGGAGGAGAATGTTTCCTCAGGAAAGAAGAAAAAAGGTCAAGCCAGGAAACTGTCCACTACTACAACTCCCAGCAGGAAAAGCCCTAGGGATCACGGTCAAGCTCATGCAAAAGAGGGTTACGTTGAGGAGGAGGAGGAAATGGATATAGAAGATTCTGACAAAGTGTCAGAGGAGGAGGTGGAAGAGGAGAAACCTAGGGAAAAATAGAAGAGGGAGGTTGTGAGAGTTGAGGAGACTAGGAATCAGAGGACAGATGCTATTCCTCTTCCCCTCTCCCCTGTCCAGTCTCAGCCTCCTTTAGAGGAAAAAGCAAATGTCATCATTGGTGAGAACGAGGGGGAAGTGCAGGTCAAAAATAGGATAAAGGCTTGGAAAAATTTCAATGTGAGGACTGCTACTATGGGGATTTTTAGGGAAGCTATGAACCCTCTGATCCTGGTGGACAACCTGGAGTAGCCTAGGCTCAATGAGCTCATAGACCCAGCTATCCTGGCCATCTCGGACAACGCAAGTGAGACTGGAATGAACCTTCTGAATAATGCCCACAGTAGTATGATTGACAACTTCAGATCAATCAAATGGCTCTTCCATGAGCTGGAGGAAGTTAGAGAAAGGGTATCCCAGATGGAAAGTATTAAGAATAAGATTGGTAATGACAGCCAGGAGGACCAGGAAAATAGAGAAAGCTTAAATGAAAGGAGATTAAGAAATCTTGAAAACTACAACCAGAACCTGGCAAGTCAGATGATTTCTCTCCTGAGTTCGATGAATGACAACATCCAATCCCTTGCTGGTAAACTTAAGGATAGGGGCTTGCTGGTGGAGGAGGGAGGACAGAACAGGGATAAGGCCAAGTCAGATGATGACAAGGCCACAATTAGTACTCTCACTAGTATGGATCAGGGCATTAAGAAGGTCCAGGATCAAATGGCAAAGGAGTAGCAAAAGATAATCGAGGCAGCTCAGACTATGCAGGAAATGGAGAAGATAACTGAAGACTAGTTTTCTTGTCTTTTGTCTTTGTGTCTTCCTGGCTTTTGGCTTTTCGACAAGATTTCTGTAGTCTATTTTAGTTTGTTTTTTTTCTGGCCTTTATGTGGGCCTTTGTTTTGGGCTGGGCCTTCGGGTCTTTTTTCAGCTATTGGACCTCTGTTTTGGCTGGGCTTCTTTGGCTTATTATCAGCCTTGTTTATGTAAAACTTATGGGTTTCAGGATCCCTTAAAACCTATTTTTCTTGTAAAAAACATTTAATAATTTAAAAGTCATTAATATTTAATATATTAAAATTTATCAATGTTTAATATATTAAATAAAACTAAATAAAATTAATGTTAATAAAAAAATTATAAAAGCTATTTCAATTAAAACTCCCTATCCTTACATTTTAAGCCTGTCGGCTAGGAGGTACCGCCATGGCAGCCCTGTTGTTGCCATCAACAGTATTTGTTATGTTGGCAGCAGGCTTGCTATCAACGACCTCATTGCTATCAGTGCTAGAAGTAAAACACGGAGAGGAGAAAGGAGGGTTGGGGGGTGGTGGCCCCTGCCTCCCACTAATATATATAATTTACATACATACATACATACATACATACATACATACATACATACATACATACATACATACATACATACATACATACATACATACATACATACATACATATATATATATATATATATAGATATAATTTTTTTATTTTTTAAGTAAGTTTTGAGAAACATAAAGCAAAAGCCTCCCATGAACAATTCTTAATATATTTAATAATATAATTACATAGCAATTACAAATTACTCTCTCTCTCTCTCTCTCTATATATATATATATATATATATATATTTTTTTTTTTTTTTTAAATTTTTTTTTTCCAATACAGATCTAATATAGAAATTCGAACCAACCAGTCAAATTCTATAAAACAAAATTTGTTTTATTTTTAAAACCCAAATCCTAATTTAACAAATCCATATACAAAACCTAAATTTAGCAATAAGGGTTTTAATTTAACTTTTTCACAGATGTATTCAAGAACGGAGAATAACAAATCTTAACACAAGGGTTTTCTAATTTTCAATTTGTATACAAATGTTTCCTAAGAATGATGAACAACCAAATCCACACACAAGGTTTTCAATCATTAAATTGCTTACAGAAGTTCCCAAAAATGAAGAACAATAAATATGCAAACAAGGGTTTGGACCTAGAAGAATTCTGATAATAGAAATACAACAAACATAGATAAGACATAAATTTGAAGGACAAAAAACCATTGCACAAATAAACCACAAGATCCTACTTGGATCTGATGCTAAAACGACAATCACACAAAGCATGCAAACAATCCCCTTTTTTCTAAAAACCTTCCTCTCTAAAATTGCTCATCCAAAACCTGGTTCATGCAAAATGAGCTTTAGATCTTTGATAAAGAGTTCTCCCCTAATTTGGGGCTCTGATTGTGCAATCACATGAGGGAACTTACTGATCAATTTCTTTTATTTATTGTATTATCTTTTACATTTTCATGCACCCTTTTAGCAATTTAAAATATCTTTATTAAATTAATTTTCTTTCTCCCTTTAATTAATTTATTATATTTTAATTTCATGCATATGCTTTATGCAATTTAATTAAAATAAACTTTATTAAATAATTTCTTACTCTCTCTTAATTAATTTTCAAAGTATTTTTGATAATATATTTATTAATTTAATTAATAACATTATTTAGAGTTTATTATTAAAATAAACTCCTATATAATTATTATTAAATTAAATAAATATAATTATTATTAAATTAAATAAATATAATTATGCCACAGTTAGAACCATAACTTTAACTTTAAATTTCATTCTTTTATTTAATTAAATCATGAGACATTTTTAATAATATATTTATTAACTTAATTAATAAAATTATTTAGAGTTCATTATTAAAATAAAACTCCTAAATGATTATCATTAAATTAAATAAATATAAATACATAAAAAATAGAACTTTAATAAAATCTTTAAATTTAATTAATTTCTCAATTGATTAAATATAATTAAATATCAAATTTCTTTATAACATTTCCATTAAATTAAATCATTAAATTATATTTTAATTTGATTTAATTATAACTAAAAATCACAACAGACCCACAAAACCAAATACGACAACTCAAGTAAAAGTCAAAGACAAAGTCAAATTGTAGGGTCAAAGTCATGAGTTCATGTCATTTGATGAATTAAAGGTGAAACTAACTCAGATACTTGTCCTATTTTCTAGGACAATTGGCTTAAGGATAGGATTCAGACTCAACAATTATCTCCCCACTTATACCATTGAAATATTGTGACAATGTACACTCATCCTGGCAATTCAGGGAAGTTAATACCCGGTACCTACAATTTGCATAAAATCCATGCATGTACAAACACATATATTCTAAACTAAATAGATAATGGTAGGAAGTGGTACATCGTGTAGATCTCGTGTGGTTATGACTCCCTCCCTAAACCACATTAGGAATGTCAAACATAAAGGAAATGTACACATACACCATACACATGCAAGTATGGGATAAGTAACCATAGAAACTACATATAAATCACTCCTCTAACTAACATCATGAAATAACTGAAAGTGATTAAATGAACATATATGTCATCATTGAAATAATTCTAAAATAATTGAAATAAGTAGTACCAAAGTAACTCATCATATAATCAACTAATTATGAAATAATATCCAATAATTTGGAAAACAATGTCACTAATCATCAAGCATAAACATAAAGCTGGCCTAAAAGAGTTTGACAATATAATACAAAAATTCAACTAGGGGTAGGCATTACATCCACTCCCCCTAGACTTAGACTTACTCTTGGAAGCTTACAAGAAAGATAAAATTAAACTAGAGATAGGCATTACATCCACTCCCCCTAGACTTAGAATCACTCCTGGAAGCCTATTGCAATGACTAGGGTAACTAAAAGTCAAAGAGTATTATCTATAATTTCAAACAAAAGATCATTTAAAAAACTAATACAAATAATTTAACTATGTATACACTTTTAGTCACATAGAGCAATATGAATCCGCTTTAATAATAAACTGAAAACCATATTGATCCAACATTCATCTTTTTAACAAATACTAAAATAGATCCCCTAAAACACTCTAGAAAAAAGATCAACATCTCTAAACTCATTAGAAAACATAAAATTTAAAATGTATAGAAATAAATTAAAAGTCAAGAACATAAATGATATGAGTTTCCAGGTTTCATGTTCAAAAGTTTGACTACTATTTTTTTTGTTCAAAATATTTAGGTTCAAGTTTCTAACTCTACTAAAAACATCCAAACAAGAACAACATAATGTTTGCAAAGACAATCGAAGGCATACTACCTTAAAGAATAATCATAAGAAAATATGTCTAGAAGCTAACTCAAGAGTTATACAATTTTTTCCTTTTCTATGTTTCAAGTATCAAGTCTAAAGTTTCAAGTGTTCAAGTTTGAATTTTCCAAGTGTTAAAGTTTGAAGTTTCCAAGTGTTAAAGTTGCAAAAGATATATAACACTATTTAAATTTCATTTCAATTCAACTGGTTCAAGGGTTCAAGTTTGTAATAGATACACATAATAGTTTAAGTTTTGTTTCAGTTCAACTAGTTATCAACTAGTGGCATTCCAATATACCTAGAGCTCCCAATGTAGAAACTCAGACTCTGATAACAGATGTAACGTCCCACTGGGGAACTCAAAAGAAGTTAACCTAAAGTATTACTAAGTTTGACAAACAATTTTTTTAAAGATAACATACACAAAAATAATAGAATAGTGGAAGCAATAACATACACTCAAATATCAACAACACATAATCAGGTTGCAACTCTTAAGGATCCCATGACAATGAAAGCCCTATCTAAAACATAGGATTGTTAGATTATTAGATCAAGAACTTAACTTTTCTATAATCTATAAGAATAATCAATACTGTTTTTAATATTGATTGTGTAATTTTTTTTTTATCAATGTCCGATCACATTCTTTGATCAATTGACCAATTGTTTTAGCTGTTATTTTAATGATAAATCATCAGAATATGATCTAAGTTATTAATTTAAAAAAATTGCACAATCAATACCAGAAACACTATTGATTAGATTATTAGATCATTTAAAACATATTACTATAACCTACCAAATCAGAAAATCGGATCATTTAAAACTGGCTCCCCAAATCAGAATATTAGATTGTTTAAAACTTGGCTCACCAAATGTGTCTCAAATGAAAGAGCTAAAATATAAAATGACTCATTTGATTGACTCAATTTTTTTGGATACATTCAGATAGATACTGGAGGAATAACTTCCCAGCAATTATATTGAACTAATTTATTTATTTAATCCAATCTTAGAAACTAATCTAATTTAATGTAATAAATCCAACATTCCCTCCTATTACATTAATCTAAGTGACGATTTTAACCAAAAACTTTGATGAAGCTTCTTTCACCAATTTTATTCATTGGATCCTTTAATGAAATGCTTAACCAATCTTCTCTTATTGAAGTACATTTTCTATCTACAACTTTAAATTGCAAACCCTAAAGTTGTCCTCTTAAGTAGATTTCATACCTCAACTTCAGACTGTAAATCCTGAAGTTGTCCTCATAATAACATTGTTTCCACCTCCCTTGCACAAAGAGACATAGTTCCTCCAAAATTTCACATCTTCTTGGAGTCTATCTAATGCCTCCTTTGGTGTTGTACGAGTCATCTTTCCTCCAAAAGTCCACATCTCCTCTGAGTGTGTCTAATGCCTCCTCAAGTGCCGTGGAAACAATCACCAGTAATATGTCTACATATAGACACCTTTCCTTTGAAAGTTGACATATCTTCAAAGTTCCCCCCCCTTACTTCATAGGACAATCACGCAGCCAAGCCCCCTCTTTTCTTCAGGGACACAAATCTATCAAGTCCCCTCTTCTCTTCAAGGATGAATCTACCAAGCCCTAACTTTACAAGGACACAAATAGTTGCTTCCCACGCAATAATCATTTTTGAGTGAGAAGCTAGCTCAAGATGATAATAAAACCTCCAACCTCCATTGCCTCTAGCCTCCTATCTTCAATAAAAAATTGTAGATCTCATCTACAAAAGTTGGGGCCTGGTCACCCAAAATCCATTAAAAGAACTCTTCTCCCCATTGATAAACCCACTTTGATACCAAATGAAAGAGCTAAAATATAAATTTAGAATCTATAATGTTTTTGGTTAATACATACAAAGTATCATTTTTTTCTCAATTGTGCTATCACAACTCAACAGATTGTGTCATTTCATGGCAATGCTAGTTTCAACAACCTTAAAAGGAAGAAAATGTAAGTTAATTGTCACAAACAAGGTCATTTTCATATTTACACATAACACATACCTACATAAATCATTATGTAATCACTTTAAGGATTTACAAAAGGAAAATCACATTAAACAATATTAAGTGCCAAACTTGCATGCAATATAACTACTCCATTGAAGGTTAAATATAATTTTTTTATTGATAAAAATACATTGTACCAGAAATATATATTCCAAAAATAGTTTGAAAATTTGATAATGGATTGTAGTTTAAGTTACAAAATAGAATATTTGAGAGAAAGAAACTTCAATATTACAATACTAGGCAACAAAAAGTAAGAATTCATTCCCAAAATGAAGACTCAAGAAGTTTGGAAGATGTATGATCATAAAGAAAAGGGAAGGTCTTTAACCAACTTCTTGGGTTGGATTTCACTTACTTTAGACAATTAAGGCCTTAAAATGCTCCAAAATGGTGTCATAATGCCTTGAAATTACCCTTTGACCATGTTCTTATGCTCGAGAGCCTTTGAAGAGCACCTAGATGCCTGGGACTATTGTAAACTTGGTTAAAATTGCACATACACTTGCTTACTTGTCTCTATATTCCTACTCCACCTCTCCAAGTTGATTTTCTACATCCCAAAAAGATGGGGTATGTGATCTTGCATTCTTTAGTGGTTGAGAAAGACTAGGGGTTGGATAGAGATGAATACATTCCTAACTATTAGGCATTTTTTCTACATGTTGAAATGACTAAATAATAGTCCCATAATTACCTTTTTCTTACTCCTCATATTATCATTGTTTTGAGGCATTCAATCTTGAATACACCATAAATTTTTGACAAAGAGGAACTCACTACATGATTCTTCACAATATTAGAAGTGTTCAATTATGACGACCCTTCTATATTTGCACCTAATGACTACATATCTCATCTCACTGATACTTTCAACATTAATCATATATGTTGTCATCTTGGTTGTTCACTATCATACTTGATCAATATAAACATAATGAAAAGATATCTCAAACGTAATGAATCTTATCCTTGAAACAACAAAGAATATATCCTTCAAAATGATGAATGTCCTCATCAAGAAACCCAAATATTTCTTGAAAGTTGTGTATATAATAGTGAATGTTCACAAAACTTAGAATAAATCTTATCAAACAGTCAACACAATGTAAAGAAAAATGAACACATTTGATTGGGCAAGTCAAAACATATTTTCCTTTTAGGTACATTTGATAGATCAATGGAGAAGAATTTTTAAAAAGAAATGAATAAGACTTGAAAAATAGTCATTGAATATCATCAAAGAGTGAATAGATCTTTTTTTTTAAATATCATCCATGGTTCTTATAAAAATGGAAGACTCTTGAAACAACATGTGAAAATATACATTCTATAATTGTTTCTCCCCTTGGTGAACTCCTCTTTTTTATAATGAACATGTTATTTTGTGATGACTATCTATTGTCCTTTCTTTAGAGGATTATTCCTTCATTGAGTTTGTTGTCTAGTAAGAGAAACATGATTTTCTCCCTATCCAAACTACAACTCTTGATGTATCAATCCATTATTTTCTTGTATCTATTGTTCAACTAAAATGGTTAACCTCTTCTCATTATAAAATTATTGTTCCTCTTTAAGAAAAATATTTCCCTCCTTTATGACAATCCCAAGAGCTTGTGTTGTCTTATGAATATTTGAGGAAAAAATGTCATTATATTTCCCATTTGTAAACTTCCATGAGGCCTCTGGTTTTAGACAAGACAAAAGTAAAGAGAAAACATGAAATGGTTAAGGGCATTGAAGGGAAATAAGGACATCAAGAAAGCCATCAATGATGAGTATGCACATCAAATATCTAATGATTTCTTCAAAAGCTTCTAATAAACAAATACAAGTACATACTACTATATTCCATAAAAGTGGAAATAGATATACTTAATTCCCCATAAGTAAAACCTTAAAGGAAAGTGATTGCAGTTTTAAGGATTTAACAAATTTTGGTAGCATTACAATGTATAGAATAAATATTAAACAATTGTGAAACTAGAAGAATGACAAATGTAATGTCCCACCTAAAGATCGTTGCAACAAGGATAAATATAAGCCAAGATATTTTTTTAAAAAAGAAGTATGGATGCACACGACATGAAACATACAAGGATCACAAAGATCATAATGGAAGATTAACCAAAAATCCAAACACCAATGAATCTCAAAATGCCACTACTAAACTAACATGACCAAACTGAAGAATAAAAACCAAAGATGACACCATAACATAAAATCTCTGATTTGTCAAAGCAAGGAAACACTAGCATTCCTAAAGGGTACTCAAAAGTTCAAATTGCGTTCTTTGAAAATAGTGGAGATGTCCTTTATTTTTTGTGTCAGATAATTTACAACTGATAGTCTTGCACGAGAAAGTACCTCTTCACGCAAGAAACACCACACCACGCAAGGAAATACTAGGACCAACAGCTAAAATGCACTGCACTGGTGCTGAGGTTTGCATGAAGAAGTGCACTAAGCCATGTGAGGAAATGCAAAGAGCCACACAAAACTTCCACACTCTTGGGCGAGGAATTACAATCTCATGCAAGGAACCATAACAACACACTAGAAAAACAAGGAATAAAAATCTAGAAAAGATGATTCTCCACACCTTGGAATACCAGATCCACAATCGAGGCATAGACACTTGAATCATAACCATTGAAAGATGGAAACTAAAACTAACCATTTAAACATAGCAGTGAAGGAAATGAACTAAAAGCAACATCGCAATGAGCTGAAACAACACAACTAAGTGTGCAGTTCCTCCCAACCATAATAGTATTATAAGACCTCGAAGGTCCTAGCCATCCCCCATGCATAACATCCCAAACCACCAACTAGATAATTGAAGCTTTATTATAAGGATGTCACTACTAAAGCATAATAACATCATAAGAACAAGGAAATCTAACATGTTAACAAATAAGAAATAGATACTCTAACTAAGAAAATAACATCATGTAATCATATGCTAGACATCATAATAAGGGAATGCATCAAATAAACTAACATCATCTAAACATATTATCATGCATTCTAATGAAATCATAAATCACAAGAAAGCATACTCTAGAACTTGAAGTAACAAGTGAAAATATCTAGCAACAATTGTATTAGAACAATAGACCATCTTTGTACACCAGTCCTCAGTAGTGGTGAAGGTAGCTATGCCTCCCAACCATGTGGAACCCATAGGTCCACTCCTGTTGTGCTAATGTAGATTATGATCCAACCACAAACACACATAATGCAAATGTCCATGGCTATCACACACATCAGATAGTAATGATGATTGAAACCAAGAACAAGAGACAATGTAAGTACTATAGGTCTTGGTTAGACACTCAATGGGTTACTATGTAGGGGTTGACAACATGGAGAGTCACTTGGCATCGAAAAGCCCAAGCTAGTATTGATAGCATCAACTTCCCAATGGAAGGCACACAATCCTGTTAGCATCAACTTCCTAATAGAAGGCACACAATCCCACATTTAATTATCTTAAATTTTATTACCACCCAATGTTTTATTTAACTATCACTTAACTAAAATTCTCTCTGCCAACCCTATGGCACAATAAACACCAGACTGCAAGATAGAAGCCTGTAAAACTTGTTCATGCAACCCTATGGCGCAATCATCACTAGGCTGTGAGGTAGAAGCCCCCTCCATGGTGCTACCCTATCCTACCCATGCTCATCCAACGATGAGTGTCCATAGACATGCATATTCCCAACCCAACCCCAAAAGATCATAACTCCACCGAAATAAAAATGGGAGGTCAGGCCTCGCAAATCACCCAAAAAATGCACGTGCATGTGCTCATGTGTGGCACACCACCATCACAAAGATCATAACACAAGGACTAGAAGAAAACATAATGAAAAAATAAAACTCAACTAAAAATAGAATTGGGAGAATAGATGTGGCACACATCCCAATGCACCATAAATGTGCAACAATGATCTAATTGGCATCCCAACAAATGATCTAGGTCCATGACCAACATCATGCCAAGAAAATGTGAGAAAACAAGGTGGCACAAAAAATGAGGTAAAAAACCCAAAAATAGAAAACTTCAAAATTAAAACCCATTTGGTCTAAGAGCACAAAAGCCACAAAAATCCAATAAAATCAGGTTTAGAAACTGTATGCAAAAATGACCTACATAACAATGTGAAACCCTAAACCCTCATCCTAAAAATAGGGAAAATGTTCATACCTGACCAATCGGGTAGGACCAACAAATAGAAATGGAGGGGAACACTCATTCTTAGTCTCCAAACAAACAACTACTGGAAACATAACTAGAAATAGAGCTAAAACACAAAAATGGAAGAGCCCTACTTGACAGCAAAAGGGGAAGAAATAAAAAACAACATAGTAGAATAAATAATCTACAAAAGTTACCAAAAATCATCGCAAAGAAAGGTCTCCTCGAGTTGGATCCAATGAGACTAACCTCGTGAAGATCCCATGCCCACAGTTCTCACAATGAACAAAAATGTAATTCTCCAGAAGAGGATTTTAGAAAAAGTTCTCAAGTTCTCAATTTCCAAAAGTCAGAAGTCAAGAATTAATTTCCTCTTTCAATACTTATTCAATTTTTGAGTGAATAATTGATTAGGATAAATAACTAGTTAAACTAGTTAGACCTTGAATCATCTCACACAAAATTAGGCTATTCCAAGTAACTAGAATTTATCTATGGAAAAGCTACCAGAAATAAAAAATCAATTAAATAAAGCTTGAAAACCCTTAAACCCAAATCACAGAAAGCCTAAACAACTTCGTGACAATGGGAAACTATAAATGCACAGACACATTCACTAGCCCAATCACATAATGCAAATGAGTCTGGGTTTATCAAATCACCAGAAGGTTTAATTTAACATTCAAATTAGATAAGTTGACCAAACAGGGATGACATTGGTAAAATATGAACAATTGAATCACTAACTCCATGTGCCACTTCTAAGGTTATCAATCCTGCACACTAAAACACATGATCAAGTGTTATAGCATATAATAACATAGTCGAAGCAATAAATGTATTAAATCACCTAATTTAATCATTTATTCAATTATATTGAAAGAATCCATTTACATCACTCACATTTACATAAAGCATAATGAAGTAAATAATTGCATTAAATCCATCACATAACAAAATTAGATATATGTCCAAATACTGAATAACCATGCATCATCATAAAATATACTATCATATCAAAATGGCATCAACATGAAAATATGATCAACTCCACAACATAGTATTATAGCATCTATGATATTAAAATCAAAGTATAACATCTAACCCTTATGTCATCTCAAATGCAAAAATAATAACATGAGTACAAGTATTTCTCCAATCAAAATATGATAAGGTACAGATTGCAAACACGAGAGGCACTAACTAAATACTAGAAAATAAAAATATTTGTGGGGAAAATCTTTCCAAGTAGGAAACCCCACACTCAAAAACATCAAACCAATATTTTTAGGCTCTAAGCCTTCACATAAAAATTTACATCTTGTTCCATCCTAAAGAATATATGGTGGCATGACCCTATGAAATGAACTCCTCTTCTCTCTCACACACACTATAAATCAATAAATGCACTAACATATATAGAGATCAAAACACTTGAGAGAGGTGACCATGGATTCCAAAACTATCTTCAATGCATAAAAGGTAAGTTGTATCATATTTACAAGAAACTTGTTGATTTACATGTTGCATAGCAAATTCCAAGGTAACAAAACCTATCTCATCCATAATGGTCATCTTGTCAAATGTATTGCCCCACTAGGGAACCCAAAAGAAATTAACCTAATATATATGTCACTAAGTACACCAAACATTAATTTCATCTCTTAAGGGTTTTCTGACATTGAATCACATACATGAGTTTTATTAATACTAAATCTAATATATAATAAAATCCACATCATAGAATAATCATAAGTATGAATGCAATGAAATAATATACAATAAAAAAGATGTTACATGACATAACTAGAATGCATGATCATTCATTGTACAAGTCACAAGGTATGAAAGCTCAACGAATATACACCATGAATAAATACAACATCTTATAAGATCTTGAGATAATCAAGTACAATACATTAGAATATGGCCACCAAACATAAACACAAGATTGGAATGAAAGAAACAACTACATAAGCACATCTAGTGATGACATCCAGTTGTCAGATCTCAATGGTATAAGAAAGAATACCACTCGACCTTGTGGAACCTAAAAGGCCCACTCCAACCATGTTGAGGAGATAATCTCAAGTCCCATATGGATATCAATACCAAAAGTCATAACCATAATCTAGGTCAAAGAAATCTTGATAGAAATCTATCTCAAGGGTACTAAGACACAAGTAACATCTAAACTCAGAGGCAAAAAAGACACGTAGGAAATCTACTATGTAAGCGAGAAAGTGTAATCACATGAGTCAACTCTAAGGTTACCCTAGTAGCCTCTTTAGACTCCACCCCCCTAGTGACTCTATGCGGCATCAATATCATTTTATACAGACAAGGAATACTAATGAGGCAAGGTTGCAACCAAGCATCCTCTCTACTCCCATCCTAGCCTATACTAGCACTCGAGGCATGGGCGAGGTAAAACATTGACTCTTATTAATTCATTTAAAACCCATTTAATGAAATATTACCACTTATTAAAACAACCTACAATGGGTTACCCGAGAAACCTCTTTAAGGCTCCAACCTCCATCACAAACCACTTCCCAACATGCATAAAGAATACCTATCCTAAGCTCATAGCAAAAAAGTCACATAAGGCCACAATGACCACATCATTCCTATACAAGAAAATTGAAATCACAATATAACCACTGATCCATAACTCAAAGATCAAACATATAACCACGACATCTCATATAACATCGTAAAACAATAACTCCTAGGCCTTTGGCAAAAATCCAAAATTGGTCAACATACTAAGTGAAACCCAACCTGAGTAAAATAAATCATTCATCACACTAAGAGTAGTTTCATAAATCATTTAGTTTTGAAAATATAAAATTTTAATTAAAATGGGTTCAAGTTTTCCATTTTCAAAGTGTCACATTTGACAAAGTTTCTCAAGTTCATAAGTATAACAAAATTTCTTAGTATAAAAAAACCATTTCATATAAAATGAACCATCTAAACAAAATCTGGGTTTTATTAAAAATAATCAATTTTCCCAATTGAATTACAATTATCAATTTAGTTTATATATATATATATATATATATATATATAATAAAATAATTAATAAAATTATCAATTAAATATTATTAAAACATAACAATAGTTATTAAACTATTATATATAATAATTATTAATTATTAATAAAATAATGGTACTTAATAGTAATAATAATAATTAATAATTATAATATATATATTTAAAAATAAAAAAACTTATATAACATTTTAAGGCCCGTAGGCTGACTGTGATAGCATCTTGTTGCTCACCATAGCCTTAGCTACTTAGGCCACCTCGGTTATCATGGCAACTACAATTGTTATTGCCAACCTTGGCTACCTATGCAACCAAGCTGCATGAGTAGTAAGGGGACAGGGGAGGTCATGGCCCTCAATTTCCTTTTTTTTTAATTTATACTTTTTTAATATAAAATAAAACATAAGCCAAAGCCCCTAACAAAATGATTTATTTTTAAATTGCAATTACCACAGTAATTTTTCAATTACTGAGGTAAATGTATATTTTTAAAAATATATTTCCATGATAGATCTGATAGGGCAACATAATTGAAACAATCAAATTTATTAAATTAAATTCTAGTTTTCTTTCCCAAATCCCATCCCGGTTCTTAATTTTCTAAATCAATCCAATTTTCCAATAAGAGTTTCTCAAACAAGGGTCTCAAATTTGATTTCATTCATAGACATTTTCAATAATGAAGAATAGTAAATTTATCAACAAGGGTTTCAAAAAAAGTCATTTCTAAAACAAGATTCTCATGCAAACACGAAGAAGACAGAGGAAAGACTCAAAACCAACTATGGTAAAAATCTCAAACAATATTCCTACCTCGATCTGATGCTAACCAGACGAACGCTCAGGGATTGCAAGAATTCTCATCTTCTCGAAAACCCTTTCCTCAAAATTTGCTCCTCCAAACCTGTATGTGGAGAAATGAGCTCTAATTTCTAAATAAAGAACTTTCTCCTTTAGGGTTTTGGTTTTACAAACACGAAAAGCCTTTTCTTTACTATTTTTATTTATTTTAATTTCATGAGCAAAATTTTTGTGTTTTAATTAAAATAACCTTTATTTAATTTATTCTATCTTGCTTTTATTAAATAACAAGACACATTTTAAAAGTATATTTATTAATTTAAATAATAATAATATTTAGAGTTTATTATAAAAAATGAAACTCCTAAATTAATTATTATTAAATTAAATAAACATAATTACGCCAAATTAGAACTTTAATTAAATCTTTTAAATTTAATTATTTTTTAATTAATTTCTTAATTAGTTAAATACAATTAAAATTTGATTTTTCTTTATAATTTTTTTGTTAAATTAAATCATTTAATATTCTCTTAATTTGACTTAATTATAACTTAAAATCACAAAAAACCTACGAATGAGAATATTAAGAAAACCTATTTCAAAGAAAAAGTACTAAATCAAACTCAAGGGTCAAAATCTTGAATTCATGCCACTTTATGAATTCAGAAGGGTAAATAAATCAGATACTTGTCCTATTTTCTAAGACAATTGGCTTAGGTTAGGATTTGGACTCAAGAACTATCTCCCATCTTTACCATTGAGATAATGTGATAGGGCATGCTCATCCTGGCAATTCAGGAAAATAAATGTCTGATACCTACAATCTACATAAAAGTTGAGCATGTACTTATACACATAAATCTAAACTAAATAGAAAATGATAGGGAGTGGTGCATCACATAGATCACAACTAGCAAGTGACTATGACTCCCTCCCTCAACCACATCAAAAACTTCAAATGTAAAGTAAAACATACAAGTGCACCATACACATGCAAGTATGGGGTAAGTAACCATAGAATACTATATATAAATCATCCATCTAACTATCTGTTGGAATTCTTTAGAATAGCTGAGAGGGGGGTGAATTAGTTATTCAAGGTCCAATGATTTCTAATTCAAACTTTTTCTTCTAATCCTTAATGGCACATAACTAAAATTATCATGCATGCAATTGAACATTAAACAATCATGAAAAGTAAACATGCATTACATCATAACACTAAGGATTTTGATGACCCAGAAACCGTCCAGGAATAAGAAGGTAAAACTAGGGTGGGGATGATGCCCACTGAATAACTACGAATTAATTTCAACCACTTCTTATGGTCTACCCTGTTAAAGGCTACAACACATTGTTAAATGTGAACTTGTTAAAGGATTTAAGAACATTCAACTTGGAATGTCACCCTGTTAAAGGATTTACATAGAGCTGTTAGGCTCACCCAAGTCCATGGGATTTACAATCACCTTCTCAAAAGAATCTGTCATCCCTCTCTAAGGATCTCCTATCCTCCTCCTAAGGATCTCTTATCCTTCTCCTAAGGATCTCTTTGTCCTTCTCTTGGGGATCTCTTTATCATTTTCTTGAGGCTTATCCACCTAACTGTTAAGCTAACCTAGCAATGTAGGGTTTCAATATCTAATACAATGGTAAGAAAGTATTAGAAGGGTTTTGACCTAATATTTATTGCAACCCTAACTATGTAGATTTTAGATCACTCTTCAGTTCTCTTCTTTGCTTGGCTTTTCCTCCTTTGTAGTGCTGACAGCTTGTTCACCCTTCAAGATCTATCTCTTTGAGTTCTTTCACTCGTTATGCCAATGCATTCTATGGTCACTTGATCAACTCAAAGTCTTGATACTCTATCCTTACTCCTCTTGGTTTCTTCACATGATCACACTTATGACCAACTCCCTCTCATGCATGCACATTTGATCTCTGACTTGTAACTCCTTATAAAGAAGTTCCATTCTCGATTTCCTGCTCAAATCTTTTGAGAAAACGACATTGTTTTCCCTCCAATTTGCTTCTTCTAGAAACTTCATGATAAATCTATTAGCATTTGCCTTGAATTGGTTTGCATGGCTTACATAAAATTTTGTGATATCTACTCATCATCCTTATCATCCAACTAATTCACAAAAGTTGATGTAACAAACTTATCGTTGCTGATCTGGTGAATTTTTGACTTTAACAAATAATGTAGCAACTTGGCATCATTGATTTATTTATGCTCAACTCCTTCTTTGTTACTCGACTTCTATTGTTATTTACTGGCACTTGGCACCTAAAGAAATTTTGTGAAACTTGGCACTTGAATATTACTCGGCACTTAAATATCACTTGGCTCCTATATCTTGCTCGACACTTGAAGTCAATTGGTACTTGATCTTCACTCGATACTTGAAGGCTGCCCAGTACCTAAAGATCACTCGTTACACACTAAAGTTGAACTTGCTCAACTTCAACTAAGAATCTGCTCGGCTTTAACTAGCTAATTTGGCTCTCTCCAATGAACTTAGTTAATCCTTACATCTTTGATGTGTCTCAGTGTGTCCATCCTCTGTATCTTAGAGTATGTCATCAATACACAATTTCATCAATGGCTTAGCTGATCCTTATACTTCATTACAACATCATAACTTCAACCTTTCTCTAGGTACTCTAGTTACATCTTATTGATTTCCACCTCCTTGTCAATCAACCAATTGATAGTATTTGGATCACTTAAGCAATTGTCATTCCTACAAGTAGCAAGTTTGACATCAATGACAAAACAATGATTGAAACATTCTTTACTAGCTCCATTTCTCTTCATTCATGATCTTTTCAATCATTTCCAACAATCTCCCTCTTTGGCATTGATGGAAAACCAAACTGATCAAATGATTAAGCTAATCAACTTAGTTACCACCAAGATTACATAAATTTTTTGCTTGGTATATAACTCCTTCTTTTGCTGATAGAAACTAAATCCTTTGTTTTGTTTCTCCCTCTGGACTGCTACATCCTTACTTTGTATTCCTGATCCTTCATAGCTGCTTGCTGATTCTTTATCTCTTCTAAATCTCCCTCTTTCATATACATCTCTCTTTTATATATATATATATATATATCCCTCTTACTTTTTATTGATCAGTTTCTCATATATCTCCCTCTTTGACATAAATGCAAAAGATGTAGCATCTTGAACATTCTAAATACAAGCTTTGCATCTTCATGTTTTCTCCCTCTGTCACCATGCTTGTGACTAATCTAAAGTTTCTACTCCTTTTGTCATCCTCTTCATCATTCTTTTGATATTTCAATGATCTACTCCTGTTGATGCAGGGCAGCTTCTTTGTTGCTTTAGACTTCTTGAGCTAGGGGTATTACCCCCAACTCGCCTCTAAGATATTCATAAGCATTCTTGGGCAATGGTTTGGTGAAGATATTTGTAGTTTGTTCCTTTGTGTGAATGTACTCCATCTTCACTTGTTTGTCTTCCACCAATTCTCTGACATAGTGATACTTGATTGAAATATGCTTGGTTTTTGCATGCATTACTGGATTCTTGGATATGTTTATGGCACTTGTATTATCACAATATAGTATCACAGGTTTGGTTACCTCTTTTTTCATTCCTTCCAATAGATATTTAAGCCACACAATGTTTGTGCAATTAACTACTGTTGCCACATATTCTACTTGTGTAGTGGACTGAGATGTGCATGTTTGCTTCTTGCTAGTCCAAGTAACTAGCCTTTTGCCTAAGAATAGTGCTCCTCCACTTGTGCTTTTCCTGTCATCAATGTTGCCTCCTGATGCAGGAGCATCCAGAGGTATAAGGGCAATCTTGTGTCACCCAAAAAAATGTACTTAGACTTAGTTTCTGTTTCATGTCTTTACATTTTTGGATACCCATTTGGGTCAAATAAAGGTTCCAACTCTCACAGTTCCACTATCAGTGTGTTTGAAAATCCCAAAAAAATAGGAGCATGCAATTTGGTCATCATTTTGGTGACCTAGAAGATGTGAATTGGCCAGATGAATGTAATTGTGATTTAGAGCATTCCAAAAAAAGAATCAAGTCAAAAGGCCCCACGGTTTGAAAGTTATTGCAGTTTTTTGGGTTTTGTAGACCTCCTAAGAATGCTTTGAAGTCAAGTTAGGGGCATTAAATGACCTCAAAAAGGGCCAAAAAATGGGGGACGAGCAAAGCTTTTCCATAGGGCCATAGACCGCTTCGAGAGCTTTCCAAAAATGTAAACAATTGGTCAATCGGAGCTACGGTTCAAAAGTTATGCCTCCCGAAAGTTCGGTTACCGTTTTTGGATTCTTCTAGATTTGCACCGACTTCTAACACAGCTTTTGGAACCTTCTATTTGGTCGGTGGATGCCTACTAGCACTTTCTAAAATTTACTCCTAGTCCTTAACCCTCTGGGGTCTATTTAAGGAGATTTTTGGCATTGTAAAAGGCAGTTCGGAGTGGAGTTTGAGAGGAGGTCCTGAAAGGAGAAATTATCTCCAGATTTATGCTATTGTAAGCCCTTAGGGCATGTTTTGAAGTTTATTTTCTCTGTACTATTTGTACTAGCTTATTTTCTTAGTTAATATAATTTTCCCTTTCTGTTGGTTCCATTCTGTTCTTGGGTGGTGTCCCCATCAAGTGGTATAAGAGCGGGTTTTCCTGAGTGTGTAGACAGAGCGCCAACTGTGAGGCAGTTTGCACCAGGACTGTGTGGTTGTGGGTTCAAGTTAGAAGATGCCTCCATGAAGAGAGCATGGTGGAAGGGCCAGAGCTATTAATCCTGAGGACGTTAGAGCCCTCCAAAGGCAGGTGCAAGCATTGCAAGAGGAGCTTCATAGAGGAGCAAATGTTGCCGCAGGTGACAATAGTGAGGATGACAATGAAGAAGAAGAAATGGGACCAGAAGGGAAACTTGACGGGGAAGTTCTGAATCCTATAGAGGAAAGGCTTTTTAGGGCCATTACTAAGTTTGGGAAAAGACCTACAATTGAAGTGGGTGTATTTTCAGGAAATTTGAAACCAGATGAGTTGATCGATTGGATCAATGAACTGGAAGAATACTTTGAGTATGAGGATATCAGGGACCCAGATAGGGTTAAGTTTGCAAAGGCCAAACTAAAAGGCCATGCCAAAATCTGGTGGCAAGAGGTTCAATTGGAAAGAAATAGAATAGGAAAGGAGAAGATCACAAGATGGGATCGCATGGTGGACAAATTGAAGAAGCAGTTCATTCTTGTAGACTATGAGCTGGATCTGTTTAAGAAGATGCATGCATTAAAGCAAGCAGGAAGATCAGTCTAAGAATATACAGAGGAGTTTTATCAGCTCTTGATTAGAGCTGGGCATGCAGAAGCAAATAAGGAGAAGGTTGCTCGTTATATCAGTGGGTTGCGACCTAGCATCCAGGAGGAATTAAGTCTGGTAAGAATGACCAGCGTTGAAGAGGCATACCAGTTTTCCCTATGAGTTGAAGAGAAGCTGAATAAGAGGTTTGAAGGAAGACAAAGAGGGTGTGGTCAAGGAGGAAGGGGAAGTGGTAGATCATCTGGAGGCCACAATGAAACTCAAAAGAAAAATGAAGATGAGGGTACTAGCAAGAACCAGAGGAATGAGGGTTTCAACTGTTCCCGCGATCAAGACTTTGGAAATCAGAGAGGAAGAGGTAGGGGACGTGGACAAGGAAGAGGAGGCTTTTGTGGTACCTGTTTCCATTGCAATGAAGAAGGTCATCGTGCCTTTGAATGCCCTCAACGACAAGGAAGGATAGATAGGAGAACTGAGGGCCAAGCTAGGGTTGCTCATGTGGATGAGGATGCACAATCATCACATTCAGAGGATGCAGAAAGAGGAGAGACCTTTGTAAATGAAAGAGTCCTACTAAGTGGTGAGAATGAACCAGGACAATGGAGGAGTTTTTTCTATACCAGATGCAAGTGTGAGGATAAATGTTGTGACGTGATCATTGATGGTGGTAGAACTGATAACTTGGTATCAGAAGAGATGGTCTCTAAGTTGAAGCTCAAGAGGGAGAAACATCCCCAGCCCTATCGGATTTCTTGGGTAAAAGATGATCATAACATCCTGGTAAGTGAACAATGGAGTTACCATGATGAAGTTCTCTGTGATGTTATTTTGATGGATGTTTTCCATCTATTGTTGGGTAGGCCATGTCAGTTTGATAGACATGCAATACATGATGGACATGCAAACACATACTCTCTAACAAAGGATGGAGTTCGCCACAAATTGAAGCCCATGAAAAAGGAAGGTGAAAAGGTATGTAGCAATGCTAGGATTTGTCTTGTTGATGGAAGGAAGTTTTTAGATGGCATGAAACATCAGCATATGTGCTATGCTTTGATTCCTACGAAAGATAAAGAAGGTAGTAGTGAAATACCATTTGAAGTTTTAGATTTACTAGGGGAGTTTGGAGATATTATCTCTGATAATGTTCCAGATGGATTGTGACCAGTAAGGCAAATCAGTCATCAGATAGATCTGATTCCAGGAGCTAGTTTTCCTAACAAGGCTGCCCATAGGATGACTCCTACTGAGACAAAGGAGCTAAATAGACAGGTTCAGGAGTTGTTGAGGAAGGGCTTGATTCGAGAGATCTTGAGTCCATGTGCAGTACCTACAGTACTCACACCAAAGAAGGATGGAGAGTGGAGGATGTGTACAGATGCTCGAGCTATAAATAGGATCACCATCAAGTACCAGTTTCCTTTGCCAAGGATGGATGATATTATGGACTGCTTGAGTGGAGCTCAGTACTTCACAAAGATAGATCTGAAGAGTGGTTATCACCAGATATGGATTCGAGAAGGAGATGAGTGGAAAACAACCTTCAAGACCAAGGAGGGTCTTTATGAGTGGTTAGTCATGCCCTTTGGATTGACGAACGCCCCAAGAACCTTCATGCGGCTCATGAATGAGGTACTTAAGAAGTTCTTGGGAAAATTTGTTATTGTCTATTTGGATGATATTTTAATTTTTAGAAAGACTTTGGAAGAACATTTATTGCATATTCGTAGTGTCCTTGAAAGGCTAAGGGAAGAGAAACTATTAATTAATCTGAAGAAGTGTAACTTTGCAAAAAGGGAGTTAGTCTATTTGGGGTTTGTTATATCACCTGAAGGTCTCAAAATGGATCTGGAGAAGGTAAAAGCCATCTTGGAATGGCCTACTCCGAGGTATGCTACTGAGGTAAGATCATTTCATGGTCTGGTTAGTTTTTACAGGAAGTTTATTAAGAATTTCAGTGGCATATGTGCACCCCTAACTGATACAATAAGAGGGGATAGAAAAGAGTTCAAATGGACTGCAGCAGCTATGAGAAGTTTTGAATTGCTAAAGAAGAAGGTGATTGTACAGCCTGTGTTGGCACTTCCAAATTTTAGAAAAGTGTTCCAGGTGGATCGTGATGCTAGTGGTAGCGCTATTGGGGCTGTATTAAGCCAAGAAGGTAAGCCTATTGCATATTTTAGTTAAAAATTGAATGATGCAAAGAAGAAGTATTCTGTTTATGATCAAGAGTTCTATGCAATAGTTCATGCCTTAAAGAAATGGAGGCATTATTTATTGCCAAAGGAATTTGTTTTGTATACTGATCATCAGGCATTACAGTACCTAAATAGCCAAGGTAAATTGAATCAGAGGCATATGAAGTGGGTAGAATTTTTGCAGAGTTATACATTTGTGTTGAAGCATAGAAGTGGAAAATCTAACAGGGTTGCAGATGCACTAAGTAGGAGACAGTCACTGCTTACAGTAATGCAGGTTGAAGTAGTTGGGTTTGATGAACTCAAGAATTTGTAACCCGAGGATCCTGATTTTGCTGAAGCATGGAAAGCTTGTAAAGAGCCTGTTGCTGTAGATAGAACCAAGTGGTTAGATTATTTGATCCAGGATGGCATGTTGTTCAAAGGTAGTCAATTGTGCATTCCAAGGAGTTCCATGAGGGAAAATCTGATTAAGGAGAAACATAGTGGAGGGATGGCAGGACATTTTCGTCGAGATAAGACCATTGCCATTCTTAGATAACATTATTTTTGGCCTCAAATTTCACAGGATGTGAAGAAGTTCGTACAAAGTTGCCAGGTTTGTCAAGTTGCCAAGGGGTTTAGTCACAATACTGGTCTATATCAGCCATTGCTTGTTCCATCAAGGCCATGGGAGGACATAAGTATGGATTTTGTTCTTGGATTACCAAGGACCCAAAGGGGTAATGCCTCAGTATTCGTGGTGGTTGATAGGTTCTCCAAAATGGCACATTTCATTCCATGCCACAAAACTCATGATGCTGTCCATATTGCAGACTTGTTTTTCAAAGAGGTGGTAAGACTACATGGTCTTCCAAGGAGTATAGTTTCTGATAGAGACACTAAATTTTTGGGGTATTTCTGGAGGACATTATGGAAAAAGGTTGAGAAAAAACTTGAAATTCAGTTCCACGCATCACCCACAAACTGATGGTCAAACAAAAGTGGTAAACAAAAGTCTGGGCAATTTGCTAAGATGTTTAGTTAGGGATAAGCCCAAGGGATGGGATTTAATTCTACCACAGGCAGAGTTTGCTTACAATAACTCTATAAATAGGAGTACTAAAAAATCACCATTCCAAATTGTATATGGGAATAGCCCAAGGATTGCACCAGAACTGAGGAAGATAGAACAAGGGGAGAGGACAAGTGCTGAAGCTATGGAATTTGCTGAACATATCAAGCGTCTACATGAGGAGGTTCAGGCACACATAATCAAGATGAATCAAGAGTATAAAGCTAGGGCTGATCAAAGGAGAAGACATAAGGAATTCCAAGTAGGAGATTTAGTCATGGTGCACTTACAAAAAGAAAGATTTCCAGCCGGTACTTACAACAAGCTGAAAATGAAGAAATTTGGCCCCTGCAAAATTTTGAAGAAACATGACTCAGGAAATGCATATGAAGTGGAGCTGCCAGATGGTATTCAGATTTCTCCCATTTTCAACATTGCAGATTTAACAGAGTATCATGATGATGGTGCAGATGAGGAGCTGATGTTAGAGCCATGTCCAATTCCTACTTCTAAGAAGGAGGAGGTAGAAGACATTCTAGATCATCGTGTGGGTAGGAGTACCAAAAATAGGCAGTATGAAGAGTATTTGGTCAGATGGAAAGGACGGTCGATCGAGGATTCAACTTGGATTTCAGTAGCTAAGGTTTCCCATTTGGGATTTCCTCTACCATCTATAAAGTGATAGGGTCACTTTTCAATCTACCCTGGGTGTCTGATGCAAGAGCATCTAGAGGTATAAGGGCAATCCTGTGTCACCCAAAAATATGTAGTTAGACTTAGTTTCTATTTCATGTCTTTACATTTTTGGATACCCATTTGGGTCAAATAAAGGTTCCAACTCTCACAGTTCCACTATCAGTGTGTTTGAAAATCCCGAAAAAATAGGAGCATGCAATTTGGCCATCATTTTGGTGACCTAGAAGATGTGAATTGGCCAAATGAATGTAATTGTGATTTAGAGAATTCCAGAAAAAGAATCAGGTCAAAAGGCCCCATGATTTGAAAGATATTGCAATTTTTTGAGTTTTGGAGACCTCCTAAGAATGCTTCGAAGTTAGGGGCATTAAATGACCTCAAAAAGGGCCAAAAAATGGGGGGATGAGCGAAGATCTCCATAGGGCCATAGACCGCTTCGAGAGCTTTCCAAAAATGTAAATGGTTCATCAATCGGAGCTACAGTTCAAAAGTTATGCCTCCCAAAAGTTCGGTTACCGTTTCTGGATTCTTCTAGATTTGCACCGACGTCTAACGCAGCTTTTGAAACCTTCTATTTGGTCGGTGGATGCCTACTAGCACTTTCTAGAATGTACTCCTAGTCCTTAACCCTCTGGGGTCTATTTAAGGAGATTTTTGGCATTGTAAAAGGCAGTTCGGAGTGGAGTTTGAGAGGAGGTCCTGAAAGGAGAAATTATCTCCAAATTTATGCTATTGTAAGCCCTTAGGGCATGTTTTGAAGTTTATTTTCTCTATACTATTTGTACTAGCTTATTTTCTTAGTTAATATAATTTTCTCTTTTTGTTGGTTCCATTCTATTCTTAGGTGGTGTCCCCATCACCTCCCCAATCTACGTCTGTGTATGCATTGAGCTCAAACTTCTCATTCTTCTTGTAATATAGGCCAAAATCATCAGTTCCTTTGAGATACCTCATTATCCTTTTTACTTCCATGAGAAATTTTCTCTAGGATTAGCAAAGAATCTAGCCACTATTCCAACTGCTAATGCTATGTCTGGTCTGCTATGTACAATATATTGCAGTTTTCCAATCATGGATCTGTACATTGTTTGATTGACTTCAGCTGATTCATCATTTTTGAATAGCTTATGTCCTATTGCCATTGGTATGTTGATAGGTTTGGAGTCTTCCAATCCAAATTTCTTGAGTATCTCCTTGATGTATTTTGATTGTGTCACAAATATGCCATGTTTTAGTTGATGTACTTGCAATCCTACAAAAAACTTGATTTCTCCAAACATAGACATCTCAAACTCATGTTTCATTTTGTCAGCAAAACTTTTTCAAAGTACTTCCTTTCCTCCAAAAACTATTTCATACACAAATATTTCAAATATAAGAATATCTTTACCTTCTTTTGATTTGATGTACATGTTGTTTTCATTAATTCTTTCAAATCCTATTTGCACTAGATACTTGTGAAGTCTCTCATACCAAGCTCTAGGGGCTTGCTTTAATCCATATAGAGCCTTATGTAATTTTCATACCTTATTTTTGTTCTTTTCATCAACAAAAGCTTTTAGTTTCTCTATGTAGACTTCCTCTTCAAGTATACCATTTAGAAATGAAGACTTAACATCCATTTGATAGACTTTAAGTCCTTTAAAGGCTGCATATGCCAGTAAGGTCCTTACTCCTTCCATTCTAGCAACTAGAACAAAAGTTTCTTCATATTCTAGTCCTTCTTCTTATGCATATCATTTACAAACTAATCTTTCCTTGTTCCTTGTGATTTTACCATTCTCATCTAACTTGTTTCGGAACACCCACTTGGTTCCAATTACATTCTTGTCAACTAGTCTTGAGACTAAGGTCCATGTCTTATTCTTCTCAATTTGTTCTATTTCTTCTTTCATAGCATTGTACCAGTCATCATCTGTTATGGCTTCACTTACTATTCTTGGTTCTATTTTTCTGATCAAGCATGTCTCACTTCTGAGTCTATTCCTTGTCATTGGTCTTGCCTCTTTGTTTCCAATAATTTGATCTGTAGGATGATTTCTTCTTACATACTTTGCCAATACTGGTTCTTTCCTTGTTTGCATATTGTGTCTTTCAAAATTTGAATCTTCATGTATATTTTCATCAAGCATTTGTTCATTTTCTTCTTGTTGGTTGTTTTCAAAATCTGAATGAACATTTTTTGTGTTCTGCAGCCCGGCTTCGAAATGTGTCTACTATCTGACATTCACTGTCTGTGATTCGGCAGATACTGGATTTTGTTGCTAATTATTATTTTGAGTTGCAACTTCACCATTATTAGGTATACCTTCATAAAAGTATGCAAAGGTCTTGTATTCTTATACTTTCTTGGTGTTTTCAACACTTTGAACTTCTGCAAGCTCATCAAATTTCACATTTGTGCTTTCTACTACTTTGTTAGTGTTAACATTCAAGCACTTATAAGCTTTGCTTCTAGTAGAATAACCAAGAAATGTGTCTTCCTTAGTCTTTGCATCAAACTTTCCATTTCTAGACTCTTTTTATATATAGCATTTGCATCCAAATATTTTGAAATGTTTTACATTAGGAGAATGCCCATACCATAATTCAAAATGTGTTGAATTTTTACCTTTCTTGACTTGAACTTTGTTGAGTGAGTAGATTGCAGTGCTCACAGCTTCTCTCTAGTACTTGAGTGCAACATTTTTCTCCATCATTAAAGTCCTGGCTTAGTCAATAACTGATCTATTCCTTCTCTCTGCTATACCATTCTATTATAGAACTCTTCAAATTCTCTTGATGTGAATTCACCTCCTCTATCAGATCTGAGACATTTCAGGCTCTTCCCAGTCTCTTTCTCTACTCTAGCCAAGTACCATTTGAACATTTGAAATGCATATGTTTTTAGTTTCAGGAATATAACTGTCATCATCCTTGAATAGTCATCTACAAATAGCATTATGTATTTGTCACCTTTGTAGCTTTGTACTTCAATAGGACCACACAAGTCAATATGAACTAACTCTAACACTTCATTAGAATTATAAACCTTTCTTTTGAAAGTTGACTTGGTCATCTTCCCTAGTTGGCATTGTTTGCACATGGTTTTATCAGGTTTCTTCAACTTTGGTAGACCTCTGACTTTCTTCATCTTGCTGATGCTTATCAGATTGTCAAAATTTACATGACATAGCCTCTTGTGCCATATCCATACATCATCAGTTTGAACAATGAGACAAGAAGCATCTTCCATGTCAAGGTAAAACAAATTACTACTAGTTTGATCACCTTTTCCTATTAGACTTCCTTGAGAATCATAGATTTTGGCAATTCCATTTCCAAATTCCACCTTGTATCCTATGTTGCTTAATTGCGAGACACTTAACAAGTTATAATTTAGGCCTTCAACATACTATGCATTATCACATGATATCCTTTTAGTAAGCTTGATACTACCTTTCCCTTTGATCTGACATGGTGCATTGTTACCAAATCTAACATTATTTCCGTCATATTGAGTAAAGGTAATGAACTTACTTTTATCTCCAGTTATGTGATGAGAGCATCCGCTATCTATGATCTATTTGTCATTTTTGTTCATGCAGGTTACCAAGGTAGTTCATTCATCTTCATCTGATTCATCTTTCATAGCCACATAGACTACTTCATCATCATTCATGTTAGAGTCTTCTTCAACAATGTAACATCTTTTGCCTTTACCTCTGTAGTCCTTGTTGTCCTCTTTCCTGTTCTTGAAGTTGCCTCCATCCTTGTAGTTTTTCTTTTGTGTGCATCTAGCTGCAATGTGACCAACTTCATTACAATTGAAACAAATGATTGGTAGCTTACCCTTGAATTTGCCTCTTCCTCTATGAAATCTTCTTTCTAGTAATGCCTCCAATTGGTCCACATCATCTTCATTATTACTGCTGTCACTAGATACATACTTTCCTTTTCCATTCTTTTTCTTTGTTTGCACCTCATCATTTTCTTTTATTGTCATCTTGGCTTTGAATGCAGATTCAAAGTTTTTTGGCTTGTAGTTGTCAAAGTTGGATAGCTCAAAGGTAGTGAGTCTTCTAATTATTCCTTCAAATGACAATGTGTTGCTTGGTACACATCTTAGCTCCTGGATGGCTGATACTCTTATAGCATAGATAGGAAGAAAAGTTCTCAAGTATTTGCTACATACTATTTCTTTTGCTAACTATCCTCCTAGACTTCTTATGGCACTAACTACTTCCTTCATTCTTGCACCATATTGAGCAGCATTCTCTCGTTCTTCCATTTTCATATCATCAAATTTTTCTCTTAGGCTATCTTGACATTATCATCTCCTCCATAGATTCTTGATATTGTTTCCCACATCTGATGTGAAGTATCACATCCTTTGATATCATCATACTCGGCATAGCTTAGTACTGAAGCAATATCCAACATTGCTTGATTGTGCTCCTTCTTCTTGCTCATGTCATCTGCAGTGAGGGGTCCTACAGGGTCTACATGATCAACTGTGATTGAGGTCTATGCATAGTCTCCTATTGATCTGAGGTGTAGCTTCATCAAACTTTTCCATGCAAGAAAGTTGTCTTTGTTTAGCTTGGGAACTTCTCTCTTGGTCATCTTCATCTTCCTGCTACTAGTACCTTGAAACAAATCACCAGTGAGCTGTGATACCAATTGTTGGAATTCTTTAGAATAACTAAGAGGGGGGTGAATCAGTAATTCAAGGTCTAATAATTTCCAATTCAAACTTTTTCTTCTAATCCTTAATGGCACATAACTGAAATTATCATGCATGCAATTGAACATTAAAAAATCATGAAAATTAAACATGCATCGCACCATAACACTAAGGATTTTGATGACCCAGAAACCCTCTAGGAATGAGAAGGTAAAACTGGGGTGGGGATGATGCCCACTGAATGACTGTGCAATTAATTTCAACCACTTCTGATGGTCTACCCTGTTAAAGGCCTGCCCTGTTAAAGGCTACAACACATTGTTAAAGGATTTAAGAACATTCAACTTGGAATGTCACCTTGTTAAAAGATTTACATAGAGCTATTAGGCTCAACCAAGTCCATGGGATTTATAGTCACCTTCTCAAAAGAATCTTTCATCCCTCTCTAAGGATCTCCTATCCTCCTCCTATGGATCTCTTATCCTTCTCCTAAGGATCTCTTATCCTTCTCCTAAGGATCTCTTTGTCCTTCTCCTGGGGATCTCTTTATCCTTTTCCTTAGGCTTATCCACCTAGCTGTTAAGTTAACCTAGCAATGTAGGTTTTCAATATCTAATACAATGGTAAGAAATTATTACAAGGGTTTGGACCTGATACAGATTGCAACCCTAACTGTGTAGATTTTAGATCACTCTTTAGTTCTCTTCTTTGCTTGGCTTTTCCTCCTTTGCAGTGCTGACAACTTGTTCACCCTTCAAGATCTATCTCCTTGAGTTCTTTCAATCGTTATGCTAATGTATTCTATGGTCACTTGATCAACTTAGAGTCTTGATACTTTATCCTTACTCCTCTTGGCTTCTTCACATGATCACACTTATGACCAACTCCCTCTCATGCATGCGCATTTGATCTTTGACCTGTAACTCCTTATAAAGAAATTCTATTCTCGATTTCCTACTCAAATCTTTTGAGAAAATGGCATTGTTTTCCCTCTAATTTTCTTCTTCTAGAAACTTCATGATAAATCTATTAGCATTCACCTTGAATTGGTTTGCATGGTTTACATAAAATTCTATGACATCTACTCATAATCCTTATCATCCAACTAATTCACAAAATTTGATGTTACAAACTTATTGCTGCTGATCTAGAAAATCTTTGACTTTAACAAATAATGTAGCAACTCGGCATCATTGATTTACTGATGCTCGACTCCTTCTATGTTACTCGACTTCTATTGTTATTTACTGGCACTCGGCACTTGAAGAAATTTTGTGAAACTCGGCACTTGAATATTACTCAGCACTTAAATATCACTTTGCTCCTGTATCTTGCTCGACACTTGATCTTCACTCGACACCTGAAGGCTACTCAGTACCTAAAGATCACTCAACACACACTAAAGTTGAACTTTCTCGACTTCAACTAAGAATCTACTTGGCTCTAACTAGCTAGTTCGGCTCTCTCCAATGAACTTAGTTAATCCTTACATCTTTGATGTGTCTCAGTGTATCCATCCTCTGTATCTTAGAGTATGTCACCAATACACAATTTCATCAATGGCTTAGTTGATCCTTATACTTCATTACAACATCATAACTTCAACCTTTCTCTAGGTACTCTAGTTACATCTTATTGATTGCCACCCCCTTGTCAATCAACCAATTGATAGTATTTGGATCACTTAAGCAATTGTCATTCCTACAAGTAGCAAGTTTGACATCAATGACAAAACAATGATTGAAACATTCTTTACTAGTTCCATTTCTCTTCATTCATGATCTTTTCAGTCATTTCCAACACTATCATCATGAAATCACTAAAATAATTATATGAACATACAAAGCATCATCATCAAACGAATAATCATGAACACATGAAATAACAAAGTATATCATAGCTGTCAAATATATAAATTGAGATGAAATAAAATCCAATCAAATTAGATAACCGAGTACCACTAAATCATAAAACATAACCAGAAAGCTGGCCTAAAGAATTCAACAATATAACATGAAAAGTAAACTAGGGGTAGGCACTACATCAAATATAATGCAAGTGAAAAATGAAAGTTATCGTGACTAGGAAAAGACACCTTCCTAAGTACACACCATTTTCCAAAAGTGAACTCCACAATAAATTCCAATTACTAAAATACAACTCCAATGCCCAATAAATATTAACTACCAAGACTCTTTAGTATACATGGGAAACTACCAAATTAATTTCCACACCAATGGAAATATATGGCAATATTTCCTATTAATTAGCATCTTCCAAGTGGGTGCAAAATTCCTAGAAAATAAAGAATTTTTGAATGGCATATAGGATGTCATCTCATCAAGAGGTCCCACAATTTAAATGGGAACTTAGCAAATAACATAATATGTGTGAATCAATGAATTAATTTAACATGATAGGACTCTATGGTTGAGACAACTTAATCCCAACATTCTCCCACTTGTCAAAGGCCTATCAAGATTCTACAATATCAACATCTAAGGAGTCAAGCCAATAAAACTCTATCATCACAATCATCCATTAAACCACACAAATCTTAACACATCTTATCTTGCTCCATCTAAACACATGTCCAAACAACACACACACAAGATACCTATAATAACAAAGACTACAAAATATTTTTAGTACTCCACTATGCTCATGATCTATACAAATTAGCATTAAAAACATCAACTTCAAATCCCAATAAAACTATGAATTAGTCCTCCAAAAAGTAAGACGAAACATTGGTTAGAATAAAAACCAAACAAATTTCTCCAATCACATTTATAAACCTAGGAGACTAAAAATATCATCTAAATCTTGAATGCTAATCCATCCAATTACCCATACCTCAAAGGTATCCATCATCAAAAAACTCATGCCACCATCATAACCAACTTATAAACTGCAACCTCAAGCTCCATGTGTAAGCCAATCAATCAAGATCAAACACATACAAAAACTCCCACTACATGGGTAATCTTGAATTTGAAATATTATAGACATATTGAGACTACCAATCACAACACATAGTAAGTGTAGCCATGTAGTATCAAGAACCTAGACACAAAGATATGAAATTTCATTAATAAAATTATTTCAAGAAACATCTCTCTCAACTAGTCCATTCAATTCTCCTAGATGTTCTCCACATCCAACAAAGGAAAGAGATAAAGGAACCATGATGTCATCACTAAAAAATAATCAAGTAGAAGTGATAACACATGATGAACACAAAAGAGTGATCACCATAGATCCACCTAAGATCTAAAAATGATAATCTTTAGGGAATTCTAACATCCAAGAAGACAACCAAGATCAAAGGCAGAACCTAAAAATCTTAAACTTGTAGAATTTCCTTCTAAAACAACTCTAAATGATAGTTGTACCAAGTATGATCTTCCTTACAACCCCAATAGAAAAGAAACAACTATATACAAAATATTTTAACCTCAAAAGATCAAACATAACATAATATCATGAAATCTACATCATAGAGGTAAACCTCTCAAAGAAGATCGAACTAGTCCATTTCTAATTCATGAAATCATCCCACTACCATCTCCTAATATCATCATAAATGAATATTCACCTCAATAAGATGACTATGAATCCATCTATCATAGTGAATCCTCCAAATCCATCTAGCTATAGCTCAATATCCATAAAAGTAAAATTAGACAATACCTACATGATTAACCATCTTTTAAGTAATAATAGCCATCACTTAGTAGACCAAGAGTAAGGAATGAGAATGCTTTGCCAAGATGTGAAATCCATTGTAATTATCCAAATAAAATATCCTCGCAGGTGTCTATTCAACTCACATCCAACCAAGGTGTAGGCTCCTCTGAATTTCTATTGAAATATCACGAATATTAACCATCTCAACAACATGTCTCTCATCTTAAGAGAACTTTGGCCTCACCTAAATCTCTAAGAATCCATGAGAACCTCTACCAAGGACCCCTGGTGTCCACAAGATATCAACATTTCAAATCACATTAAGATATCATATCTAACTAGTGAACCAAAAATTGTGAAAGACCCTTTTGCAACAATAGGATCTAAGGCATCCTCCAACTTCCACAACTCCAAAGAAGATCATCCATCACCATGTGATTGATATATAATCACTTCTAAATCTCTCACTGATTCATGATATCAATCTCTTCAAGCACATGATACGTAGTATCCCAAAGCTAAAAATTATCTAGGTCCACAAATCACACCAACTGAAACAAAGATTTCCAAACTAAGTAAATACACCATGGGATAGGACCCATATCTAAGTATCCAAGTACTCACTTATTATCCATCCTCTCCTCCCAAAGAAACCACACCAATGCACTAGTGACTATAGATAATTCCAACTAATAAGTTTGAATCAACATTGAATCAAATATTATGGCTATAAATAGTACCCATTTGAGCTACCCTGTTGCAATTAAATCAATGATCAACCCACACAACTACATTACTTGTAGATCTAACCATCATAACATACAAACCCATTATTAAATCAATAAAATAAAAATAAAAAATATCTCAAAGAGAATAATTGTGTACAAAACATTACTCAAGCACTAGATCAAGTACAAATCTAATATTATAATTATGTCCACATTTAGAATCAAAGTCTAGGAATCCAAAAAGTATCACCACAAAAATGTTGAGTGATTGATTTTCTACAAGCTAGGATTTCTATTGCACCAAGAGATCAACCTATTAATGTATGATACAACCACTAAACTTATAGAACATACGATATGGTTAATCCATGTCATGAATCTTGAATGGGCACATTGGTGGTTAGTCCAAAAATTCTTCCCTCAACATTACATAAGGAGGTTCGAGCATGTGACTAAGATTTGATACAATTTTTTTACAAGCTAGGGTTGTCGTTGCACTAAAATATTGAACTTTTAATACTTGATACAACCACTAAACTTATAGAATGTAGGAGGTAGTTAATCCATGTCATATATATCAAAGGGGAACATTGGTAGTTATTCCAAAATTATCATGTACCAACATCCCCCTGCAAAGAAAGAATTACACCTCATCTCACCATAAACAAAGAATACAAGTAAAACTACAACTCTCATTTAGTAACACTCTAAAGGAGCCAGGTCCTAAATATAGTTCTTCAATATATCCACAAAACCAGAAGTTTTTTCTTGACCATGGAAAACTTGAAAAGTCATTATGTTCAAGAAAATTAATGCACATCTACACCCACTTCTCATCTTGAAGACTCAAATATTTGAAAACACCAAACAACTAGAACCAAAATAATGAATTCTCATAGATTTGCATCACCATTGATTTTTATGGAAAAATAATAAACCCCTTAGATCCAATGATCAAGAATCCAATCCATGCAAATAAATTTGGCAAAGAGGAAAAATTGGTACAGGAGATCCTAGCCCACTTCTAGACCAACTCCAATACCACTAGTAGTACATGCATTCAAGAGAGGCATGTTATCTAGAAGATTATGGATCATCCAATGCTCAATTCTATAGCCTTAATACATTCAAGATAATAATAAAAATTCATTCCAATACCCATGCATCATAAATTATTTGAATGTTATCAACTAGGAGCTCAAGATCAATGTAAGTTCAACATGACCAATTCCATTTTTTCTTTCTTCGCCATCTTTCAAAAATATGTCCATTGTCTTCTAAAAAATTAAATGAATTGAAAGAATTATAGTCACCAAAGGATTAATTTTCAGTCAATCCGTTCAAGCTTTACAGGATAAGAAATGTTAAGAGAAGAAATACCCAGAACTTGAAATTTTGTATATCCTCACTTGTAAGATACATGCAAAATAAAAAACTAAGCTTTGATATGAATCAAAGGAAAATGATGGCATCCATGACAACAATCTAAGATCAATATACACATCTAGTATCCAAACAGTAATCTAAGATCAATATACACATCCAGTATCCAACGATTTATTCAACAACTTCTAATAAATAAAAACAAGTAAATACTATTATAACATAAAAGAAAAAATAGACATGGTTGATTTCCCATGATTAAAATCTTAAAGGAAAGTGATTACAATTTAAGGATCTAATAAATTTTAGTAGCGTCACAATATATAGAATTGATATACTAGAATCACTAAACTATAAAGATGTGTAGAATAGAAAACATAGATATATATGCAAGGGAAAAAATTTCAAGGTAAAAACCCCCAAACTTCAAAAAATCAAGAAAATGTGTTATTCAGAAATAATTTACAATACATTTTTAGGCTCTAAGCCTTCACGTAGAGATTTAAATCTTGTTCCATCCTAGAGAAAATCTAACAACATAACTCTGTAGAATGTACTCCTCTTCTCTCACACATACACATTGTAAACCAACAAAGGCACCAACATATATAGAGAGCTCAACACAAGACATAGATGTCCATGGTTTCCAAAACCATCATCAATTCATAAGATGTAATTTGTGTCATAATACAAGAAACTTGTTGATTCCATGACATGTTTCTCAAAGAATCTTCCAAGGAAATAATACCTATCTCATCCATAATGGTCATCTTGCAAAATAAAATGCAAGTGCAACATAGAAATTACCTTGGCTAGAAATAGACACTTTCTTTACCTCTTTTGCTATTGGTAAAATTGAACTCTAGCACAAATGTCAATTTCTAAGATACACATCCAATGTAAAACAAATATTACCAACCTCTAGAGGCTCTTTAGTCTATAGAGGAAATTGTCAAATCAATTTCTACACCAACTAGAAGTATATGAATATATCTTCCCATAACTTAGAATCTTCCAAGTGAGTTCCAACTTCCTATAAAATAAGGAATGTATCATCTCATCACCTACCATGTAGGATGCCAACTCACTAAGAGGTCACACAAAGTTAATGTAAACTTAGGAAGTTAATAAGTAAGATAAATCAATTAATGAATTAATTCAACAGTTTAGGACTCTAACACTGAGACACCTTAATCACAATAGTTATTTGGATTACATGACTATTTCCATTATAAAAACATGATTTAGTTTTGGTAATATACATAAGTAAAAAAGATAGACTTTGATGGAAACAAAAGCATGAGGATCTTTGCAGTTGAGTAAAAAGATCTACAATACATAAAGTAGGTGTAAATGTATGGACTCCATGAAGTAATCAAGTGTTCCCTCTTATAGAGATACAATCATTTCTATATTATCCATGAGATATATGTCAATTTCCTTTTTAAGTGCATGGAGAGAACATGCCAAAACAAATCCATAATAATGATAGAATGTGAAATGATCCCAGAGGAGAATGTGAAATGATCTTGAATGAGACTCTTGAGGCCTCATAAAATACATAAGAAACTCTTTTGATAATCAATCTCACAATAAATGAAGGCATAAATAAAGGTGTGATATTTTCTATCTTGCCATGCATACTTTTTTGATGATAAATGATATGAAACAAATGACCTATCTTCATCCCTCCAAAGTTTATTAAAAACATAAAACCCTTAACTTCTCAACAGCATGATCTAAATGGGAAATTAACTTACTATTCTTAGGCCATAATAGGAATAAACTTACAATGTGGGTCATGAAATATTTACTCTTATTACATGGCATATTGAGAAACTCCCCATGTCTTCACCTAAAACCTAAGAGGTAATCAAATTCCTTTCTGAAAAACTTGACACTTTTTAAAATAATGGCTCCTCTTAAAAAACACACACAATGACCAAATAAATAGAGTTTTACTTTTTAAAACAAGGTAAATCTAGTCATGACATAACACATTAACAATCATTAGCCCATGCTCAAAGATTATTGACAAATAAATTTCCTTGGCTGAATACCCTTCTTAATGAATAATTTATTAAAAAATCATGCAATTCTAGACAAATAGGGGAATTGACATGAAATTTGTACACTACCTATGAACAATTTATTTATGTTAAAATTAGGCCACCTACAATTTCTAAGGAATTTATGTTTGAGAGGATGTTTTTGTTCCATTTCACTTAAGAAGGACGTAACATTAAGGTTAAGTGTGAGGGTGTGATCTCTATGGAAATTCAAGAATAATTTTTGTTAGAGTAATAAGATATTGCCTTATTAATTAAATCATTTTTATTTAATTATTAAGTCACTTATTATCTCTAGTTTACTTAAGTTAAATTTTAGGAATATAATAATTGATTATTTTATTAAATTATTATCATGCAAACTAGGTTAGATTCTTGTTGGGGTTTTGATCTCCTTTATAAGGATGATCTCTCTTTGTAATTATAAGATTTATTTAATTTTGATAATAGCAATCTATCTTTTTTTTCATCTACGGATTTGGGAATTCTAGCCTCCATAGCTTTTGCTTCTCTTTTTTTGTGACAGGTTTTTGCATGTAGGTGATTCTTGGGAGCTATGGGGTTGAGTTTTCATCAACTTCAACATGGTATTAGAGCTCCAGATCTTCATGCCCCTATTTTGTTTATGAGAGGTTTGGATTGGCTCTCAGATCTATGCAAAATAATGCTGAAAGAACTAGTGAAGGACTAAAAAAATTCTCCAAACTAGGGAATGTCCCATAAGATAGGAATAAAAGATGATCATGAAGAACACCATTGAAGCATTTAGCTATAAAAACTATCAAATTATTGATTTGAAGAACCTCCAATATATAGAACATGACCAGGTATAGAAGACTAAGTATGAAGAGCTGATCAATCGAAGATGGAAGGTATCTTCATGACCTCCAAAAATAGGAATGAAAGAATGTCTATATGATAAATGATCCATCTCAATGAAATGCATAGGTATCTAGCCACTCCAATCTCCTAGTACATCAAATAGTGAATACATAGCTCACTCCCTTGAACCAAGAAAGCAATAGAACCTCTGTTGTTAGCACAACTAACTCCTTTTGTGTGTGAAGCATCTATGCAAAATGCTTATCACTTTGAGCTGGATCTCTAGGTAATTTCATACTAGAGATTTTCAATTTCCTTTCCAAGTTCATTATTCGTTGATTAGTTTCTTGTGTGAAATTTGAAAAATCACACAAACTTCCTATATAATGACAAAATATTTTCAAGAACAATTTTGGCCTTATCAATTGTCTTGGCCAACTCTACCTATTCAAGTACAATGCCACTTGATATCTTCTCATTAAGCTTATCTTGAAACTTTCTTTTTGACCATTCCATTAGTTTAACATTGGTATCCTGGTCCTCATTTGTCACCTGATCAACTATGTCTGATAGTTGCTCAATTATTAGTTTTCCTTCATCTAGTGACTGCAAGCTGAAGGCATCCATGAAGATATCCTTGATATCATGAAGTGCTTGCTTTTTTTAAAATTATTTTCTTAGAATTTCCTGCCTCATCCTTCTATCCAATGCATTTTGCATTTTAGTCATTTGTGCCAATGTGATAGTTTTGGAATCGTAGGAGGGTATCTCAATTTCTTCATCTAGTTTAGGGTCTCCATAGTGAAGTACCCTAGCCACTCTTGTTGAACTCAAGCCTGGTGTGGAAAATGGCAATGGAATAGGTTCATTGCTTGGCTACTAAATAGTTTTAGTAGGAGTGCTAGTCTTTGGTAATTCTATCAATGTTTGAATGGCAACCTGCTCCTTTTCTTTTGCTGCATCATCCTTCTCATCTAATTTCCTCTCCTTTGTACTCGACATTTGAACATTATCCACAATTATAGTTGATAGAGGTGGTGGTGGTAGCATCAAAACTTTAGCTTTAGTGTATGTATAAGGTTGTACCTTTGGCTTCACCTCTTGTCTTTATGGTGCTGCTACTACTCTTTGTATTTCATCTACACTCACCAATACAGGATTTATGCATAATTATTCCTGTAGAGTAGATTGGATCTTTGAGAGATCCTCTATAGTGAGTGGGTTGATATTTTGAGATGTTTTGTCAGTAACATCCTTTATGATGACTATCTCTGCAGGTGTAGTAGTTGAGTGAGGAGGGCTGGGAGGTGGCAATTGTGTGTCTTGCACACTCTATTCTTGTTGCTCACCTATCCCCTTTTCTTCTTCTTTACTTATTTCCTCCTCTTTTTCTTCTTCATCCTTCTTTTCTTCCTCCACTTTCTTCTCTTCTACTTTCTTCTTGCTTCTTTTACTTCCTTTGTTTTGGCACTTGCTTCTACCTTGTATTCTTCATCAAATACATCATCGGTTTTCTTGTAGATAATTTTTCACACTTTTGTGGTCTTGCTCAAAACCTCTTCAATTTTATGTTGTAGAATACTAAATGCCCTATATTTGGGAGTAAATCTATTGTTGTGCCTTTTGACTACATTTGTTATTTGACTTTTAGTCAAATCAGGCAACATCCTTGCTAAGGTAGACTCCCTTATTTCTTTCTCAGTTTATAGACAAAAATACCATTTTTTCTCTACAATCTTGTATAATTCCTTTGGCAATGAACTATCTAGTTCAAGAGGTGTATGTTTATATTCTGCCATCATATTATAGACAGATATCTCTATTTTAGTTTTCTCATCTTTTGTGAGCTTATTAAAATTTGCATCCTTCAAATTATTTAAGTCTCCATTCCTAATATTAGCACATAATATATCAATATAAGACTTTGGTGGATGACTTACCACTTTAAATTAACTTATATCTTCAAATTCTTTCCTTTCATCATCTATGTTTGGTTGAGCCACATATCTTCTTCTTTTCTTGGGATCTTTTGTTGGCTGTGCAGTAGCTTTCTTCTTTTCTTTTACTACCTCTTTGACCTTTTGAGCTAATGCCCTTATTGTGACCCTTGTTGCTATTGGCTTAGTTGGAGCTGATTTTGTTACCTTCTTGGGCTTTGTCTAAGCTACAGGCTGTATTTTTGCTTTCTCTTCTTCTGCTCAGCAGGTGTAGTTGCTTCCTTAGCTTCTTCTTCCTCGGCACCTTCCTCTTTGTCTTCTTCTTGCCCTTGTTTCAGCTCTTCTATTTCTTGCCCTTTCTTTTCTTCTTCTTCACTGTCTCCTTCCACTTCTTCCACTTCTTTTGCTTCACCTTCAATATTTGCTCCAAATGTCTTCTTTATTTGCCTTACCATTTTATCCTTCTTCTTGTCAACTGAAGCAGTTTTTAGTTCTATCTCAATTTTGGACTTAACAACATCATAAGTTCCAAAGTGAGGAGTTGCTTTATCAATTTCTTCTACTAACAACACTGTGATTGCTACTGAGGCTTCATCAATATCCAATTCATATCCTAATGGCCTTAGCCATCTTACCCTTGGTATTGTAGCTTAAATGTATGTGAAGTCAATATCAACCAAGAAGCATATGTTATTGACATGTTTCTCAACTAGTGAGATTGGTATCCTCATCATTTGCTTCATAGACTTCCTAAAGTCTTTAAAATAGCTAGCCATCTGGGCTTTAAAAGTGTCTCCCATTTGATCAATGAACTCATTAATTTGAGTGACTACCATCTTGTTTGAATCCCATTTTACCTTCCCAATTGAAGGGAATTCTTCCCTCACATAAAAGAATATGCACATGAGAACTGAGCCAAATTTACACTGTGCACCTTTTGATCTCCTTATGGCTCCTAAGTTCTCATTGATTTGTTACAACATGAGTTGAGCTAGATCATAGGTGTGATCTTTCTTTACTAACTTGTATGTCACATCAACAACTATGCAAGGAACATTGTTTAGTCTGCTAGATTGATAATATTTATGTGAAATTGTCCTCACAGCAAAGTCAAGTAGGGGGTCATTCACAATGTCAATAGTCATTCCCCTATTGTTCCATTTTGCATCTGTGTTCTTCCCAATTACCTCTTTTCTGTCACTTCCCAATGTTTTTGGTTATTCTAGGGTTGGAAGACCAATAACCCTATGCATAATCCTCTCAGTAATCTTGACCGGTCCTAACTCTAGCCATAGACATCCATCATGAATTTTGCTCAAAACAATGCAAATCCATTATGTTTTAAACACTATGGGAAAAACTAGGGTTTTAGTTAAACCCTTCTTCTCAATGATTGAAAACTCATCCTTCAATATCTTATTCTCACATAACTTATCATAGGCATTGAAGATTTCTAGATCACCTACGGTACCAATTTTACAATTGTAGCATTTCTTTATGTCCTGCACCATGATGACTTTGGGTGGAATGATAGATAGTGCACCAGTTGGGTCATTTTTATAGGCTACTTCGGGGATTAGTCTGAATTTGGGCTATTTAACTTCATTGCTAACCAATTGAATCTCATGATCTACCTTAGCTTTAGGGTTTCTTAAGCTAGAAGCCATATTACTAAACTAGGGCTTTATAATGTATTAAAGATTGAAACTCTGCATAGCTCGACACTTAATAAATACCTTCAAATTGATGAGTTCATGTTGAATCTCTATTGTATTTGATGCGAGTGACTATAAGGTAGCTTCTTGATCATCTCTTAGCTCTTCTAGTTTTTTTCTCTTTGTTTGAATGTCATGAAAATGAACGATTTTCACTTTTATTAGGCTTGAAACCTAGCATTTATTGCATTCTTGCTTTACATTTGTACACTCAGATTACAAAGGATTTCTAACTCGGCATCAACTATATTTCACTCACTCAAAAATTACTGTTATCTCTTTACTCAGCATCCACTAGATTGATTAACTCAGCTTGTACTTGGAGTTCTACTCGGCAGCTAAAGATAGCTCGGTATCATCTTTCAACTCTTATCCTAGCATCTTAACTTATGTAGATTTCTTCTTTGCACTGTTCCTATGTTCTTTTGGGCTGATGTATGATACATCTTTATATGTATAAGCCCCATATGCCTTTCTAGTGCTTAATTTGATGAGGTGCGATCACTTGACCTCTTAGGTGAAGCGATCTCTCCATTTGATGTGCTGCATTCACCTTTCTTTTGCCATGTCTTCTTCATATCTTCCTTGATATGTTCCACATTAACTTTTCCTTTGACCTTATTAACTTTAGTCTTGGGTGCCTTGGCCTTTGTTGGAAAATTCTTGCTAATATGACCAGTCTCCAAGCAACTAAAACAAGTAGTTTGATTTAACCATCTACTGTAATTTCCCTTAAAATGTGTCCTTATACAGTTTTCAGGAGTGTGTCCATACTCTTGGCAATAATGACAACTATACCTGGTGTTGTAATCCCAATTGTAATGATGTACATGATTAATTCCTCTTGAAGGTTGATTAGGTGTCCACATATGCTTTGATCTACACTCAAAAGCTCCATGTCCATATTTTTTGTAGTTGTAGTAGTGACCTTCAAATCTTGGTGTCCTTATAATCTTGGTTCTACATTCATGTGCTTGATGTCCTTTCTTTTTGCACTTGTGATAAAAACTTGCATTTGTGGGTTTATCATGCTGATGACTATTCTTGCTTCTGCACATATTAGAGATATGTCCCTTTTTACCATAGAAATGACAAGGGGGTTTAGTGTTCTTACCTTTGTTTATTCTTTCTTCTACAGCCTTGGATGATTCTCCTTGTTCAGTGCTAATGTAGCCAATTCCTGAAGTATCATTACTAGCCCTTGGTGATTTCAGCAATTGCTCAAAATAATTGATGGCCTCATTGGGTTTGTTGTAGCTTTCTAATATTTCCTTTTCTCTCTTCAATTCATTTTGTAATTGTTCATTCTGCATCGTCAAGGTGGAGATCTCAATGTCCTTCATGTTCAGCTCATGATGAGCATTCATCATCTAGCTCAAGGTGTCTAACAGTATATTTGAAATCTTTTCAAATTCAATTGTCTTCTCTTCCAATCTATTGATGAGATTTCTCTTGTCATCCTCTATCATGACCTTGTCTTTAATAGCTCTTTTATTTTGTTCACTTACTTCACAAAGCATTGTAGCTTGGGATTCTTGTTCAAGCTTCAATAATATGATTTCTTCATCTTGTGCTTTATTTTTCTCCATTAGTTCTACTATTGCTGCATCAAATTCCTTGGAATATCCATTGGCAAATATGTGTGTGGTATCAATCTCCTTGTAATGTACGTCATTTTCAGCTATGGCTATCTCCTTTCTTCCTTTCAGAGATTTTCTCAGTTCCTCCCTGGCTTCCTCTACTTTGTGTAGAGCTAGTTGCACATCAATCACCTGATTGTCAATGATCTTCCCAAGTTTGAAAACTTCCATCTTCTGACCTTTTTCTCCAAGTTGTTAGGCTTCTCCTTATGAGAACCAAGGCTCTGATACCAATTGTTGGAATATTCAAATGAGAAGAGTACTTCTAGGGGGGGGGGGGGGGGGGGGGTGAATCAGAAGTACCAATTGTTATCCTTTCAAACCCTTAATAACATGTAACTAAAATTAACATGTATCAAAGTAAATAAGCATAAAATGAGATCATACATCAACACATAACACAAGAAATTTTGGTGACCTAGAAACCCTCCAAGAATAAGAAGGTAAAACTGGGGTGGGGATGACACCCACAAAAAATATTGTAGCAATGAGTTCAATCACTTCTGATGGTTTACCCTGTTAAAGGCTTTACACTATGTCAATAGTGACATGTTGAAAGGATTTACAAACACTTTAAAAGAAGTGTCACCCTATTAAAGGATTTACATAAAGGTTGTTAGAGCTACTTAATACATAGGATTTTCTTGACCTTCTCCAAAGGCTCTCTAACGTAGCTATTAAGCTAACCTATCACCATAGGATTTCAACCTCTAATACAATTATGAGAGAGTATTAGAACAATTGACCTGATTGAATGCAATCTCAAATTGCTAAGTTTAGGCACTTGATCTGCTCTTTCTCTTTTGATCCTTGCTTGATTTGATCTCAAAATATGTCCCCTATTCTGCTTTGATCAACTGGATATAAATGCTATCCCTTCCACTAAGTCTTTTCTCTTCACATTAAAATTTCACTATAATCTCCCCTTATGCATCTTATCTTCCATACATACAATGGTGCATTCATCCTCCTTATAAAGAATGCAAAGACTTAGGGTTAGATATGGATCTACGATCCAAATTGAATCTCAAATTCCCACTCATATTTTGCATTTTTCTCATTGGTTGCATGCCTTCACCTTTTTTCTAATTAGTTGCATGTAGATTGCATAGGAAATATAAATGATTCATCCTTATCCTTTTTCTCCTTCAAAATTTGTCTAAGTTGGCTTCAAAAATGGTTTACATCTTAGTTTGTGCAAATACAAACTTTTATGCTAATCCTACGTTGCTTGGTACCTGAAGTATTACTGATGCTCGACACATACTGTTTCTGGATTTCTCAGCATCAACTACATTTTCGGGTTCACTCAGCACTTGTTGTATCCTATATCATTCAACATATGTTGATCTAAGTTTCTCAACATCTAACTGACTGTGTTACTTGACATATGAACAATTCCTATGTTGCTCAACACATACTACTATAATCTGCTCGACAGTAACTGTGATCTGCTTAGCACTAACTATGACTTGACACCTATTAAAATTCTGACTCAGCATCTATTATGTACTCGGCATACATAGTGAAAATAGTTAAGTGTGTTGACACTCATTTGTCAATAATTTTTATTTGACCAACAAATAACTCTAAAAAATGAATCCCTTTGAAAGAAAAAACACAGATCTGAAAGTCAAGCTAGACCTCTCATAAAAAAAATAGGGACATGAAGGTTTGGAGCTCTGATACCATATTTTTGGCTTCATGTTTCAATGATTTCTTCACAATCATCTTTTCTTCCTATCTTCTGGGACATTCCCTAGTTTGGAGGCTTATTTAGTCCTTCACTAGTTATTTTAGCATTATTTCCATCTTATTTTGGAGTAGGGTTTTTCCCATGTGGTTTTCTCTATTCCTCCTCTTTTCAGTGATTTGGTTTTGCTTGGGTACCTCATTAGGCCTTGTTGTCAGGACCCAATTCTTCTTCCAATAGTAGTTTCTAAGTTTTTAGCTACTCCATAAGTTTATCTTAAGGGGGGTGTTAGAGTAATAAGATATTGCCTTATTAATTAAATCATTTTGATTTAATTATTAAGTCACTTATTATCTCTAGTTTACTTAAGTGAAACTTTAGGCATATAATAATTAATTATTATCATGCAACCTAGGTTAGATTCCTGTTAGGGTTTTGATCTCCTTTATAAGGATGGTCTCTCTTTGTAATTATAGAATTCATTCACTTTTGATAATAGCAATCTCTTTTTTTCCTCATCAAGAATGTCTCTTCAATGGATTTGGAAATTCCAGCCTCCATAGCTCTTGCTTCTCTTTTTTTTTGATAGGTGTTTGCATGGAGGTGATTCTTGGGAGTTGTGGGGTTGAGTTTTCATCAACTTCAATAATTTTTAGCATACAAATATAGTGAATCTTAATGATAAACCTGTGATTTGAGTGGATATAGTATTGTAGTCTTAAAAAATCACTAGCTTCTTGCAAGATTCCTTATAATTAGTCACATGATATTTTTCTTTCCTACCAAAATCAATTAATGGTTGAATTTCCTCCACCTTCGAAGCAATCCATTGAATTACCAAAGGTAATTGTTCTTTATATACCATTGATGTATGGGAAATAAAATCTTATGCTAATGACATATCATTAGAATCATAAGAGTTTTGAGTACTACTGCAATAGAGGATTTGAACTATTATGGGTTTATATTTCCTTTTGTTGTAGTGTATTTAAGATTATGAAAATGTAAATGAACTAGGTTAAATAATAGTTAAATGATGAGTTATATGAATAATGGTAAATATGAAAATAAAACCAATAGGGAAAGCTAAATCTATAAATGAGACACATATAGATAATGTGTAGCTAAAATGTATAACCAAAAGTGTTAGATATGGGTTAAGAGCTCTACAATCATGGGAGTACTCAAACTTGTAGAAATTCTTAGAGATGCATTCATGTGATCATGTAGGTCTATTTTGAGTAAATCTAGCCAAAAACATTAGACATATTTGGCAGTGCCCTAGTCCATGTCTTTTTAAAAGTTCATCAACAATTATTTATCTCAATCTATTTTGCACACTTGGATCCCTCTTTGTTGTCCCATATGAACCCACACACACCAAAATGAGGAAAATTTATTGTTTTATATAAGGTCTTTCCTTATTCAAACCCCAAGTTTATTTCCTCACCTTTTAATAATGAATATGATGATGCAAAATCATAGACTATATCCAAAGAGGCTAGAAGATAAATCATAGTTGAAATGTTGAATTAACAAAACCATATCTTGGAAAATTTTAACGATGCAATTTTAATTTGATAATTACTTCAAGTTTTAATGGAAAAACATGATAAGAATAACATAGTAAATCATGAAATCATCTTGATTTTTTATCGATGTAGCTTGTTACTCAAATTGAGTACCTAGAGCTGAAATGATTGGATACTCTTGGAATCATTTAGATTTGTAAATTTTAATGTCTTATACATTATGAATGATATTATATGCAATTTATATATTCTTCATTAGATAATTTTTAGTTTAGGATGACATGGAATAGTCAAGTATATAAATTGAAAGCAAGATGTAATAGTGATAATCAACACTAATAATGACAACAAGCTTGGGTAATTGTGGTAGCACAAGGTTTGAGGGCACCCTATTTGGACCAAAATAGGGCCTCCCAAAGGGAATAACAAGTTTTAAGTTTGTAATTCTAAATAAGGTTCCAATTTTAATATTTAGTGATAGTTAAATTGTGGTATCAATATTTAATATTTAATGTGAAATGGGTTTCAAATAGGTTAAAATGATCTAAGAAAGGTCTCGCTAATATTCAAGCCCATAAATAGTGTTAAATTATAAAGGATATAATTAAATGCACTACATCTAAGCCCCACTTTAGCAAAATTGTGATATTATTTCCACACTTGAAGTAGAGATAAAGAGATAAAGAAACTAAGAGAAAGACATACAAAAGATAGGATGACACTAACCTAAGGTACATGTAATAACCCAAGCTTAATATTCTATTAATATACACAAAAAATTAAAATTAAAGTGTATGTATACATTAAGAAAAAGTATTAGTACTAAAGAAAACAAAAGGTTCCAAGTCAACTAGGTAAATATATCTCAATGTAAATTGTTGGAATTCTTTAGAATAAATGAGAGGGGGGGGGTGAATCTGTTAGCCAAGGTCCATATGTACAAATAAAACTTTTCACAACTTAGTGAACCCATATCCATAAAACATATTCATCATGCATGCATCCATTAGATCATACAATCACTTAAAATTGTAGGTTACTGTCAAATCAACTTTGTAGAAATGTAGCATGAAAAATAACACATTTGACACAATGATTTTACATGGAAACCTAATTTGGAAAAAACCACCAATAACATGCTACTCATTCTCACTCTTCTGAAGTGATGCCCTGTGAAAGGCCAACCCTATTAAAGGTTATGATGCACATTGTTAAATGTGACCTGGTTAGAGGAGTTCAATCACCCTGTTAGGAGTGAGCCTTATTAGAGGACTTTAGATCATTCACTTGGAAAGTCACCTAGTTAAAGTCTTTACAAATTATTGTTAAGTCAAACTTAATCCAATGGATTTACCCTAGACTAGTACAATGATTAGAAAGTAACAATAAGGCTTGATCTAATAACTACTTGAAACACACTTGCAGATTATAAATCCTTGTTTCAGTCCTCCATTCTACTTGGCTTTAACACACTTGAACTCTAATATCTTGTTCACCCTTCAATAATCCATACCCTTAAGCCTTCTTTCTTTGCTTGCCAATATCAGTCTCTTCTCTTTGGTCACTGAATGAAGCAATACCTTATACTCCTTGTCTTCCTTAGGTTCTCGCACATGAAAACCTTTGCTTCTGACCAACCATCTCTATAAGTAGAAAATTAAGATCTTTTTTTGTTCGTCCTCTATCATCCATTTTAGGGTTAGGTATAATTAGGTAGGATTCAATGAATCTACCCATCTTTTCATTTTATTCCCTTCTAGAAACTTCTCCTTTAATTCTCTTTGAATTCACTTCAAAATGGTTCATCTTGAATTTTGTGCCACCAGTTCATCAATTTTATCTTCCACATAGTTCACATAATCCAAGAAATCAAACTTGTTTCCTTAGATTCATCAAATTCATGATCTTTCTCATAATGCTAACAGTCAACATTAACTTGCTTCTAATGCTCAACACAAATCACTGGTACATTTGACCCCATTTTTAGACCAAAATTTTTGACCATCTATTAAAATGGGGTCAAATTGGTCAAAAAAATGTCTTTCTTTTTAAATCCATGCCCGTGTTGGTCAAAACTTTGACCAACATGGGGCTTGTTATGCCATGTCCATCAAAATTTTGACCAACACAGACTTGTTATGTCAAAATTTTCCCTCCTCTTTGGGTCTAGATCTCGAATTCAAATACAAGCCCATTCAGGTGTGAGAAAAACTTTCCTATTTTGTCACAAAAAAATGGTGAAGACAAGATCATTGCAATGTGCAATTTGTAATAGAGTGTTGTAATGGTCTTAATTAGGCTTGTTAGTGTATCGGCTCGGGGATAAAAGTGGATGAGGTTTACGACATCGTTGCTTATAAGGTTAGATTTTTCTTTGAATGGAATGTTTGTTTGAGTTCTTTTTCCAGCATTTTCAGAAAGCTCATTGATGTAAAGTCTAAGATATTTAGAAATTGAGAAAAAAATTATTTGGGTTAAGGCTTTTGGATAAATTTGTGTCAAATTTTTGAAATGAATTCAGTAATAGTTGGACATTCTATCATAAATAATTGTTCCCCTATTTTGCTACTCCTAGATAAAATATGCATAGATCATGTCTGGTTTTGTGTTAAGCATCTTAATTTTCTCAAATCTGAGCTTGTGTGAGTGGCTTTTTATTTGACCCATAAAAATTTATTAAAGAACATTTTACGATGTTTTTAGAAGCTCATTGATGTTTGCTAGTGCTTCGAGATGTTTCGATAAAATGATAAAATGGTGCCAAATTTTTGAAAGAAATTTTAGTACTAACTAGGCATTCCATAATGAAGAATTGGTCATTTGTTATATAGCTCTTGCATACTTAACATATAGATCATTTCTTTTTTTGTGTTGAGCATCTTACTTTTCTCAAAACTGAGCTTGTGTAAGTGGATTTTTATTTAAGCTATAGATATTTTACTGTTCGTGATTAAAAATGATGTAAGCAAGTAGCTCTGAATTACAGTGTAGGCTTTCCTATTTGACTTGTCTTTATATTTTTTTGATACAATTTATATATGTGTACTGAATAGAAGTAAGCAGCATTTGTCCCCAATGCAACCAACACATCCATGTTTGCTGAGCCTCTATGTAATGTGTGGTATGCACCTACATAAAATTTGTAGCCTATTATGAACTGTATTGGAGTACACAACACCCATCGGAGGATTGTACCAAGAGTCACCATGTTCACTAATTTCAGGTCTTCCCATGAAGATACCATCGGAAAAAACATAGATAGTAGGAAAATAGGAACAGAGAATACACAACTCCAAAGGAAATATTTCTTATAGTGTTCTATTTCTTTGACCCTTTCATAGTCTCTTCCTCCTAAAGGACTACATAGGCTTGCTCTATAATAATTTGGTTCTGGCCCTGCTTGTTGAATGCATTGTATTATAAATTGTGGGCCTGTTAGATCTAGATCATATGAGACACTCACTGTTTCTGTATTTGAATCTATTTCTGCAAAATTCATACTAGGCAATGATTGTAGAGAAATCTCTATAAGCTTTGCTCCTTCACTTGAGTTTACTCTTTCTAGTCTGAGGTGAACTTTGTTTATTTCATCTCCTGCATTGATTAAGTCTAACTAAAAACCTGCTTTTGTGACTTATTACATTATCTGAGCAATTGTGCATTACTTGGGGTCATAGTGTACCTTTGCTTCATCTAGTGCAAGTGTAACCACTGCCTTCTTAACTCCCCTTATTCTCTTTAGAGTGTGTAAGATGGACTCTGAATAGCTTGTGTAGGTCATACCCCTGATTCTCAATTGAAAAACTGTCTAAGATGTCCTCACTGACATCCTTGATTAGTTTTGCCTCCAAGCCTACATCCTCTATGGCTTCTTTGATTGTGTTGATCCTTTGATTGCAGCAAGGATAACATTTCTCGGCTATGTCATGGACATGCTTGATTGGATGTAGAAGTTGTCTCTAGTTCAACCATAAACAAGACTACATTGAGAATTATGGTGATTGGATTTTATGATAAATTTATGTATGTCTATGGAGCATAATTCCTTTATCAGATTGTTATGGTTGTGTTATTTTTTACCTAACTTATGTATTTACTCTTTCTGGATTCAAGAAGTGCTTAAAATTCAACATGAACATCTATAGTAGTTAAAGACACAATACAAATTAAGATAAGGAAAGAGCATTGTGAATAGAAGCATAGACCAAGCATAGCCACATAATTATTGTATCAAACCTAGATTTGTTAGGAACAAAGGTGGCTGAGGCATTAGCAACTTCACCCATTGATTCAGTAGATCTAGTTACTAAAAATGGGGATCTAATAGACTTGGCAAGGGCAAGATTCAAGGTGATTTCTAATTGGTAACATTACACTCTTGCCTGGGATATCTTGCTCAGAATCACCTAAGAATCATACCTGGTCTTTCGTAACCCCCTATTGGAAAAGAAGTGTGAAATAATTTATAAAGAGGTGTAGACTATTCCATACTTTGTAAATGTTGTTGTTGAAGGCCATTCAATATTAATCTTGGCTGACTTTATTATCTTGTCATTAAAATTCAATAAATACTAATGAAATTATTATTATGATTGGTCTGATGATAGGTAGAAGAATTTTATTAATAGTTAAGATGGTTTGTTTGCAGGAAATATAGTAGCACTGCAATTTAAAACCCCAATATGGGAGCAGTGTATGACTTGACGAAACACACTCTACTCATTTGAAAACCTATTTTCTATTTCATGAGAATGGTATATTTAATCATGATTGGAATCCTCACTAAAACTATGTTGGTTTCAATAAACTTGCAGGACAGACAAATATGGTACAGAGGAAGGAGGAAAAGTTTACCCTCTTAACAAGGTATGCAATTCTGTAACTCTTTCAAGATAAGAAGTTTTTGATCAAAGTTACCCAAGGTCTCATCTATGTTTCTAATTGATGATTTTGATGATAGCTCAGATGAAGTGATCATAGTGGTCGTTCATTATTAGAAAACTCAAATAATAAATGTTTCCTAATGACATTAATAAACAAAAAATATATAAAACCACCTTTTTTGCATTACAATAAGTATCTTGAGTTCCAATAGATCATACAACTCTACCATAGGTGGAAATTGTCATTAATTTTTGTAATTCAATTTTTATGCAAGAAAAAAAGAAAATGGAAGAGTCATATATGATGTAAAACATCATTTAGAAAAATCTTGTACTTGCAGAGCTGAGTAAAATGCCATTTACAGCAGTCAGAAAACAATCATCAATGTATTTTTGTCTCGACGATAAAGTGCTATTTTTGTAAGTCAGATTGCCTAATCGGTGCAACCTCACAATTCATTTTGTTGGAAGCTGCTAGAGAACTTAAACAAAAAAGAGAGCATAATAGTTGAATATAACTGTCCTACATGGATCCAGTTAAAGGTACAAGAGCAAAAAAATATGAGGTGTTCACTGTTTGATTAGTTTCGACAAGGTTAAGTGTTTATATCATGGTTTAATTATTTTGAATGACATGTTTGACTGGGATTGTAGCAGCTTTTTTGAATAGATGTAATATAATATAGTAATAGATATAGGAGATATTTGTAGGGCTCTATTTCTATCAGCTTCTAGCTTCTTTTGTAATCTATTTTTTATGATTAATAACATCATTGTTGCTGCAATAATCTACTAAAACTTATACTTTGATTTATGCTCTATCTCTATACTCTGATTTATCTTTTAGATCCAATAGACACATGTTTCAGGAAAATAATAGCTAACATAGAGCACATTGTTGCAAATTAATGGGTATCTAAAATTTTCATTTTGATCAGACTCATTATAAGTCCATTGGACTTGTTGATATTTTCTATTTAGCCTATCTTAATGTATAATTTCCAATTGTAGCCAGCATCTTATTATATTTCCCTTTGACAGAATGGATATGGATCAGTTAGTTGGTCCCCTGTCTTCGATAATTGACAAAATTTGGAAGAAATAGGAGATAGCAAGGGCCATCTATTGCTGTTGAAACTATGGTAGAGGGATGAGGAGCTCATAGTTCATTACATGGAAGTGAAGGAGTCAAGAATTGATAGCATGAACAAGGAGATTTTCCAACTTGTTTTTTACTACTTTGCTTTCAACTGGATTGTTCTCACTCTGCTCTTCACCGTTGGTAGTAGTGCTCACACTTGTAGTAGATGGTGGATTCCTTGTAGCACTTCTTTGATAACGTCTATGATTCTCATATGTGATGTCTTGACAAGATTGTCATAAGGGGGAGAGTTTAGATGGGGTTTCTGAAAGATAAGGCTATTTTGAGAAGTGTGAGCAAGTGTATTCAAGAGCTGAGGATGAAGGGTGTGAGCTTTGATCTTTTCAAAGAGCCTCAAAATTCCAAGAGAATGAAGAGCTCCAGTGTGGAAACCAAATTGAACCCTCTCAGATGGTGCTCTTAATAAAATGAAGACAAAATATAAATAACCAGGCTTAATTTGTTAGACAAAATTTATAACTTGTCCCCAAGTTTTTATACATTTAGAGAGGCCACACATGGTTTTGGCTTGCATACTAAGTGCCAAGAAGACTAAAATCACATCATTCAAGCATTCATACATTCTCTCTCACTATATCAGGGACCACTTTGTTAGCTTGCTGTGAATTGTAATACTGATTAGGAATTATTATATATACATAGATAACATGTCCTTCCTTTCCCCACCAAAGCATTCAACATTCCTATCTTCATCTATTTTCTTTCCTAGGATATTGGTCCTATACCAAAAGTATCAATCGGTTTTGAAGTCTACAATAGCAAGAAGCAAGGTAAATCACCAATTTTTGCTTCTTAAGCACATTATCAAGGCACTCTGTAAGTTTGTCAAAGCCCATAAACCAGTTGGGTATGATCTTTGCCAAAAGTGAAGAAGATATTTTGTATTTGAGGATGAGATGATGGGGGATCATGCACTTCTCTTCCACTGGATGTCCCAAAGGGGCATTATGTAGTGTACGTGGGTAATGAAAGAAGTCGATTTATCATCCCCATAAATTACTTGAATCATTCTGTATTTAGGGCATTTTTGGAGAAAGAGGAGGAAGAGTATGGATTTCATCACCAGATGGGATTAACCATCCCTTGTGATGAAGTTGCTTTCCAAAACCTGATATCTTGTCTAAGGTAAAAGTCTCCAATCCTCTGAAACAAACATGATTTGAACTTAATCTGCGACAATTGTCTCTAGGTTTTGGTGTTGATGGGGTAAAATTGCTATAATATTTGATTCCTATCAAATATGCCAGTGTTTGATGCTTTTCGAACTTTGAATACTCTGCTAAGGTTGTATTATCTTATTGCATGAGCTTGCTCAAGGAAGCATGTGAATGTTCTTCTAATAAGCTTTGGATGCTTCTATAAGGGTCTGGGATTCATTTGTTGTTAATTTACCAACTTTCTTACAAATGTATTGTGAGGATGGTGGGGCATTGCATGTCTTAGATTTTTCCTAGAAGCTCAAGCTACTAGATGTTTACTTATGTGCTGCATGAATTTCTTCTGAGAAAGTGTGGTCAATTTGGACTTGGGTATGTGTGAAATTTATGGTCTTCATTGTAATGCTATTTCTCTTTGTATGTTAATTACATTCAAGTAATTTGGTTTGTAAAATCATCTAGTCCAGAAATTTTTTCTTTAGCTCATGAATGCTTAAGTCCCCAAAGTTTGAGTAGTTTCTAAATTGATTATACTTGCATAAAATTTAATTCTGTTTCTATTTTTCCCCTGTAGCTTGAGCTTGTTGGATCAAGTGGCTTCACTCACTTGCAACCATGTATTTTGCAAGTAAGTAGAGGTTTCCAAATATAATAAATAAAAAAGTTCAATTTTTTTTTTTGGGTTAATGGTGGAGATTTACATGCTTAGCTTATATAATATGTATGTTGTTATTGAATTGGATTACATGAGTATTGTTTATATCAATGATTTAGATCACATTCTGTGATCCATCATTGTAATGAAAGAGTCCATAAGAAGAAAAATGAATGAAGTTGTGAACCTAAACTAACTAAAAAGATTTTTTTTTTATTTTTTTAAAAACTAAGATGAGAGAAAGTGTAAGAGGTGTTAGATAACTGTCAATTGATATGACAAAAAAAATAATTTTAAACGAATAAAGAGAAAAAGAGGACAAGATAATACAAAATATGTGTATATGTACATACATAAATATGTGTATATGTGTACACATATTGAAAAATAAAGAATATAAAAGCTTAAACCAAAAAGAAAAAGATAAAAAAGGAATAAGCTTATATATGTTTATTAATCTTTACTTGCACTAAATTAGCTTACATGTCTTTCTGGTTTGCAGTGCTTGTATTTTGAGGTCTATAAAATCTACATCTGTATGCCCAGCATGCAAAGTGCCATGTTTACATAGAGGTAATTTGAAATCTCTTATTTTGTGTACAATTTTTTTGGAATAGTATTTAGAAGGTCTTTGAGCATAGCCCTACCAAATCACACTCCTCAATTAGAACCTAAAATAGGCTTGATCCCGTAAAATTCCATCAAATAAGGCTTTGATTTCTAGTTATTCATTGGTAGGGTCCTAGATTGAAATTTCATCCACTTTTGTATAAAATGTCATGCTTTTCAATTTATTATAATTATTGAGAGCTTTTCACCAATATATAATGATCTCCAAAATGGCTGGTCTCTTCCACAAAAACCTATTTACCATCAGCAGCTTGCTAGGGTTATGGCCTTTTTAATTATAGATGCCAACAGTGATGGTATGATGCAAAGCTCTGATTCTTTTCTTATCAAAATTTAATTATGTACACCTTTGTGATTGCAGAGGTTCATCTTGCACCTCACATGGATAGCTTAGTTATCATATATAGGAACATGAAAATTGTTGTTGGTGTTAAACTTTATGGTTTGCAGCCTTGAATGTCAAAAGACTTTAGAGGTAAATTTGATTCCCCTACAACCCTCCTTGAATATGCAATGCTTTTTCTCTTTTCATTTGAATTTACCATTGTATGATACACAATACCAGATAACCCAGGCAAGGAGAATATAATTCCTTCCCCAAATGGCCTCAAGCAAAAGAAATTTGTGAAATCTAGGGGAAAGCCGAAGAGGGCTAAAGGATGTGGTTTGAAGCCTTCTTGATTGTCAGTGGTTTCATCTCACCAAGCAATAGAAAACACAAAAATAGAAACTATTGAACAAGAGTTTCCTACTCTAGCTATTCCTAGTCCTCATCAGCCTATGAAACAGTCATTCCCAACCAAGAAGAGGGTTCAGGTTTCTTTACATCCACCTGGTAGTGTTGAAAAAACACCTCTTAGAACTGTAAACAAGCCTTTCAACTCTAAAGACAAGGTATTCCAAAGTGAGGGAGGTGGTATTAAAGGAAATTTTCTTTTGAAAAATTTGGATACTATACTTTTTGATTCTAAAGGTCAGACATGTCTTCAATCAAAACCTAAAACAAGTGTGACTGCTCAAAATTCCATCAAAGGTAATCCTGTGAATGACAAGGTCCTATTTGATGAACATGGAAATCCTTTACTATCACCTTTTTTTTGGCTTAGAGACTGTGAGATTGAAGAAGTTGATGGCACTCAAATGCCTAATTCTCAACCCACTTAGTTCACTCAAACTACACAGGCATCACCCTCTATGTGTCCATCTTTTAGCAATCTCAAGGATTCTGACAATGAAGGTTACCATCGAGAGGTTCAAAATATGAGTAGACTCTTCCCTACTTCTAGTGTTCTATTAAATGCATGAATGCTATGTCTCATGGTTCTATCTTTGTTTTTGTAATCAATGGAAATGAGTATGGACTTAGCCAAGTTTCTCTAAAACATTGGGCTTTGTAATGTTCTTAATTTTGTGGAGGATATCAATGTGCTTTAGAAACACAATGGGTATTGTATTTTCTCATGAATGTAGTTACTTTGGTAGTGTGTATTTTATTAGGTACTGATAAATGCAAAAACCCATTTTTGCCTTACCCATACTATGGCTTTGTTTCACTTCTCATACAAGATGGATGTGAGATTGGGATCACAGTTCTTGACACCTTTGATAGTGAAATGTTTGAATGGACTCAGAGACCCTGCTCACTCGAGCTCAACTTTAGCCCAAGAAAAAAATAGGTACCTCTATTTATTGGTTTTAGCTTAGGCTCTTCATATTAGAACTTATCATATTTTAATTTTTTATCAGTGTCTGATTCATCAAAACTCATCTTCAATGCAATTTCCTAGAGAATCAGAGATTGTTCAGATTGAATCCAAGTCATTGGAAGGAGATGATGCATTACTTTTCAATGATGTAAACAAGAGCCACAATGAAATTATTCTAGTTATTACAGTTGAAAGTGCAAATGGATCCGATATAGAAAGGGAATAGGAAAAGGAAAATAGTAGTGAAAATGCTAATGTTAGAGCTACAGTTGTGCCAAAGAAACCATCCAAGAAAGAAAAGGTTAAGTTTTTGAATAGTGATGAAATTTTTTCCATAAAATGAAGAAAAATGGAAATGTTAAGCTCGAGGCAGAAACAGTTGGTGAAAATGTAGTTGGCAAGAAGAAGAGAGGGAGGAAGCCTAAAAGGAGCAGTGGTAGGAATCTTAATGATGGAGGATTCTCTCATGTGAGAGATTCTTCTAACAATATAGGTTTTGATGAGTCTCAGCTAGATTCAAATAAGGAGTTGGCTTTTACAATAGCTAACATATTTGATGTTATGTTTTGCTTGTCCACAAGTAAGCCTACAACTAATAGCTGTGTATCAAAAACAAATAGTGACATAAAAGTTAAGGATTAGGAAGGCCACCATCCATTGGATATTCCTAGCACTACCCAAAATGAAGTACATGAACATATAACTATAAATTTAGCACAAGTGAGTCAAAATGGTGTTGGAAACATTATCAGTGGTGCTAATCTAGAGACAACTATACCAGCTGACACAACTGAGCAGTAGCCAGAAGCCCTTGGAAATAGTTTAGGAAGTGATTCTAGCACATTGAAGAATCAAGTTTTCTGTGCTTTTTGTCAAACATCTGGCAATTCATAGGTGAGAGCATTTAGGTTATTTTCTTTTAGCATCCATGTATTTCAGTTCATGGCAGCACCAACCTGCATATTAATGTTGCAATCTTCCAGGTTGCAGGTCAGATGATGCATTACAACAATGGAAGGGCAGCAACTAAAGCAAAAGAGATGTCATTAAATGTTGTGCATGTGCATAAGTTCTGTGCTGAATGGTGAGGATTTGAAAGAGTATAGTTTCATTCTTTTGAAGATCTAACATTGACTGCTAAGTTTGCAGCCTAATATTCTCTTTTAGCATCCCTTTGGGTTGACCTATACTGTGGTCCATTAATTTAGCACCTATAAACATATTTAACATTGATTGAAATATATTGGAATTCTTTGCACCAATTTCAGGGCACCAGTTGTCTACTTCAAAGGTGACTGTATAATGAATCTCGAGATGGAAATATCCAGAGGCACAAAAATCAAGTGTACTATATGTGGATTGAAGGGAGAAGCTCTTGGTTGTTGTTTTTACAAAGTGTCATAGGAGCTTTCATGTTCCTTGTGCACTATCTAACTCAGAGTGCAGATGGGATATTGTGAGAAATGAAATTTTGTGCCCTGTACAAGTATTTTTTGCATTATTGTACAAGATAAACTAAGGTCTGAATTGTTGTTGGTTGATTGCCTTGGTGCCTACAGGATGATTATGTTATGCTATGCCCTGCTCATGCATCACACAAATTTCCAAAGGAGAGAAAGGCTAAAGCCACGAAGAAAGATAGCACTCTTCATACAAGGGGGAAAAAGATTACTATATAGGCATTACCCTGTAGGTCATTGCTGAATTTACTTTGAGAAGTAGCAATAAAGAGTTATTTGAATTTCTCATGTTCTGTTTGATTGTGATGATATTGTCTCATCATGTGTTTGATATTTGCAGAGGTAACCAAAGCTCTGCTAGTATACTTATAGGTTCTGAACCAAGGCAAAGATGGACATGGCCTTTAGGTCTATCTTGTAAGTGGGTTTTGTGCGGCTCTCAACTTGACACTTCCCAAAAGGTATATAATGAGTGTCAAATTGTTACAGTAATGTTGTTTCTTTTAAATCTATTGCACTTTGTTATCAATAAAAAAATCTCATTTAAATGTAGGAAACTCTAAACAATTTTGCAAATCTTGTTGGCACGACTATCTCTAAGGCATTGAGTCTAACCGTAATCCATGTAATTGCATCTATTGATGCAAATGGTGCTTGTAGAAGAACACTGAAATTTTTGATGGCAATATTGGAAGGAAAATGGATACTGAATATAGATTGTAGGTTTTATGTTCCTATTGTTGATTGTTATGTCTTAGTATCTTTTTTATTAGAATTGACTAATTTTTTTCAAGATTTTTTAAAGTACAAAACACTGAGTTTCAGCCATAATACATGTTCACTGATAGAGTAATAACACACAGGGATCACATCATGCCTTAAAGAGGGGTCACCAATTCCTGATAGCTTCTACATTGGGAGAGAGATGTGAAGAAGTGGAGGTTCAAGTACAAACCACATCTGATTTCATTGATTGCTTTGATGCCGAGTAGATAGGCTCAGCATTGCAAGGTTTATTTAATCAAAATGGAGATGGAAATGAGGATATTTTTGATTGAAAAGTGATGATCCCTTTTGGCTAGGAAAATTTTGATCCAGTCCATGACTTGGCAAGATCTCTACATTCATATTTTATTATTTATATGGATCCATTGTTCCAAATTTTTTGTTTATAGCTTGTACATCATATACATGTAAATTTTTCAAGGGTTCCATTGTTGTAAGTATTCTTCAGTACACAAAATTTTCAACATTTTCAACATGGGTTATACTAAGTTTTTATCATACAGCTATTGTATTCATGTTCCAACAATATTTTTAAAGAAATCATGTTCAAATATATAAATTTATTTAGTCTTGAAATTATTTTAGGGATATGAATTTTTCAAAATGAATTTTATGCTAATCATCTATAGGATGTAATTTAGTGACTGTTGAAGCTATGGTGTTAAGTACTTTGAAAGATGAATTAAACATTAAGTACTTTGAGATCTTAGGAGCTATGTGGTGAGTGTTGAGAACTTATGGTTCATGGGATTTACATTTATGTTTGCGCATGTCCAGATGTTGAAGAGAATGGGATATTTAGATGTAACGAGTATGGCTTCTAAGTACAGTTCTTTTGTAAATGATAGGTTACTAACCACTGTATGTTTTATTGGTTTGTAGGAAAGCTTATTATAATTGCAAACAACTGCCCTCCTCTTCGTAGATCAAAAATAGAGTACTATGCTATGCTTGCAAAGATTGGGGTACATCATTTCAACGGAAGTAAGTTATTCTTTCTGAACACATTATTGGGAAAAATTAGAAGAGCTTCATACATCCTCTAGACTTGTAATACCTTGTTTAGAGTATTAATAGGCATGTTATTGTAATAAACTGATCATTTTTTTTTTTTTGATGATCTAAATTGGAAAGATGTCCTTTATATCTTGCATTGATAGTGTATAATGTCCTTTATTTTTGGAGTATCTTGATTTCTAGTTAAACATGCTAACCAGTACTATCTTTGACATTTATCATGTTTTTGGAAATTGAGAACATATTCTAAATGTGAAATAATATACCTCCCTAGGTCATTAGCTGTATTGATGAACAGATGATGCAATCAAGGATATTGTACACAGAGCACGCGGGAGCTGCACAAGAAAAAGATTTGGTGAATGTGATCGACTGTATTTTGGGGCTCTTAGCATGTGAATGAAGGCCATTAATGTTCAAATTATGGTGAATGGAAATGATTTCTTTTTCTCACACTTGTAGATGGATATGTGGATTTTAGATTTCAAAGTGGTGACTTTTGTGCAGAGCATTTATGATTGATTTCCCATCTTGATAGTATGGAATCACAAGGTTATGGATATCAAGAAATCTATCATCCAAAGGAGTTTGAGGTTCATCGAGAGGCTTATGAGTTTCATGGAGAATGGATTTCTAACAAAAATTATTATGGTTAGAGTTAGAGATGGAGGATGCAAGAACACTGCCACTAGCAAAGATGGGACTTCGGCAGCCACTGGGGTGTGATGAATCCAGTCCTTCCTTAGCTCATCAAGGACCGTAGTAACCCTAATCTCTTTCTTTTTCTCATTATAATTAGTAAATAAAATCATCTATTGCTATTACTAATTATTCTTGGACTAATTATCTTGGAGTTCTTTTGCAATGCTCTATTGATATGTGGGTTTTGTTTTCACCCTATCAATGGATCTATCACTTAATTATCGCAAATTGTAAACCCATGACATTGAAAGTTACAATAAATAAGCCCCAAATATTCACCATCCATGATATATATCTAGGACATCAAGGATTTATTGAGGATTCTAAAATTTATTGTAACTAACAGGAAGGCATAATGAGTGGCTGAATGTTTCTCTTGGACCTAAACAAATACTTGATACCTATATCTTGTTCAAGTTTTCAATAGCTGTACTCATTCTAATTTTTTTCTCAGCTTTAAGTTTTTAAACAATCTTTAGAGATTAGATAGATTTGTTCAATAATTTAATAGTAAGTTTAACTTGGAGTGTCTGGTTATTGCTTTCCATGGGAGATCAATCGTATGTTGTGAATGAAGCCGCTTCACAGGCTTCCTGTTATATATCTCAAAATTCAATACAGTGGCAATGTTAAATGTTTTGAATAGTAAATAATACTTCATACATTCACTTGTATGATAACCTGGTGTCTATATACTATGTAGGTGATTTTATCCCATGACGAAGACCCTCCAGTTGTTAGAATAATGGATTACACATAATCTCTTGTAATATATTGTTTTAAAAAGACAAATGTTCTTTTGCATTTTATTTGATGAAAATAAGGTCTACTATAAAGTATGGATTTAATGACGACACATATCCATATTGGTTCTCTATAATGATAGCATTTGAAATTGATATATCTATTTCTTATAGTTTCCAACATAGTCGAAGATACTTTAGGCACTCATCTTTCTACTGTCATTGTTGGTTGTACTTTTGACTAGACTTCTATTTATTTGTCTGGTCATTCATAAACATTAATATAGTTTCTTTCTTTATATTAAATTAGGAATTATTATTGTTGTTACTTTCCCAAGGTAAGGTAACAATAAAACAAGGACAATGAAGGTCCATAGAATTAAAATGGCACAATAATGTCTTCCATAGCTTATTGTTTTTATATGGTTTTGTTAAAAGTTAGGAAATTGATGAGAATGTGGTTGAGAAAAGAGATGTACAATTATATGAAAAGTGCTTTACCTAAATTGGTTAGAGGAAAGATTTAATATATATTCTTTTATAGATCAGTGATGTTCAAATCCAATAGTAACACATAATTTACATTTGGATGTAGATTATGTACAATAGTGATTGAAATTTCATGCTTTAATACACTTTTCACAGTTCTACATCTTGAAAGCTGAGACAAGATGGTTAAAACATATGTTAAGCACTATTATTCATTTTATTTGGTGACTTCCCAATGACAAATAAGAGAAGCTAAAAATGGTGATTGGAAGGGGTGGAATCCATTGCTGGTCCTCGAGACCAAGTCCACATACCATGTATCAAAACAAGTAAAAGCTTGGGAACAACTCTATTAGTTCACTATTCTTTGTGATTGAAGTGTTATGACTCTTTAATAAACAACCTTTGATTTCTCAACTCTTGAATAGGATGGTAGCCCTAGAAGTTTTAATTGTATTGTAGCATCATCTCAAAGACAATGACAACTTCTTTCAACACAAAGCAACTATTATGAGGAAACATGATCATTTCAGGTGGTAATCCTATTGAGTATATGTTTTAGGGTGTGCTAATAGATCAAGTACAACTTAGGGGACATGTTTCAGTTAATATATCCAATTAGAAGTTTGCGAAAGGAAGTCCCAAATTGCCTTCACATGCAGCAAAGAAGACCAAACTTCAATAACTTGCAGCTTTTCTATTTGTTAACCTTTTTTAAATACACTTCATAAAATGGTCTTGCCTAGTTTTAAGGCCTCTTTGTAGTCTATGAAATTATGTGGTGGGCAAGTGTTTAATTTGTTCTACTATTTTACTTCCTGCTATGTAAAATATATGGTGTAGAAGGTGTAGAAGAAATGGGAAAACATGTTTGAAAGCACTTTTACTAGTTCAGTTACATAAGCCAATGCCAAAATGCTATAATAACAATGGTAGTGACTTTGCTGTGTTTGACAAGTGTACATTAGATGGAATGAATATAAATCTTTAGGCTGTATAGGTCTCCCCCTCGTGGAATTAAAATCCTTAAGAAATTAATGCAAAAACTAATAGGTTTAGTATCCCATTCATCATGCTACTTTTAGTGACTTTTGTTGGTTTGTATTGTAATTATGTATTGTATGCCATATATCTTCTAATAGGTGGTGTTTCCAATGATTTTGATCTAGGAAGCACTAGTTAAGCTGAAAAATTATGTTTGAAAGTTTATATTTTTCTATCTTTTATGTTCATCCTAATTCATTTCTACAGATAATTATAAATTATACCTCAATGTCATGGCTTGCTTGTTCACAAAGTAGAAAAACCATAATATGATTACCATAGAGATGAGGTCATATACTTTTTAGCATTTCCATAGTTTATTCATGTGTTCAATATGGATGTTGGTGTTGCAGCTGCTCTATATGCAAATGTTGGATATTCTCAATCTAATATATTTATTGCTTTGGCTCACCCAGGATGCAGTTCAGCAACCCTCTTTAATCAGGACCTCTCAAAGTTGACATGCTTGATTTTTTTAAGTTTCCCACTTGTTAATGAAGATTTGATTAGTAGTGCTTCAAGGTACTATTCTTCTTATGTGTGTAATGGTTCATAATTTCATGATTCTGTAATCTACCTATTTGGCCTAACTTTTTTGGATTCTACAGTAGTATTTTTGCTCCAATAATACGGACAAATGAATTGTGTCATCAGTATTCTGAAGACTGTGTGCAAGTCTACAAAGAGATGGGTGTCAAGGTTATAGATTCATTACTACACTCAGGAATGGGCTCATCTTCAATCTTCAAAAGATTGAATATGAGCCCATTTCTGACTGTGGTAATGAATTTCAAAGCTCCTTCAGCCCAAGCATATCATGTCCTTTGGACGATCTTTCTAAAACTGCTTCAACATTGTATCCTTCAGACTTTAGTTTATACCTACCAACAACAAGACTACTTTGCATCATTAGAATCATGAATAAGGAATGCAGAGGTAAGCTTTTTTGGGTTTTTGCTGAGAAAATGTTGATATTAAAGCAGTGGGGCTGCTTGGCATTTTATGCAAATTTGTTTGGTGTAATTTAAGATTTGAAGAATACTATTGAAATTTTTCCTGTCCTTCTTATTTTATGCAAATTAAATATGAGATTCATTGTTACTCGACTCCTCTACAATTTTCAATAACTGCTAGGATACTAAGAGCATATCATCTTGGAATGTTGGTATCATGGCTATTTAACAAGGTTACATTTAATGTTAAGTGCTTAGTAGAACATAATTTTGTATCTCTTATAATCTTGTTAGGTGGCTGAAGGCTTTTTTTTTGAGTGTAGGATTACACACAATACATTCCCCTATCAGTTGATGAATTAGAATCATGGTTTGGGACACCCTTCATTTATGTGTTTGATCATTCTACTACTGGTATGATTGTGAATGCTTTTTTGGAGATAAGTTTTACTCAATAAAATGTGAAGCATATGGAATCTTCTATGATTAATCCAAACAAATACATATGCCCCTTTATAAGTTAATTATTTGTTTGAGGTATAGTGCATTATAATGGTATTGTTCATACAACATTGATGTTTACTCAAGAAGACTATTTTTATTTAGTTTTATTCACCAAGTTTCCTTTTCAGTTTGATTTTGAGCTGGTGATGCTTGAGACCTAAATGCCTACAAATGCTTCATGCAGTGTCCAATCTCAAGCCCTAATCACTAGGAAAGCTCCTAGCTCTTATTACAGTTTGCTTACTACAATGTCACATCCAGTTTGCATGTGATTCTACTGACCTAAAGGATCCTTAACCACAAACAATAGTAGTCTCCTATGCCCAAGATAATACAACTTTGTTTGGATTTAAATAAGAAAATCACAGCAACATTATTAGTGAGGGTTTGTGTCTGCTCAAAAACTTCTTATCTAAGAAAGCCTTCCTGAGGGTTGTGAGCTTGTGTACTTCGCTTTACATCAAAGGTTCAATGCGAGCATGCTGCTAAGACCCTGCCCAAGGTTACAAATGCAAAGTGAACTAGTTTTTAATGCTTCTCACTAGCAATAAATCATGTTTTATTAGCTCATTATCTAGCTGGTTCACCTTTATTTCAAATTTAATGCAGGGAGGAGGAGCTTCTTGGTCAAGGTCTTGCATTGAATGATGAATTAGATCATGTGCTAGGGAAAAACAACTCCATTACTGCAGGGTCTCCTGTTACATGAAAAAGAACAAAAGAGAGTAAACTAGAATAAATTTGGTAACTTTCCACATTTCAAATGTGGATTATACCTCTGAACTATTGGATAGAGAGAGAGGGGGGCAGGGTGTTGCAAAGCTATTGCATAGCCAAGGAGACAACAAAGGAGCCTCCTTGTCTCCCCTACCTCCACATGTGAGAGAGAACACTATTGCATAGAAAGGTAGGCAACAGAGCAAGAACATGCACTAGAGTTTTCCCTAAACTGGGTGTTCCCAAAGGTAAATAACTAAGGCTATTCCACTTGTTTATTTTCATATTTTCCATTTGCATGTATGCATTAGAATCTATTATCAATAACTCAACATAATATCTGTGTTGGTTACTTGATGACCAAACTCAAAGAGTCAACTTGGCGAGCATACTTGCACTAGTACATTTGGGTTCATTTTTCGACCTTTATTGGTCAAATTTTTGACCCAATTTTTAACCAACCCATTGGTCAAAATTTTTCTAGTCAAAATTTTGACCAACTCACTGGTACATGATTTGTCTCAATCATATAACTAATTATATATTCTTCATATTAGTTACTATCGATGTTTTTTAGGCATTCTATAAAATAGTTCACATGCCTTGCATATGATGACATTTTGCATGCATCCTGCACTCTCTCTCATCCGGCTAATGATGGATTACGCAGAGTGATCTAAAATCATGATGCTAAAAAAAACACAATCAAATCCAAAATAAAATTGCACTACAAATGGATTGTGGAAATATGATATTGGTAAATTTGCATGCATGTCTACTAGGACAATCACAACTTAAACATATATTTGTCCTGGTAGACATGCATGCAAAATTAACAATAGCAGATTTCCACAATCCATTTGTAGTGCAAGTTCATTTTGGATTTGATTGTGTGTGTTTTTTAGAATCATGGTTTCAGATCACTCTGTGTAATCCATCATCAGCCAGATGAGAGAGTGTAGGATGCATGTAAAATGTCATATCATAGGCAAGACATGTGAACTATTTTATAGAATGCCTAAAAAAAATTTACACCTAGCTATTGGTGGAAATTTCCACCAATGCCTGGGCATTTTCTACCTTTGTTGTGGAAATTTCCACCAACGCCTAAATTTTTTCTACCTTTGTTGGTTGAAATTTCCACCTTCATTAGTCAAAATTTCCACCAACGACTAAATTTTTTTCTACCTTTGTTGGTGGAAATTTCCACCAACGTCTAAATTTTTTTCTACCTTTGTTGGTTGAAATTTCCACCTTCATTGGTCAAAATTTCCACCAACACCTAAATTTTTTTCTACCTTTGTTGGTCAAAATTTCCACCTTCATTGGTCAAAATTTCCACCAATGCCTAATTTTTTTTCTACCTTTGTTGGTCAAAATTTCCACCAACGTGCAATTTTTTTTCTACATTTTTTTGGTCAAAATTTTGACCTTCATTGGTCAAAATTTTGACCAATTCCTGTTTGAACCTACACAATGGCTTTGGTAGGTTTTTGACCAATACATTGGTCAAAATTTTGACCAGAAAAATAGCGACCAACATGTTGGTTGAAATTTGGTCAAAAATTGGGTCAAAAATTTGACCAATAAAGGTCAAAAAATGAACCCAAATGTACTAGTGAATTGCATTGATAAACATCCACTATCAAATCACTCAGCATGAACTACAATTTATTGGTGCTCAACATCAATTGAACTTTATTCGTCTTATGCTATATCACTTGGCATACACTAAAATTTGACATTTCTTGACTCCAACTCATTTTCTGCTCATCTCTAACTAACATTGCTTAGTACCTACTATGCAAATTGTTAAGCTTGACAAACTTAATTCTTTTTACTTGTTCTTCTAAACTTAATTAGTGTATCCATCCTTTGCAACCATAAGTAGATAATCAATGTACTATAATATCACTATCATAACTTATCCTTGTACTCCTTTTCCATATCATATCTCAACCTTTCCTCTAGGTGTTATTGTTACCTCATTTGATCAAATCCTCTTCAATCAAACAAATGATAGTACTCAAATAATCTAAGTAGTTGTCTTACCAGCAAATAGTAGGTTTGACATCAATGACAAAACAATGATTGAAACACATTCTCATACTTGTATCAATCTGTTTTCAACAATCTCTCTCTTTGGCATTGATGGTAAACCAAACTTAATCAGTACAACCAACAATAATGCTAAAAAGACAATAATTCCTTGTATTAAAATCTCTCCCTCTATCAACAGCTTTCATCTTCTGAATAGGTTACCAAATTTTATTATGATCAACAAACAATCAACTCATACTTATGACTCCCTCTTGATCACTTTGTATATCTCATCTCCCTCTGAGTAGATATTCCATGTTTCTTCTATCTATATCTTCTATAATCTCCATCCATTTCTAGATTATTGGATTTCTCCCATTATTTTTCTTTCTCCTTCTTTGACAACAATGTCAAAGACTTGTCATCTTAATATGTAGATATGAACATTTTTAGTTTCTCCCTCTATCACCTAGCTTGTGACTAATTTGTAGATCTAGCTCATTGATTACATTAGGAAACTCCTAAAGTAAAATCTACTACATCAATGTATGACATACATCAATCATCTTAGTTGATGCAGGTCACTTCTCATGCTTTTTAACTAGCCTTGGATAGGGATAGCACCCCTAGTTTACCTCTTAGATACTCATGAGCATCCTTAGGTAATGCTTTTGTGAAGATATTGTGAGGCATTGCCCCGACCCTTTGTAGCATAGTTGATACCTTATTATTTTGATACTTATGACTCGATATGTCGAGACACTATCAGATACACTGAACATATTATGTTATTTTATGTTGTGTGATGCTTTACTTTCAAATATTTGATTTTGTCATTTAATGCTTTATGAACATATATACTGATGAAGTAAGTGAATGAATAATTAACACTTTGATTATGAAAATTTAGTGGTTAAGTATATGAGTAGATTTGAGATAAATAGTTAATTAATTGAAGGATTATGTTTTGAGTTATGTGATTTCCTTGATACATTATATACATATATGTATGTGATTTTCTTGAGCTACTGATGTGTACAATGTGCAAGATATTTTAGCCAAGAAATCTAATGGAGAAACAAAATTGAACCCTATGTACCATTTGTGAAAACCTCATTGTATGTATTTTATTTGTATCATGAGATGTATGAATGTATCATTCTATAATCAGTAAATGTTAACATTTCATAACAGTGTTTTTATAGTGTCTCTTGACACTCGTGAATTGTTTATGCATTCCAACATGCTAGTTAGGGTTAACTGAATAACCTAAAGACCTAAGTCAGACTACCTTGCTAATCAATTTTTAATCGAGATTAATTACCCCTAATCTAGATTAGTGTTAATCTCCTTTTTGAAGATTGTTTGTTAGTCCTAAATTTTTCCTAGCATTTGTTAGGTCCCTAATTTATCCTATAGGTCTAAAAATATGGAATCTTAATAGCCAAGAGGTATGGGTATGGGTTGGGGGTATTTTCCATCCTCTTAGCCCCTTTTGTTGACTTTTATGGTCACTCAAAAACCCAATTTTTGCTTTATTGTGAAAATTGATAGATTCCATCATGAGTTGAATGACCTTAACCCCACCTTGAGGTTAGCCCTAGGTCTAGTTGAGTTAGAAGCCTCTAGAACTTTTGGGTAAGTGGGGGGAGTTATTGCTTGGAGAAGTGGTTGAGTTTAGGATATTATTTAGAGGCATTTTTGAGAGAGTTTTGGTTGTTACCCAACCTCTAGTTTTAGAGGGATTTTCAAAATTGAAGGGAAGGAGAGGAAAGCAAGCTCATCTCAAACTTGTTCATTTTCCATAACCTTATTTTTGAAGGTAGGAATGCTTCACCTCCCTTTTTGTTCATGTTGTGCTTTATGTTTTAGTTATATTGTTTATGCATATTTTTGTGTGTGTTGAGTGTGTTGGGAAGGATTGAACAGATTTTCTTAAATGTCTTTCCTTTGTGGTTTGTTTTGAATTTTGAAGTTTTCTTTTTATGGGTGTTTTGGCATTACTCACCCTCAGATAGGGCAGAAGTGGCCATTTTTGAGGGAAGGTCTTTTGTTGGACCCCAATAGTGTAGAGTCTCTTCTCAAGACAAGAAGAGGGAGAGAGGGTAGCATGTTATGGGCCCATGCCTATTAGCATAAACTACGTATGAGTTTTGGCATGTAAGAATGGAAGAAGAAAGTTCTTGAGTTATAGCCCCGATAGGGCATCTATTTTGGTGTTGTGTTTGATGTCTCCTGTTGGGAAAATCCCCTTCTTCCTAGTTTGGTTCAATGTTGAATCTGTTGTGAAAAAAAACCTGGTATGGGAGTGAATGTCTGATCTTGTCTCCATGTTGTGATTGGTTGTCTCCTAGTTAGTTTTCATTCTCTCCATGATCACCATGATGTATTGCAGAATTCAAAATAGATCCCTTGTTAAGGGCCAAGAAGGAAATTCAACTTGTTATTGAATTCAATTATGTTGAGGAGATTTCTCCTCGGGATTGAAATCCTGTATAAAATGTATTTTTACAGTTATTGTTGAGGTGACAAGGATGTCAAGTTTTCTTACTGATTCTTTCCCAACAGAACTTTGAATTAGGTGGTCAATAAAATAATGATTGAGTAATATCATTTCTTATGAGGTTTTCATATTTTTAGTTATATATATGTATATCAAAAATGAGATAAAATGATGATGTTCAATTATGCAAATTTCAAGTTCAAATATGTTAAGGCAAAAATTAGGTTATGTTGGGAACTTGATTTGTTTTCATGCTTAATAGGAGATAAAATTGCTCTTTCATTATTGTGATAACAAACTATTGAACTCTATGTTTTAAACCATTCAAAAAAATATAAATACCCCTTGTTATTAAAAATATATCGTTTGAGGAATCCATACTTGGTAATAATAAGGACTTAGAAAAAGAAAAAGAAATGTCCCCAAGAGAAATATTGCCCTTTGGATTTTGTATGGGGGAAGGATTAATTCCCTCTTTTGAAATAGATAATCTTTAAAGATTCTCCTAATTATTTCCTCTTTGAATAAAATAAATTAATTAAAATTTGGATTAATAATTGTTAAAAAAAATGACATACAACATAAAACAAACAAATATCTATCTCTACCAATTTAATTTTTTGTATTTACTCCTCCCTCCATCCTTCTAGGCGCCAACTTTTGGTAAAGGCGATGATTAATAGGTGATATCACCCATGTACCCTTCCATAGATTTCATAGCCCTAGGTAGCCCATGTATTTTAGCAAGGATAGTGTCAGATTTGTTATAAGTATAGAGGAGATTGTTTTAACTTTACCCTCCCTTCCTATTTGGCCGCCCACATCACCTTGCTGTCTATAGTCTGGGTCAACGCATGGGGAAGGACCCTCGGGCAGAGAACCCCACGTGTGGCAGAGTTAGGCACTTAGGAAAGCACATAGGCTCAGTTTGGGGAGGGATGACAATTTGGGAAGTGTGTGGGCTTGGGGTAGGTTAGGATTAGTGGTGTTAGATTGTAATAAAGTTGTTAGGTTAGTTAGAATTTAGTTTTAGGATTTTTTTTTCTTTTAATCGATGTAAGTATAGGATGTTTTTATTTTAGCTATGTTATTTAGCTAAAGTTTTAAATTTAGTTAAAAGTTAATATGTTTAGTAATATAGTTACTTTTTTTGTATTCATTAAAATGTTATTTTTTAAGCATTAGTTAGTATTTTAAATTTATATTTAAATGTAGTTTTATTTAGTTTTGTAAATGGTTTTTAAATTAAAGTTAGTTTAGTTTAAAAGATAGTGTAGTTTAACTTAAAAGTGTTTAGATTTTAGATTAATTTAGAAATTAGTTTTAATTTAGTAGCAATTTAATTAATATATTTTAAAGGTTAGTAAACTTAGTATTAGCTGTTATCTTGTTTTATTAAGTTAGTATTAATAGAGTAGTTGTTAGTAATTGTTAAATTTAGATTTTAATTACATAAAGTTTTTAACTAGTTAGTTTGTTTATGTCTAAAAACAAGTTTATTAGTATATGTTAGACTAATAGATAATGTAAATTTGTTTTTCTTTGTCATTTAGTCAAATTTAAGTTTAATTTATATTGTTATTTTACTAGGAATATTTTATTTCAAAAAAATTTTATTATAGATTTAAATAAAATTGTGATTTGAATAAAGTTAAATAAAGTATATTTATGTGTATGTTAGATGTGACATTTATTTTAAATAGTTCTATGATTTTAACATTTCAAAATAATTAGACTTGTATTCATTTAGATTGTTACTCAAATAATTTAAAATATATTGTTGTCAAATTAATGTAGTATCGAAACAAACATCAATATCAAATCACTATGTATATCTCTATCAGCTAGTTCAACATCTCTTTCATGTACACTAATCTCAGAATCAGAATGTGCCTCAACTTCATTCTATGACTCGACACCTAAATGTAGCTTGGTTCCTGAATGTAACTCAACATTCATAGTATGTGACTTGATAGTCACTAAAACTTGATGTTGATTTGCAACTTGATTTATAGCATCTTCATCAACATGAATACCTTCATAAAAATATACAAATCATTTATATTCCTCTGGTTCCTTCATAGGTTCAACCTCATGTACTTTTGTATATTCATCAAATTTCATATTTACACTCTCCACAACTTTGTTAGTGTTAGTATTAAAACACTTATAAGCTTTACTTCTCATGGAATAGCCAAGGAATATACCTTCTTCATTTTTTGCATATAGTTTACCATTCCGAGATCTTTGAGAATATAACACTTGCTTCCAAATACCTTAAAATATTGTACATTTGGTGAGTATCCATACCATAGTTTAAAAGGTGTTAAGTGAGTACCTTTTTTGACTTGCACATGGTTCAAGGTATAGAAAGTTGTACTTACAACCTCTCTCAAGTATTTCAAAGAAACATTCTTCTCCATCATGAGTGTCCTAGCATGGTCCATTACAAATCTATTCCCCCTTTTAACAATTCTATTTTGTGGAGGGGTCCTAGGGGTAGATGTTTGTCTTTTGATTCCTCTGTCATTACAAAACATCTCAAACTCATTTGATGTAAATTCTCCTCCTATCTCAAACATTTTAGACTTTTACCTATTTCCTTCTCAGCTCTTGCTAAGTACCACTTTAACATTTGGAAAGCATCGAATTTATATTTCAGAAACATAACTGTCATCATCTTAGAATAATCATCAAAAAATAGCATAATGTACTTATCACCTTGTAGTTTTTCACAGCAATTGGTCCACACAAGTTAGTATGAACAATCTTTAATATTCTTTTAGAGGTATGAGTCTTACTCTTAAAAATTAACTTTATCATTTTGCCTAACTGACATTGTTTGCAAATTATATTGTTAGGTTTCTTCAACTTAGGAAAACCTCTAACTCTTCTCATGTTACTGATACTAACCAAGTTATCAAAATTAACATGACATAACCTCTTGTACCATAACCACACATCATCGAATTCTACAACTAGACAAGTAGTATCATCCATATCAAGGTAGAATAGATTACCTCTAGTTTGATCACCTTTTCCAATTAGTTTTCCATTAGTATCATATTTCTTAGAAATCTTGTTTTCAAACTCAACTTTACAACTTGAACTATGTAGTTGTGACACACTTAACAAATTGTAGTTAAGTCCTTCAACATAATAAGCATTGTCACTTAAAATATTTTCTGTGAGTTTGATAGTACCTTTTCCTTTTATCAGATAGGGTGCATCATCACCAAAGCTTACACTATTTCCATCATAATAATTCAAGGTAATGGACTTACTTTTATCTCTAGTCATGTGATGTGAACACCCACTATCGATGATCCATTTGTCATTCTTGTTCACACAAGACACTAGTGCAGTTGCCTTATCCTCATTAGATTCATCCTTCATTGTAACATACACCACTTCATCATCATGATCATCATATCCATCTTTAGTTTCCTCTTCAACAATGTAGCAAGACTTCTTGCCTTTTTCTTTGTAATCTTTGTTGTCTTCATCTATTCTACTTTTGTACTTGTCTCCACCTCTATAATTCTTCTTCTTTGGACATCTAGCAACAATATGACCAACCTCATTGCAATTAAAACACATGATAGGTAACTTACCTTTGAATTTTCCTTTACCTCTATGAAATCTCATTGCCAGAAGTGCTTCAAGTTGTTCTACATCCTCCTCATCTATATCATTGTCACTGGAAGCATATTTTACATTTTTCTTCTTCTTCTCATTAGGGTCCTTTAATGATAGCTTAGCATTGAAAGCAGATTTGACATTTTCAAATACAAAGTTATCAAAATTAGACTGCTCAAAAGCATTGAGCCTACCTACTAGACCTTCAAGAGTCAAATTAGAACTTGGTATAAATCTCAGTTCTTGAATAGCACAGACTCTAATAGCATAAATGGGTAGTAGTGTTCTCAAAACTTTGCTTAGTATAGTCGCATTATCTATCTTACCAATAGCTCCTCTTATTTCATTAACAACATCTTTTATTCTAGAGCAATATTGAGCAACATTCTCACCTTCTTGCATTCTCATATCATCGAACTTACCTCAAAGAATTTCATATTTGGCTCTTAGAGGATTTGTGTCTCCTCCATAAATGGTTCGAAGAGCATCCCACATTTTTTTGCACTGTCAAAATCCTTAATGTCATCAAACTTGACATAGCTTAGGGTAGAGGCAATCTCCAACATTGCTTGGTTGTGTTCTTTCTTCTTTTTTAGATCTTCAATAGTTAGGCCTTCAATAGGGTCAACATGCTCTATGGTGATGGTAGATTGTGCATGATCTCCAAGACCTCCTAGGTGTAGCTTCATCAGACTTTTCCATTGAGGAAAGTTATCTCTATTAAGATTGGGTACCTCTCTTTTTGACATCTTGATCTTTTTCTTTTAGTACCTTAAAACTAGTTCTCTTAAGTAGATGGCTCTAATACCAATTTTTGGAATTAATTATAATAACTAAGAGGAGGGGTGAATCAGTTATCCAAGGTCCAAACACTAATACATTTGGTACCAAATTACAACGGCATTGTCGTCGCAATTGCGACGATGACAAGGTTGTGACAGAAAAATTGCAATGGCACTGCCGTTGCAATTTGGTACCAAATGTATTAGTGAAATGTACATATAAAACTTTTCACAACTTAGTGAACCCATATCCATAAAACATGTTCATCATGCATGCATCCTTTAGATCATACAATCACTTAAACTTGTAGGTACTGTCAAATCAACTTTGCAAAAATGTAAGCATGAAACATTATAGATCCAATAACACATTTGACACAATGATTTTATGTGGAAACCCAATTTGGAAAAAAAGTACTAGTAACATGCTACTCGTTCTCACTCTTCTAAAGTGATACCCGATGAAAGGCCAACCTTGTTAAAGGTTACAATGCACATTGTTAAATGTAAGTTAGTTAGAGAAATTTAATCACCTTGTTAGGAGTGAGCCTTGTTAGAGGACTTTAGATCATTCACTTGGAATGTCACCCAGTTAAAGGATTTACAAATGATTTTTAGGTAAACCTTAATCCAAAGGATTTATCCTAGATTGGTACAATGATTAGAAAGTAATAGTAATGCTTGATTTGATAAATACTTACAACACACTAGTAGATTATAGATCTCTATTTCAGTCCTCCATTTTTCTTGGCTTTCATAGACTTTAGCTCTAATAGCTTGTTCACCCTTCAATCATCCATACCCTTAAGCCTTCTTTCTTTGCTTGCCAATAACAGTATCTTCTCTTTGGTCACTGAATGAAGTAATACCTTAGACTCCTTATCTTCCTTAGGTTCTCATACATGACAACCTTTGCTTCTGACCAACCATCTCTATAAATAGAAAATTAAGATCTTTTATCATTCATCCTCTATCATCCATTTTAGGGTTAGGTAGGATTAGATATGATTCAATGAATCTAGCCATATTTTCATCAGTTCACACAATCCAAGAAATCAAACTTGTTAGCTTAGAATTATCAAATTCACAATCTTTCTCATAATGTTTATACTCAACATTAACTTGCTTTTGATGCTCAACACAAACTGTGTTTCTTGGTATCCACTATCAAATCACTCAACATGAACTAAATTTTATTGGTGCTTGACATCGACTAAACTTTACTTGTCTTACACTATATCACTCAACATACACTAAAATTTGACTTTTCTTTGCTCCAACTAATTTTCTACTTGGTTCCAACTAACATTACTCAACACGTACTATGAAAATTGTTAAGCTTGACAGATTTAATTCTTTTTACTTGTTCTTCCTAACTTAATCAGTGTATCCATCCTCTGCAACCATAAGTAGATTATCAATACACTATAATATCATTGTCTTAACTTATCCTTGTAGTCCTTTTCCATATCATAACTCAACCTTTCCTCTACGTGTTATTGTTACCTCATTTGATCAAATCCTCCTTATCAATCAAACAAATGATAGTACTCAAATCATCTAAGTAGTTGTCTTACTAGAAAATAGCAAGTTTGACATTGTAGAACAAGATTTAGTATGCAAAGAACATTAACAAATAAAGTAAACATTCACAAACCAAAAACTAAATTCACATATATGCTTAGACAAAGAAAGCAAACAAGAAGTGCAAACCTCACAAGATAAAACACTCCATGCTTTCTTGATTCTGTAGATGTGTCCTTTTGCTGTGGATGTATGCTCAAGATGCTCAAAAGCTTGCTTCAATGGAGATGGGTAATGGAAAATTGGTAGCTTTGTGAGCTCTCAATTTGGCATTATAAGGGTAAGATTGATGGCTTTGGTTCTTAAAATAGCATGGTAACTTTAGCTCAAAGATTGTTGATGAAATGGCTTGGGATGGGATTCAATTTATAGGCTAAGGGGTAGAGGGATGGAGGGCTTAGATGCAAGGATGGATGAAGGCTTAAGGAGGGCTAGGATGCACTCAAAGGAGATCACATGGATTGTGCTTGTTTAGCACCAATGGGAAGGTGACACTTGTCACAAGGAGGATGAGTGTGAGAGGGTAGGGTAAAGGGTTGGTTAAAGGCATGATGAGTGGGGTTGAGTATGTAAGAGGGATGTAAGAGGAATGAGTGTGGAAGAGGGAAGAGTGTGGAAGATGGGTGTAAGAGTCATGAGTGGGCTTGTAAGAGTCTTTTATGTTTTGTAAGAGCACTCATGACTTAGTGGTTGGGTTTTTTGAGGGGAGACTTTGGTTTGGATTAGGAAAGTCTTAAACTTGTTTAAGGAATGTGACAACATTAGGGGGTGGATTAGGCTTGGGTTTAGGATTAGATTAGGGATGTTAGAGATGTGCAAGTGGATGGCATTAATGAGGGTGGGTGAGTTAGTGACTAAGCTTGGTTAGTATGGGTGGATGGGGTGGATTAGGCTAAATGGAGGATTAGAGATAGGTTAGGGGTTTTTGAATTTGAGGATTTCATTTATCAAATAGATTTATTTAATAAATGGGGATTTTTGGAATTAGATAGGAGAAAAGGATTTAATTGATAAATAATAGATTATTTGATTTATCAATTAGGACTATAGATGATTAATTAAATTAATCAACTAGGGATGGCAAAGGATTAATTAAATAAGAATTTAATTAATGATGCCTTTAGAGATGGCTAAATTAGATTACCAAAGTAGTGTAATCAAATTTAGGTGTCTACAGACATCAGTGACAAAACAATGATTGAAACACATTCTTATACTTGTATCAATCTATTTTCAACAGTAAATGACATATCTAGTATCATTCCCAACATATTATTACAAAAGAACAAGTTCACTTCTAGATCATATATAGGATTGTGATATTATATAATTTTAGATAAATGGTGTGAATTAAATAGGCCAAAAAGTTGTGTTGCATTGGGTGATGTGTGTAGCACAACAAAATGATCACATTAGCAAGCCATGTTATGTACTAGGCGATAAATGCCTAAGAATGCATATGCATAACAATGATCATGTTCAAAAGTTTTACTATGTTAGATGACTAACAAGGGAAAAAATGATTACAAGGAGGGGAAATTTAGGAGCTAATGTAAACTGGGGCAGTTGCATGGTGGTTTCAAATGACCTTTCCAAATTTGGTATGCAAGTGGCTGCCCCAAGTTATCTGGCTAAGGAGTTGGGTTTTTAGCTTCTCTTCTTCCTTTTTTCTGGGTCGGTTTGGGGGCTTATTTGACCTCCCAACTATATACTTGTCCTAGCTTTCATTTAATAAAATCATTTCTTCATATAGTGGCTCTTCCTAGTTTTATCCTAAAAAAAAATGATCATAATGATCATGTTAGTAAGTTTTTCTATGTTATATTTTAAAAAGTGTAAACAAAAATGATCACAACAAGGAAACCACACTACAATGGGTAATCAAAATAAAGGTTATACAACATTCAAGTTACTAGATAAATTGATAACTATGACACAAGATACATTATTTAATGCACGTTATAGTTTTTAGGGACTAAAAAAGAAATAATTTAAGAAAAAAGGATGCCTCATACATTACCCACTTAATATTTTGACATGTTTTGATTTTGATATCTTAAGGAATATAGAGATCCATATCCAGTTTATAGACATTTAACACTTAGGAGATGTCATATTAAAAAAAATGTGTGTCCATAGATATGAAGAAGATCCTTATAAATGATAAAATATTCAAGAGATGATAAAGGCATCCTTATCAAGGATACATATCTATTAATTAGAAAAAGTCAAGGGGAGATCATTTTCTAAAGAAACCTATTTAAGGATATCTTGAAACAAGGATGCACAACAAAAGCATAAAATATCCTCAAGAAAGGATGTGTTCCTTGAAAAATCCATCTTCACTATTTTATTAGCAATGAAAACCTATGCTTAAGAGTTATCTATGTTGCTTAGCCTAGAAGAGTACTAGTTATACTTGTGATTGTACCACCGCGACTGAAAATGAACCCAATATAGATCTACCAATGATACCAAATATGACACATTGTTGAATATGAAATTCTAATACTTTATAGTTATTCATGGAATGGCCATGCACACTTAATTATAGAAATAAGAATAAATATTTTTTCATTATATTTTCAATTTTCTTTCAATTTTAAAGAGGATTAAGTTTTTTTTAAAAATCATTAATAAAACAATCTCTTATTTGTATGGAAGATGAAAAGTAAGAAGCAATCCTTTCTCTTGTGAAGAAAAGTTTTACCAACCTAAAAGAGATATAGAGGACCTACATAATGAAGAATGAGATGTAGACAAAGGAGAAGGTTGGAATCATAAATCATTTAAAAAATTATAATATATGTTTTCTCAAAAGCCTATATAATTTGTTCCATACACCCCAAACCATCTCCTTTGTATTCATGTTAACAATAAATTTTAGAATCAACTCCATAGATTTTTTCCAAAATAAATGTAAGATCATTAGGAGAAAAAGCATCAACTATTTTGGATTGAGAAATTATTAAAAAAAGTGGAGTGCATACTTCACAAAAATAAAATGAATGCGAATAAAAGTTTTTATTTAAACAAAAATATTATCATAAGACCAAATATGCTCTGACTCCATCTAATGCCTTTGAAACCCTAGTAGTGTCGTAGATATAAAATGGAGGAATAGGTGTATGATGGAAAAAATCCAGCCCTATTTTAGGTCCTTATCAATTAGATGAGTGAAAGAAAAGGAAAATGAAAGAACATTAGGATGTAGTCAATGGAAAAATATGGCTAGAAATGTCCCATGGAAAAAAGGAAAATGACAATCAAGATAAGGGTTGGCAGCTGGTATAGAAAAGAAAACCAAGAGTGGCCAAAAAAATTTCTCCCCAAGGTTTACCCCAACCTTCAAAGTAAATGTGACACCATTAGTTCATCACTAGTATGAGTGCCAAATCTCCCAAAAAAAAAAAATAGTAAAGAAAATATCCAACAGTGGTCACTTGTAGAATAGGGGATATATCCTTATTTCAAAATAATTTATGTGATCAAATACAACTATGAAAAGAGGTACACAATAACCATAGGTGGGAAATCAATAAAAGAATAAGTATAATCCTAAGTAAGAAATATGGATTCTTAAAGGAATTAGAAATGGTAGAGAAGATAAATAATCTTGGGACAAGAATAAATATACTAGACTCTATGGTAAAAATCAAGAAGGATTTTTGTCAGATTCCCATAAATTTACATTTGAACAATAATAACAGTCTAGGAAAACACAAGGATCATATTGAGGATACAAAGGAAGGTTTAGTAGCAATTTAAATAGAAATTGCAAATCTATAAGTAGCAAACAATAGTCCCCATTCACAAGACAACACACAGTTAAGAGGGAACTGAGAGGTTGGGATTATGATAGGATTATATAATTATGAAGACATATCAAACTTTAAAAAATCAATGGAAGAATCACTAAAGGAAGAATTGGTTGAAGATGAGAACACAAGGGAAGATAATTTTTCTTGATACACAAAAAGAAGCACCAGAGTGCCAGCTAAGGTTGGTAGTAATAAAAGCAAAGCAAGACTAGAAAAATCAAGAATTGCCAAGAATCAGAAAAATAGATATAGGAAGTGACTTGTGGAGCTCGGAAGGAAAACTAGGGATGAAGAAAATCAATCTAAACTTATAGAAAAAATTCATGCATAAAAGGTGTAGTACCTTCTCAAGGAACATTGAAGGTCACTACATGGAATGTTAGGGGCCCCTAAAAAACAAAGACTAATAAAGATTTATTTAAAATTATTTAATTTATACCTAATAAATAATCCAAGAAACCAAACTAAGTCTAACAAAAGAAAACTAAGGGCCCGTTTGGTAGCTGGAATTAGAATGGAATTGGCATTCAGAATTCTAAAAAAACCCTAATCCATTGTTTGGGTCCGCAAAATCAGAATTTGAATTGGGAAAAAGTGGAATCTGGTATCCCCATTTGACCCCCAAAACAAGGATTCCAAATTCCTTCAAAATACTTGTTATTTGGAATTCTCATTTTAATTCCCATTTTAATTCCCTTTTTTTGAAAATGAGGATTTCAACTAAAGTAAAGTTTAATTGGGATTGACTTCTGGATGCCCATTTGGGGGCACTTTTTTTTGCACTAATTTTTGAAATTTAATTTTTTTAAATGGGGGGAAAATTTTTCGCTATTACTTTCTCATATATTTTCCACTGTTGAGTAATTTATCAGGCTTTTTCTACCTGATCTGCCTTAGTAGTTACTGCAAAAAAGTTTGGTGAAATAACTTTTTCACATACATTGTTTCTTAGTTAAATGAATCGTATGCAAGACAAAAACAATCTACTCTATTGATCTTTTTCTGGAGTAAAAGTGTTTCCAGGTAAGATTTTGTAAAATTTTAATATAAACATTTAGACTTTGCACCTGTGAGTTTGAATGTTGTGATGATCAAATTTTTTATTGGATCTCTACAAATATATATTTTTTAATGAGATGTTTTTGACTCTTATTTCATCAATTCTTGTGATTCGGATTCATTCAACAAGACTTGAACAATATACATATTTCATATCAGTAATTATGTGAATTATAATCAATGGTATTTTTTTATAGAGCAAGAGTCAAAAGTTTTAGTATCCATTAGTACAATCTCGTCCTCATCCATTATGATAATGTTTACTTTCAATGTGACTTAATCTTTTTATACTTGTTAAAAATGTTTGGACTTCAACAAACCAAATAAGTATTGAATTTTTTTGCATGATGATAATGCTACAGCTAGATGATAATATTTTGCATGTTATTTTGGCTAGTATTCCAATTCCACAATGTGCAACCAAATGAAGGAAATCTATATTCTCACAATGAATTCTTGGTCAACCAAATAGTCCCAAATTGGATTTCCTAATCATAATCTAGATTCCAAGTTCCAGAATCCCAAAGCCAGCATTCAGAATGCCAATGCTTAATTTATATTCCAGCAACCAAACAGGCCCTAAATGAAAAATAGAATAGGAATCTGGTAGGTAGACTGGGTGGAATCAATAGGGGCATCAAGGGGATTAGCAATATTATGGGACCCTGGGAGACTATCTTATGAACCCTTAGGAAAAAATAGTAATTAGATATTAGGTATAATTAGAGGCATAAACTCTAACCTTAATTACATATTGATTAACATATAGAGTCCAATACAAAGCAATCATAAGGCAGTGTTATGGAGAGAATTAAGAAACCAACTTAATTTATAATTATTAATTTCAAATATTAGGAGGAGACTTCAATGAAATCCTTTAATTAAAAGAGAAATTTGGAGGATCGCCAATTATCTCACAATCACAAAAAGACTTTAGCCAATGGGTAAATGTCAATAATGTAATTGATATTAAAAATATTATTAGTAACTACACTTGGACCAGCAGAAGGGAAGGCTTCAGTCAAATAGAAAAAAAAGTAGATAGGATTATTTTCAAAGGATATTTATGGGTTTTGAATCATTCATTAGAATCCAAAATTTTAAAATTCTCTGACCTAGACCACTACCCACTCATATTAGACATTGTTGAACCAAATAAACCCATTAGGAAACCTTTTAAATTTGAAAAAATATGGTTGCAAAACAAAGAGGTTATGGAACTAATAAAAAAATATTTGAAGGAAGAGAAATATGAAGGTTCTAAAATATTTTTATTTATGTCTAAATTAAAGGTTCTAAAAAATAAACTACTAAAATGGAATAGAGAACATTTTAACAACATATTCAAAGAAAAACATAAGGTTGAACAAGATTTAAATTATTTAAATGAGGAAGTAATCAAGAAGTGAATGGACTCAAAAATTTATCACAAGGAATACAAATTATTAGCCACATACAAGGATATCCTTGCAAAAGAAGAGATACTTTGGAATAAAAAATCTTGTAAAATATGGTTGGCTCAAGGCAGTAGAAACACAAAATTCTTTCACAACAGTACAAATATCAGGAGAACCATTAACATAATCACCAAAATTAATGGCACTAATCATAAATTGAATCAAGAACCATAGGAAATCAAAACAGAATTTGTCCAATAGTTTGAAGATATATATAAAGATACTCAAACACGAGGATATCCTCACAAAAGAAGAGATATTTTGGAAACAAAAATCTCACAAAACACAGCTGATTAAAGGTGATAGAGATACAAAATTCTTTCACAATAGCACAAAAATTTAGAGAACCATTAATAGAATTACCAAAATTAACATCATTAATCATAAATTTATTTAAGAACCAAAGGAAATCATAACAAAATTTGTCTAGTATTTTGAGGATATATATAAAGATACTAATGGCTTCAATCACAATGCTCAAGAAAAAATGCTAACAAATATTCCTAGATTAATATTAGGTAAGGAAAATAGATGGATAAATAGTAAATTCACCTTCAAAGAAATAGAAGAAGTAATTTTTCAAATACACCCAAATAAAACACATGGTGTAGACAGTTTCAATATGAAATTATTCCAAAAATGTTGGCATATAATAGGTAAAGAATTGTATGAGGTCCTGGAAGCTACGAGGAACTCAAGCTCTTTACTAGCCAAAATGAACAATATATTTATCACCTTAATTCCAAAAATTAAAACTATCTAGACTTAGATGATTTCATACACATAGCCCTCTATAATACCATATACAAGATTATGTCTAAACCTTTAGCTAATCAATTAAAAAATTTGCTCCCAAAGATCATCTTTGAAGAACAATCAAGTTTCATACTGAATAGATCCATTTTAGAAGGCATCATAATAACTCAATAAATAATCCACACATCTCAAAGTAATAAGGAACCATGTATGTTGGTCAAACTAGACATCCAAAAATTCAATGACAAGGTTTATTAGAGATTCCTATGCAAGTGCTTAGAAGCTTTTGGTATTTCCAAAAAATGGATTGACTTGAATTTTAGTTGCATCTCAACACCCAATTTATCGATATTGGTCAATGGTAATATGGAAGGATTCTTCCAAATCTTGAGAGGCATTAGACAAGGTGATCCATTATTTCTCTTTCTATTCGTGATTATGGCAGAAGCACTAGGTCAAACCATACACAAGTCCCACCAAGATTAAAAAAAAGTCAAGGTATTAAAGTAGCATAAAACATTGATAGTATTACACATCAACAATTTATATATGACACTATTTTATTGGGAGTCAGCACTAGTAGAGAGGCCCATGACTTTAAAGAAATCCTTAATTTATATATATCAACATCAAGTCAGAAGGTTAATGCTAATAAATTATAAATTACTCCTTAACACTAATTCTAAAATAGAAACAACAATCTATAGGATAATACAATTTATAAAAGGCAATTTCCCATGTAAGTATTTAGGTTGCCCATTAGATAAAGGGAGTAGAAGCAAAAATTTGTGGGAACCCATTGGTAATAATTTGAATAAAAATATAGATAGTTGTAAATGTAAATGGCTAACTAATGTTGGAAGAACCACAATGATTAAGTCAGTGCTTGTCTCCATTCCTATCTATCAAATGTTTATTTTACCCATGCCCACGAGTGTATTGAAGAAAATAGAATCCACTGTTAAGAATTTCTTCTGGCAAGATTCTTCAAAGACTATAAAAATCCCTATGATTAAATGGGAAAGCATATGCAAACCACTTGAGATGGGAGGTTAGGGATTAAAAATATAGCCTTTCAAAAATTTATCTTTAGGTGCTAAACTTTTTTGGAACATGCTTTAGGATCCCATTAGGAAATGGATGACAATTTCACTCAATAAATATGTCCAGGATGTTGAACCCATAAATATCTTTAGATGTGACAACCATCCTAACACCTCTAGGATATGGAACTTTATATTATCTTGAAAGGAATTATTTAATAAAAAAAAAACTTGGGATATAGGAAATGGGAACGAAGTCCTCTTTTTGGAAGATTTGTTGGAAGGGTATGCTCCCTTACAATCTGCACATATTGACCTCGACAACCATCCTAGCGCCTCTAGGATATGGAACTTTATATTATATTTCAAGGAATTAGTTAATAAAAAACATACTTGGGATATAGGAAATGGGAAGGAAGCCATTTTTTGGAAAGATTCGTAGGAAGGGTCTGCTCCCTTACAATCTACACATAAAAATCTGTATGATCAAATTTGAAAGCATATGCAAACCACTTGAGATGAGGGGTTTGGGATTAAATATATAGCCTCTCAAAATTTATCGTTAGGGGCTAAACTTTGTTGGAACATACTTTAGGACCCCATTAGGAAATAGATGGCAATTATACTCAATAAATATGTCCCAGATGTCGAACCCATAAATATCTTTAGATGTGACAACCATTCTAGCACCTCTAGGATATGGAACTTTATATTATCTTGCAAGGAATTAGTTAATAAAAAATAAACTTGGGGTATAAAAATAGAAGGAAGCCCTCTTTGGGGAAGATTCATGGTAAGGGTATGCTCACATACAATCTACACATATTGACCCCAACATCCAAACTCAAATTAAAACATATATGGGGAGATAAATTGTATCATTATATCAAAATTAATGGTAAGTCCCCAACTATGGGATGGAGTTGGAGGAATTTGGATGGTATAAATCTAATGGAAGAATGAAAGAACACATATACCAAGATTCTTAAGAATAGAACCTTCTCTTTAAAAGAAAGAAATGATAAAATACATGGTGTGGTTCTAATGATGGTAAATACAATGTTAAAGAAGGATACAATCAAGCTACCAATTTTCTTAATCAACATAATTTTGATTACCCACTATAGATTTTTTGGAAAAAAGCATGCTTGCACCTATTTGTGGGAAGCTATGTAGAAATACATCTTAACAAGAGAATACTTCATAAATAAAGGGTTTGAAGGACCATCAGGATGCACTCTTTGTGAACAAAAATGATATATCACATTCTCTTAACTTGTCCCTATGCATCTACTTGGTGGAAATAAAATTTTCATAAACTGAATTGGTCAATTGATTTCTCTAATATTTTTAAATATCTACTATAGCAATGTGTTAAGGAAGTTGGCTAGTTTATATAAGGACATATGGGTAGTTAGCCTTTCAATATTAATATTGGAATTATAGGAGCAAAACAAAAGGTTATTCTAGGAAAAAAAGATTCCAATAGAATACCTAGTGAACAAAATTCAAGCAAGCACAATAGAAACCCTAAATAATTGATTGAGAAATACTAATTGTAATGAAGGAATTTTTTTCTTTTGGGATGGAGATATCTAAAAAACATGGATGATATGGCATAGGAGGCAAGAGTCATATTGAGGAAGGATGTAACTATAAATGTGAATCTCCAAGACTAGGGTGACATAGACTAAAATTTGATGGTACATCAAGAGGAAATCCCAATGCACTTGGAATTTGGTATATAATGCATAAAATTAAATGGAAGGTTATAGAAAAATTAGCGAAATCCCTAAATAATACCACTAACAATATGGCATAAATAACAACTCTATCTAAAGGGCTACAACTCGGTAAGGGCATTAGTAGAAAAAAATAAATTATGGAGGGTGACTCTCAAATAATAATAAGTACATTAAGGATGGGTAACACTCCAAATTAAAAATTGAACTCAATATTAGAAAGAACCAAACAACTAGTAGATCGCTTTATGGATATTGAATTTTAAACATACATATAGGGAAGGCAACAACTTGGATGATTTGTCTGGATTGAATTAGCTAGAATCCTATGATCTTTTGCAAATAATTAACTTGTTTGAAGAAAATACTTCTCATGTTAATACATGATTTTGGAGTCTAATTATCTAAATCTAGGTTCAATGTGTTGAGAGCAATGACAAGTGCATTTGGAACAATTGTTTGTAGTGACTCATCTATCCATTTTTATTTCTTCTAGTGAAAATTTAGAATGCCTACCAATTACCGATTTGTATAGAAAATAAATAAACTTATGTGAAGCCACTACCACTTTCACAAATATATGTGGCATTGGAATAATCTATCCCATTAGATTATTGTCCCCACCTCCTATTTTTTTATTTACTTTTAAATTATTTAGAGTTTAAAGAATTTTGTTGTACTAATTCAAAAATAATATGCAAACAAACATTTATAAAAAAAATTAAGAATTTTTTCATTTTTATTATTTAATTTTGATTAAAAAGAAACTTAGCATGTGTATTTTTATTATATATTATTTATTAAATTATATATTATGAATTGTTTACACTTTTATAAATAATTCTTAATTTTTCTTAGCACCATTGGGTAAGAGATTTTAGCTAATTTCATTTATTACACTAAACCTCACTACCTTTATTTCCATTCAACATTTGTTTGTTCAAGTGCTCCAATTTATAGTTATTTATTTAATTATTACTATTAAATTTTACTTCTATTTTATTTATGCATTTAATGTCTTCTATATTTTTTTCATTTAATAACTATGATTTAACTATCGAATAAACTTAAAGTAAAGGATTCAAGCTCCATAGAGCTCTTGTTTACGCAACATCTAATGTAAGAATTGAAAGCTTTAAAAAGGAATGGATTAGAGAGAAAGCTTCAAGTTTTCTGTGAAATTATCTAAACTCCATGATTTTTTTTAAGCCTTGCCATTTTTTTTGGCTTCCATGAGGAATTTGTCTAAGGAGAAAATAAAACTCAAATAATATCGCAAACATGTGAGTCAAAAAGAGACAAATTGAGTTTAGAGAAAACGGTAGAGCACGCAACTTTTAATGATGGTCATGGGTTTGATTCTCATAGATGGTATTTTGTATTCATCAGAATTAAATTATATTTGTTTCTTACGATTTCATTTATTTCCCTTTAAAATCAGTGTCAACCTAAATGATTCTTAATTTATGAATTGATTTAGTAGATTTGGTCTCAATTACATTAAAAAATACAAGTATCGATTCAAACTATAATATTGTAATTCTTGTAATCTTATTTCCAAAACCCACCAACAAGTATTGTGTTTTAGTTGTAAAGTTCCTTATTTTCCACAAGTCAAATTTTTGTATTGCTATTATGATTCAACTGTGTAGCTTTTCAATCAGACACATTGAGCCATGTTGCATGAATCATGGTTAAGAAGAAACCATCTCTCATGAGAATGAATGAAACAATTAGCACTCACTACATCTAGGTTAGCTCACAAAGGTATAATCGATAGACCACCCATAAAGTTTAAAGATAATGAATAGTATCCACTTTCCAACAAGTATTTAATTAGAGGTTGGCCTAGTTCCAACTCTAGAATAGAAACCAAATCATATTACTAAATGATGTACAACATTTATGAGACCACCTAAGATGTATCAAAGACTTTGATTTAACTTGAATCTCATGTTTCATCTTCCTAGTGTTTTTGACTTGTTCAACCTATCTAGTGTTATAAATTTTAACATTAATGCCTTACGCAGAATGAAACAACTATATTTTTTAAGTAGATACAATTGAGAGAATCCAGATGATCTTGTAACCTACACCATCCATTAAAAAATGGGGGCTCCTAATGTCTACACATGGCCCAAGAATATGTCAATGAATGTTAATTATGTTGCGATTATTCCAATAAATCATCTATAAATCTCATTGGTTCGATTGGTTATATCAAGGATTACTCAAGAGGAAAAGGGTATGATGCATGCTAGAATTGAGTCTTTCAAACATTAATATGTATGCCAATATTCAAAAATTTAAGGAAGGATGTAGAAATTTTAAGGGCTGTAAGAAGCATTCCTTGTGGTATTCAGTAAATTACCAAAGGTTGATAATCCTTATTTCTCCTATGGAGTTTTAGTTAGAAGGGTGTTCCATATTTTTGGTGGTTCGACTATAGAAAGTGGGAGCTTGATCAAATCAAATGTTATAGTCCTCATTTACAAAAAATCTTTTTTGAGAAGCTCCTTATTTTGTAAGCTACATATTATCACTAGTACTACCATCCTAAATTATAGGAACCTATAATTAGATACTTATTAAAGCCCCATTTTTGTATGTCTTTCCATTATGGCATCCTTTCTCCAATTGGAACACCAATTTGAATTTTATTAGAATACCCATTTCTATCGAAACCCACTTTCTATAAAAACCCCTTGCCTAGGAAACATTCAATTAGAAGTCAAGAACATTCAATTGAAAGTATAAAGATATTCTAATCAAAATTCACTTCCAATTGAAACCATTATTTTTTGTCATCTTCTCAAAATGAATAATTCCTTCCTCTGAAAAAATGTATTACATGCTATTGTAGGCTCACCTAGTGGTTGGTTTTTCCTCCTTATTTTTATTCAAAATAGGCCTTAGTTTCCTAGCTTGCCCATACAATCTAGCGAACCCTATTTTCACCTTACGTTTGGTGAACCAACACCTTCAAATTTTGTTTCTGATTTTGTATCAAAATCTGATTTGTATGTCATTCTTGCATGACAATATCATATTTAGATGCATCCATATGCTTGCATTGGTAAAAATGTCAGCATGGATAGTGATGATATTCCTTTAGGGGAGTATCCTAAGCATTAGAGAGTATTGATATGTTGCATTCATGACTATGTTTGTCATTGATGTCCACAAGGTATTATTTCTGTGAAGACTATTACAGAAGCAGACAAAGAATGGGGTTGTATGGACTATGTATTGAGGATAAGATCAAGCGTAGTTAATGATGTATTTTATTGTATCCTGATGACATCGATAAGTGTGCATACAAAGAGTCAAAGCCATGCAAAAGATATGATTGATTTACAAAAGACAGTAAGTAGATAGAGTACTTGATAAGTGATTTTTGAGGATAGATTTGTATATACTAACTAGGATAAAAATGGGATACATGTAGTTTGACTTGATAGTAGACAATCTGATGGTGATGTTAGTGAGTGCACAAAGTCTGAGGTTTGATGTGTGGGAAGTTTTAAAGACTATGAGCCGATAGTAACTTATAATTGTGAAAAGATATAAATTTTTGTAATATCTTAATGAGGTCCTATTATAATTAATTAGGAAAGCCTCAAGGCCAAATCAAGGAATTATTTTGAGGATATGGTATAAAGGAAGGTCATTTTTATTGTTGTGAAGTAAGAATTCAAGTATGTGATATGTGAAGTATTTGGTAAATGTGAGTAATTGATCCAAGGGATTATTGGATGTGAAGTGGGTGATTTGGTATCAAGATATGAAGAAATTTGGTTTGGTCAAGAGGACAAAGAAGGAGCTAAGATTATTTCATTTCCATTATTCTACAAGGAATAATATAGAGACTAGTTGGGCAATGAATTTGATGGTCTTGTCCCTGAAGCTATTTGGATAGTGGTGCTGATATGTGGTGACTGATCAGGAATGTACTGTACACTTTTCATAATGTATTGTACAAAAAATTGGGCCTATTTTATCGATAATTTTGGCCCAACATGTTGTAATTAATTATAACCCTAAAGAGGAAAAAATATTATATAAAAAAGGCTTGGGTTGGGGGGTTTTCATAAGGTTGGATATGAAAATTGCTTCTTGCAACGATATTGATCTATAAGGGATTACAGATTGTAATCTGGTTGTAATCACTGGATCATAATAATATTGGACTTGTTGTTTGGTGGATGTAGCCTAGGGATTTGGTGAACCACGTTAAATATTGGTCTCTTGTGTTATCTTCTATATGATTTATTATTTTTTGATATTGGTTATGTTTGCATGTAACTATTATTTATGTCTATCCTAAAAAGTGGGTCCCTCTATCATCTACAAATCCTAACAAGGTTGGCATAACTTCTAATAGGGTTGGAATCTCCTAATAGGGACTGATATGTACTGAATGTATTTCATTGATTCCTAACAAATTCCATCCTCTAATAAGTAACATTTATATTAGTACATCATTTTGTGGGTACCATCCCCATCGGGGATTTCTCTCTTATCAAGGGTTTCCCTAGTTAACATATATAGTGTTGTTGTGTATGTATATCTTCTTATGGTTTCTAATTATATTGTTCACATGCTTAAGAGTTATAAGTATTTTAATAGTTGGATAATTGATTCACACCCCTCCCCCCCCCCGAGCATTTATCTTGGTGGACTTTACTTTCTAACAATTTGTATCAGAGCATTAGGTCCTTGAAGAAAAAACCTAAAAGCTTTGGGAGATCAATGGCAGGTCACTTTAGAAAAGAAAGTCCTGAATTTGATGGAGTTAACTATGAAATCTGGAAGTAGACGATGAAGACTCATTTATTATGTATGAGTCTAGGATATTGGATGATGACAAAGAATGAAAAGGAGATTGTGGAAGAAAGCAACCTTGAGGAATGTAGTGAAGTTAAAAGAGATCTATTTATGTCTAATATGCTTGCTAGAGAAGCATTATTGTCAACTCTTCCTAAAAATGAATATAGTCATGTAAAATCCTTAAATACATCTCATAAAATTTGGATAGCCTTAGAATCTACCTTTGAAGGTGATAAACATGCTAAAAGAATCAGACTACAAAATTGGATATGTTTATTTCAAGATGCTAGAATGATGGAAGATGAAATGGTGAGAAACTATGTTGGTAGAATATTAGAATTTTTTGTAGGAATCAAATCTTGCCAAGAATCTAAAGAGGAAGATGAGATTGTATGGAAGATTTTGAAAAATTTGACACCACAATTTGAGCAAGTAGCGTAGATGATTGAACTAGTGATACCCTACACTAAGAATTTTACCAAAGAGACTTGGAAGATTGAAAGCAGAAGAAGTGAGCTTAAAGAAATCTATAGAATTACCTAGAGTGGAAACAACATTTAGTGCATTGAGCATTCTTCCTTCTTTACCAAAAAGTGCAAGCACCAATGGAGACTATGCTAGCAATAACAGATTCAAATTTGAGGAGGATGGAAGAATTGAAGAAGGAATTTCCATCCCTATAAGAAGAGAACCAGATGGTAAGAGAATTTTTAAATGTTGGACTTGCAATGAATTTGGTCATTATGCTTCTAAGTGTCCTAAAAGAGAGAAAAAGTATAAGAAGAATTATAAGCCTAGAATACCTAGGTATTTTTTTGTATGTAAATGAAGATGATGAATTAGAGAAAAGAGTTTAGAGTGAAAATGATGATGAATTAGGGTTCATGGCTATAAAAGAAGAAAATCTTGAAAAATAAATTAAAGAAGAAAAATCCCTAGTTTTTCAAGTTGAAAAGAAAATTATTGGATCATAGATAGTGGGTGTTCACATCATATGACTAGAGATATGAATAAGTTAGTTAAGTTTAAAAATCATGATGGAAGAATTGTTAAAGTTAGTAACAATGTAGTTGTCATATCACAGGAATAGGATCTACTACTCTAGACTAACATTGATGATGTTTATTTTGTTGATGGATTAAAGCATAATGTATTGAGTGTTGGACAGTTGGTTTATAAAAGTTATTAGTTGCAATTCACATAGAAAACATGCATTATCAAAGATAAAGATGGTAAGCTTATTGGAACTAGCACAAGATCCAAAGGTAATGTGTTTCAATTGAACCCTATAGAGATGACTTGTTTGGTTGCAAAAGTTGATAACAATTAGTTATGGCATAGAATAATTTGTCATATAAAATTTGATAATATTGTGAAGGTTAGCAGTACATTGATGTTAGAGATCTATCTAGAATCATGAAACCTACTAATGTTGTTTGCAAAGAATGTGTTATGGATAAGAAGAAGAAAGTTTCTTTTCCTAGCAAGAATTTCACTACTACGGTGAAATTGGAGATTGTCCATATAGATTTGAGTGGTCCTACTAGAACAAGAGGATTCTATGGTGAAAGGTACTTTATGATTTTTTTTGATGATTTCATTAAAATGATGTGGGTAGAATTTCTTAAAGAAAAGTCTAAGGCATTTGAAAGTTTAAGTTATTCAAGAATAGAGTTGAGAATGAATCTAGTGTAAAGATAAAAAAAAATTAAGATTAGATAGAGGTAGAGAGTTTATTTCTAGAGATTTTAACATCTTCTGTGAATAAAATTGTACTAAGAGACAACTTTTAGCACCTACAATACCTGAGAAAAATGGGATTCTAAAAGAAGAAATAGGTATGCAACTAAAGAAACAAGAGAAATGATGCTTGAGAGTGATGTATCCAAGACATTTTAGAGAGAAGCAATCAACACAATAGTATACACCATGAATAGAGTACATATCAAAAAAGGTACAAATAAGAATCCCTATGAATTTTGGTTTGGACATGCACCTTCAATGAAATATTTTAGAATTTTTGGAAGTAAGTGTTAAATAAAGAGAGATGGTGATATTGTTAAGTTTGATGCAAGAAGCGACAAAGGTATGTTCCTTGGTTATTCATTAAAAAGGAAATCTTATAGATGTTTTAATCAAAGAACGAAGATAATTGTTGAGTGTGCAAATGTGAAAGTGGATAAAACTTTGTGAGCTAAAGAGAGAATGTTGGATTATATTTATGATGTAGAAGAAGATAATCCTAAACTTATTAGAGAAAATATTGAAGTTTTCTTTGGGACTAACAATGATTTTCATAATAATGTTCGAGTAAAGGTACAAAGTTGTGTCACCTTTTAGGCTGACTTATCCAAACAACTAAATTTGAGTATTTCTATCTACTAACCAATTTTGTTCAAACATATGATCTAGATATATTCATTGTAGCTAAGTTATATATGGTCTCACACTTTTTCAATTGGAAATGTCTATTAAATGCATGTTTTAAACTATTTTGTATCCAATAACTAAAGAAATAAAATTATTTCAAAAAAGTGGCATTCCAATAACTCTTACTATTGCTTATGATATTCTTTTAATAACATATAAACATCATTTTATAGAGCTCAAAGTTAGGAATTTTCTCATATAGATTTTATAGTGTTTTGATTAGATATAGTATATTGTAATTAAAAAATTCTACAAGAACGTATTTTAACACTTGAAAAGATGTTGATTTTGAGAAAGAAAAATTATTAAATAATATGAAAAAAAATAAAAAATTATATGACATTCTAGAGGAGAGAGTCCTTTTCTAGAATGTATAATTTTTCTTCTGGTCAGAATAGATTTTTTTTGAAAAATGTAGTGGGAGATTAAAATTGTCAATTTTAGGTGATTTTTTTAATCATTATAAAATAGAAAATATAGGTCTAAAGCCAATTTTTATTTTTGATTCTTCTAGCTACATATGTTATCTATATTATAGTCTGGCATCAAAGGGAAATACTTTTTTTTCCATATAGTTTTGTGGTAGGAACTAGACCCCTAATTTTTAGTGGTTTTTAGCAGCTAAAAATTTATCTATAAAAAATAGGAAAATATATAAATTATTATTTCAAATAATTATTAAAAATTATAATCCTAAACTTCATCAATTTCTACACATTAGATTAGTTTACTTCATTTTCAAATTCAAAATAATAATACTAGTTTTATATCATTGAAAGTGAATAATTATACTATTGTTAGCCTTTTCCTTTACAACAAAGTGACATAAGTTTGTGCTTTTACCTATTCAAATTATTGAGCAAAGATAAGAGCATAGAATAGAACTGAGAGAAGAAGTAAGAGTTGAAATAAAAACTCCCACACTGAATAAGAATTTGACAAAGAACCACCCTAAGAATCAAATTATTGGAATCAAAGACAAAGGAGTGATGACAAGAAATAGAGTACATGAGGAATTATGTTTGATGTCTCATATTGAACCAAAGAGTGTAGATAAGGCATGCAAGGATGATCATTTGATTCAAGTAATGAAGGAAGAATTAGATCATATTGTAAAGAATGAGACATGAGAATTAGTTCCTAGACCTAAAGACAAGAATGTTATAGGAACTAAATGGGTATTCAACAATAAGATGAATGGACAAGGAGAAGTTGTGAGGAATAAATAAATATTGGTATGCAAAGGATATTCACAACAAGAAGGAATAGATTATGAGGAAACATTTTCCCATGTTCTTAGACTTGAAGTAGTAAGAATGTTGTTGGCTTGTACAACAAGTAAGAAGTGTAAAGTGTATCAGATGGATGTAATGTCAGCATTTTTGAATGGAGAACTTGAAGAAGAAGTTTACATTGAGAAACCTGAAGGATTTCCTTTGATACATGAAAAGGACATGGTATACAGATTGAAGAAAGCATTGTATGGTCTAAAGAAAGCACATAGAACCTAGTATGCAAGATTGGATAAATATTTGGTAAAATTGGGATTTGCCAAAGGTATGATAGATGGTAACCTATATTGAAGAGGAATTGAGAATGGATTGTTGATCATTATAATAATTTTTATATGACATAATCTTTAAAGTTAATAATGAAAAAAATGACAATTTTGTTGATGAAATGAAGAATGAGTTTGAAATGAATATGATTGGTGACATGAAAATTTTCTTTGATCTATAGATTGTATAGAACAATGATGGTATTTTCTTATCACAAGCAAAGTACTTCAAAGACTTATTGAAAATATTTTCCTTAGAAAGTTGTAAGCCTATTGATTGGTGAGATGATAATTGGTCACACATTATCTAGTAAAGATGAAACACCAACAATTGAGCAAAAGAAGTATAGATCTATGATTGGAGGTTTACAATAACTAATTTATACTAGACTAGACATAGAAAATATAGTCAGGATAGTAGAAATGTTTCAAGCTGATCCTAAGGAATCACATTATGCAACAATAAAAAAAAACTCAGATATTTAAATGGTACACTTGATTTTGGACTATGGTATGGCAGATTAAGTGATTTTACTCTGTGTATTTATAGTGATGTAGATTGGGTAGGCCATATGGATGAAAGAAAGAACACTAGCAGTGGAGAGTTTTTCCTTGGAGGAAGATTAGTTTCCTAGCTAAGTAAGAAATGAGATTGGATTTCATAGAGTACATCAGAAACAAAGTATGTAGCAGCAACAAACAATTGTAATCAGATCATGTGGATGAAGAAGATGTTGAAAGACATTGGGATAGAATTTTTAGAACCTGTTATCATATATTATGATAACACAAGTATAGTGAGTATGTCTAAGAATCTTGTATTGCATTCTAAAACTAAGCATATATCTATTAAGTATCATGTTTTGAGAGAGAAATTTGTAGAGAAAGAGATCATATTAGAGTATGTGAGCACAAAAGAGAAGATTACATATATATTTATAAAACCTTTTCCTAAAGATACATTTGAGTATTTGTGAGGTATGCTTGGGGTTATGTGTATAATTTGATGATGAAGAAATTCATAGATCCTTGGATATTCTACATGCAAATAACATATTACAAGGAAGTAAGAAAGGCAAAGAGAGAGAGAAGGGTTTGATCAATAAACAAGAAGATTGAATTTACTTGTGCAAAATAGAATGAATGAATTTACAACTAATCAATCCTGATGAAGGAGATCAAAACCCTAAAAGGTAGATGACATTTAAAAATTACTAATTAATTATTAAATTATAATGAAAGGTGCAAAAAGTGAAATCTTAAGAAGGGAGTAAAGGTAATTTAATAAATTAAATTAAATTAACCTTTTACTCTAACACCCCCCTTAAGATGAGAAACAATGTAGCTACAAACAATGCAAGGAAACTATAATGTTGAAAGAAAACTTGGCTCCCAACAACAAGACCTGATGAGGTACCCAATCACAATCAAATCTCTATGAAATGGAGAAATAGAGAAAATCCAGTGGGAAAAACCCTACTCCAAAAAGTGATAGAAAAGGATGCACAAATGAAACATCTCAAGAGACTCTCTCAAGAAGATATGTACAATGAAAGCGCCCATGATAGAAGCTTGAAACTCCATAGCCTCCCTAGAATGGTAGAACTTCTATGTCGATGAACATAACAATGTGGCTCCAATCTAAAGGAAACAAAGACAATGGAAAAGGATGATAAAACCCATGTATGTAAGGTGTAGTAAGAAATCCTATCTGATTCTCAAAGGAGAAAGTATGAGAATCTTGATATGGATTCTCCAATGGAGATGGGATAACAGATGTGATGAATCTTTCATTTGAGAGATGTGTGTCCTATGATATACCCTCAACAACTATAGTAGGTTTCTTGATGACTAGAGTTACAATAGTAGGAAATGTTGAAGAGTAATCATGTGCAAGAGATGGAATCTAAACAAGAGGTGGAGGTGTAGAAGTCACAATGCTGGTCTCGAGAACAACACATAAGTTCAAGCAACCTGACTTCACCTCAGTAGCCTCTTGTGAAGAAGGAGAGTGAGTCTCTGATAATGGAGATGGTGGACCAAAATGCGAGAAGGAATATAGGTGGGAAACATGATCAATAGTCCCTGTAGTAACAATATTGTATGTCTCACTATCTTTGATGTGCATTGAATCTTGTGCAAACTCAACTATCTTCCCTGTTCCACTATGTGTAATCTGATAAAAAGAGAGAAAGTTAGAGGAAAAATATGGAACACAAAGTACATCATGAAATTTACCATAATCAATGTCAATAAAAAATTTGCCACATATAGTCACAACAATGTTGTTCCCCATCAAAATGCATGGAGTAGGAGAAGCCTTAAAAGAAGAGAACAAATCCTAAGAAGATGTCATATGATGTGAAGCACTTGAATCCAATAACCATCTAGAAGAGGGTGGAGTAGTAGTTTCACATAGTGCATGACCCTTTCCTATATCTTTACCATCTCACTGAAATGATGATGATTTAGAAGATCTATGAGAAGTATAAGGAATATCAATGTTGCACTTCTGAAGGAGAGCTATCAAATCTTAAACCTATTCGGCATAACCATCTAACTTCTTCCCATAACAATGTGACTAATCATGATTAGGCTTATTACAATGAGCACACTTTTGTCTTTTGTAATTCAATCTAAAACTCTATAGAATGAGATTTATGTGTCTTCTCCTTCATCCCATAAGATGGTCGAGCTACCAATACATAAGTTTGTGAGCTTGTGAGAGAATCCACTTGAGAGATCTTATCTTGATCTTGAGTCAAATGAACACAAAAAAATCTCAAAGGATGGCATGGTAAATCTATTACCCAAAGAATCTCTAGTGGAATAGAAGGTAGAAGAAAAAATCTAAAAGTTGCCACGAAGCTTAGAAAGAATCAAGTAGATGCACTTAGTATTAGTCTTGGTTTTCCTACAACTCTGCAATAAAGATCTCTATTGTTTGAACTTCAACAAGAAGTCCTCAATAGAAGGAAAAGAGTCTAGTACAAGAGAGGTAAGCTCTCCCTTGATCTAAAGTACCCTAAACTCATTCACTATACCAAACAAGCCATCAAGATTGGTTCACATATCTAGAGGGGTATTGCATCCATCAAGATGAAACTATAGATAGTCAGATACATATAAAGAAATAAACCCCATTACCTCATCCATCTTGTTCATTTGTTGCATGACCTCAAAAGGCCTTTGTAAAATTGGTTGCATGATATCTAAACAAGACCACAACCCTTTTGAGCAGAGAAGTTGTGTTATCAAGATCTTCCATGTGTGATAGTTATGAGAGGTCATAAGTTCTATACAAGAAGAGGTATTGTCCATTTCTTTAGAAGGTGTTGGATTATTTTTTATAGGCCAAAAAATGACAAAATACTAAAAGTACTATGTCCACTCAATATTACTCCAAACTGATACTAGATCTAGAAAGTAGATAATAAATCATGCATTTTTTTTTAAAAGTAGCACACGAAAATGTATTTGTATGAGTCCAAACAAAGCCTCCAAAGTTGTAAAAACCAGGATTTACAATTTTTAGAAAAATTCAGGAACAAAGATAAAAAAATAACCTGCACCATTGTGTATATCATGAAATTCTACCCCAAAATTTTAAAAAAATTGCTCAAGAAAAGAATTTTGTACAAGAGAGATATCTATGTTTGAAAATCACCTCTATAATTATTTTTCCTAAATCATCACCATCACAACTCCAAAAATTAAAGATCCCCCTATTTTCACACAAAATGCCCAAAAAATGCTAGATCTGTTCTGTCAAACCCTCGATCTTCTTTTTCTCCAAACAAGAATAGCCAATCATAGGTAAGGCTCTAGTACCATGTAGGATTTGATGATAAACATATTCATAGATCCCTGGATATCCTGCATGCAAATAACCTATTACAAGGAAGTAAGAAAGGTAGAGAGAGAAGGGTTTGATCAATAAACAAGAAGATTAACTTGTGCAAAATAGAATGAATAAATTTACAACCGATCAATCCTTATGAAGGAGATTAAAACCCTAAAAGTTAATGACATTTAAGAGTTACTAATTAATTTTTAAATGGAAATGCAAGGTGAGAAAAGTGAAATCTCAAGGGAGTAAAGGTAATTTAATAAATTAAATTAAATTAACCTTTAACTCTAACATTATGCCCCTTCCTACTTCTGAGTAGATGATGAAAAGAGTGCATTAGTCTAGTGGTAGAAAGAATTATTATTTATCTAGACCGAATGTTGATGCTTCCTATATGGGGGAGTATCTAAGATGAGAAGATTCGTCAAGGACTCTTGGTAGTTGATATTAAACAATGTCTTTGGACACTTGAGCTGATTGAAGACTTTGAGTAGATGATTGAAATAATGAATCCTTTTTAATTGATGTCAATGGGAAGAAACATTGAGTTATATCAATGGGGAAGAAGTATGAAAAAATAATGTTGGTCCTAAGAATGAGAAAGCATGGAAAAAGTAGCGTTTTAGTGATTTTTAGATTTGATTGATGAAATGGATTTGAAAAGAAGAGAACAATAGCAATAGAATCAGAGTTTGATTTGGTATTATTGGAACTTAGATATTTTTCATATATGTTGCCATCAATGCCAAAAGGGGAGATTTTGTAAATATATGATAGGTTAAGTTACTAAGAGGGGAGGGGTGAATTAGTAACCAATAAAATTTAATCTTTATTTACCAATTAATCCTTCATGTGTATTCTAATCTAATTGCATGCATGGAAAACTAAAAGCATTAAAATATTCATAACACATCGACACACAATATGGTGACCCAGAAACCTTCCAAATAGAAAGTAAAACTGGGTTGGGGATGATACCCACAAGATTTAGTACTATAGTACAAAGTTGGCTTGTTAAGGCTTACAATGATCACTTCTGATGATCTTCCCTGTTAGGAGCAATAAGGATTGCTAGGTCCACCTTGCAAAAGGATTTATAAAGATACAATGAATTATGTACTTAGTGAAGAGATTTACAAAAGACTATTAAGTCTACCTTGTGAAAGGATTTAACTTTTCCACCTGTTAGGATGAACTAGTGGCTGATCTCTAATTTGCAACTTGGTTTGGTAAATGTGGTTCTTTTGGTGTAATAATCACCTTGCTATGATAGATAAATCTCTACTACTCCTTATACTATTGTAGCTTTTTACTTCACACTTCTGCTCTATTTGATAATCTTATTTCATACCTTTGGATGTGATACAATACATTACATATATACCAATCCAAATTACAATTTAACAAAGTTAGCTACAATACAAGTTTCACCAAAATACACAAAGTTAGCCCAATTGCAGGAACTTGGGTTTTGAAGACAAACTCGATGAGGTTTTGACACACAACATCCATTGTCAATGCTCAACATCGTCATGCACTAGGTAGATGTAGAAGCTTAGTTCATACTGATCACTTCCAAGTAGTTTGAACTCGGTTTACACTAGTGACTTGGTGAATACTACTAAACTAAACATATAAATTAGATTACTTGATTCACACTACATAGCTCAGTCAACACTATCACTGTGTGCTTGGTATAAACTAAATCACTTGGTTGACACTATGTAGCTCGGTCAACACTAGATTCACATCACTAAAATTGTAAACTTGATAACCACTATAGAAGTTGGTTTGTACTAAGAAACTCGATAAACACTAAGAAGCTCAATTTACACTAATAATCACCAACTTGGTAGAAACTACTCAGTGGAAATTGAATGATGTTCCTGGTATTTGGTAGCAACTATAGAACTCGACAGTCTGAATTACTTGGTTAACATTGTTAACTATACAATAAGCTCGGTAGCTGCTTACTATCTGAATAAGTGTGTTGTCACTAATAAATAAACTTGACTGTAATGTCAAAAATTCCCCCCTTTGGCATTAGTGACAAAAACACTTATCAGTGAAAATTGAATTCTCAAAAAGTTTAAAACAATCTTTATTCTCCATTCTGTGTTTTCAACTTGGTAACATACTTTGTTTTTGAAATTTTTCAAAATTTCTTTTGTAAGAGCTATTCTATCTGAATATCTATACATGTATATAATATGATGGTGCTCCCCCATACATATATATTCAATATACTTTACATTATATACACCTTCTTATCTTTTCCCCATTATTGCATCTTATATTACATCTTCTCCCCTTTTTGACATAAATGCCAAATGTGTATTTTACATCAAAATACCAAAACATGACAAGAAATTAGAATGTACCTTAAGAATTAGTGGCATTGTGTTATCTTATTTTTCTTGCAACACTTTGCTTATATGCAATGTAATCTACACTTCTGCTGATAATTTTATCATGTGATTAGCAATGGAGAATTTGTTATCATGGATGAGAGTTTTAGCATGTGCAATATGTTTTTGCAATGCATCCATGTTAGGAAGAATCATGCCTTTGTTGGTGTCAGAATGGTTTTGATAATCGAGTGTCAACACACTTAACCAACTTTCATATAGAAGCCAAGTACACTATATATGCCTAGCCACAGTATGTGTCGAGCTAGAATTCCAATAGGTGTCAAGTGACTTTAGGTGTTGAGTGAACCATATTAGCTGAGTGATATGTAGGTGTCGAGTCATAGTTGATGCCAAGCTCCAATGTATGCTGAGCATGGTAAATATGTTGAGTGATCTATATGTGCTTAGCAAGAAAGAATACTACATTTTTTGAGCAAGCCAGAATACTACATGTGTCGAATAAGCCAGAATCATACATGTGCCAAGCATCAGAGGTAACAAGTGCTGAGTAACACAGATTGGACATAGTTGTTTGTAATTGCACAAACACCTATGTAAACCATTTTTGAGCTAATTTAGAAGGATCTCAAAGGATATTAAAGATAAGAATGAATATTTTATATTTCCTATGCAATCAACATGCAACCAATAAGAAAAGTGCAAGGAATGAGCGAGAAATAAAGATTCAATATGGATCATAGATTATACCAAACCCTAAGTCTTCAAAATCTTTAAAAGGAGGACAAAACCCCATTGTATGCATAGATGAATGAAGTTTATGGGTAAACTATAGTGAAATTTAGAGAGAAGTGTGAAAATACTTAGACGAACAGAGTAGCATTGCAATATTCAATTGATCAGAATAGAGCAAGGGCATCGAACAAATATCAGATCTTAGAGGATCAAGATCAAAGAGAGTAGATCAAGTGCCTAAATTTAGCAATCAAGGATTGTAAGCTATCAAGTTTATTAATCTAATACTCTCTATCAATTCTATTAGAAATAAAATCCTATGTTGATAGGTTAGCTTAATAGCTAGGTTGTAGAACCTTTGATAAGGTGATAAAATCTTTTAACAGGGTGACACCTCATGTAAAGTGTTTGTAAATATTTTAAATAGGTCACAATTGATATAGTGTAAAGGCTTTAATAGGGCAAGCCATTAATAGGGCAGACCATCAGAAGTGGTCAAACATTATTGCTACAGTGATAGTTTGTTGGTATCATCCCCACCCCAATTTTACCTTCTCATTTTGGAGGATTTTTGGGTTACCAAATTTGGTGTTATGTGTTTACTTTATGCTTAATTGATATGTTTACATGCATGCAATTTATTTTTAGTTAAAAATTTTTAAGGTTAAAGTTTGATACTTCTGATTCACCCCCCCTCTTAGAAGTATTCTTCCCATTTGATTATTCCAACAATTGGTATCAGAGCTCTAGGTTCTCACAAGGAGAAGCCTAATAGCTTAGAGAAAAGGTCTAGAGATGGAAGTCTTCAAACTTGGGAAGATTATAGAGAATTAGGTGATTGGTGTGCAACTCGCTCTACCCAACTTGGAGGAAGCCAGAGAAAAATTGAGAAAATCCTTGAAAAGAAGGAAGGATATAGCCATAGCTGAAAATGACATACACTACAAGGAGATTGATACCAAAAAAGTGTTTTCCAATGGAGATAATAAAGAGTTTGATGCAACAATAGAAGAATTGATGGAAAAGAATAGAGCTCAAGCAGAAAAAATTAGAACTTTGAAGCTTGAACAGGAATCACAAGCCATAATGCTTTGTGAAGTGACGAAACAAAACAAGAGTGCCATTGAAGAAAAAGTCATGATAGAAGATGAAAAGAGAAATCTTACCAATAGATTGGAGGAAAAGATAATTGAGTTTGAAAGAATCTCAAACATGCAGCTAGACATCTTAAGCTAGATGATGAATGCACATTATGAGTTGAATATGAAAGACATTAAGATCTCTACACTAAAGATGTAGAATGAAAAACTACAAAATGACCTAAAAAGAGAGAAGGAGATTGCAGAAAGCTTCAACAAACCTAATGAAGCCATCAAGTACTTTGAGTAGCTAATAAATCACCAAGGGCTAGCAATGACACTACAAGACTTGGTTACACCAGCACTGAACAAGGAGAATCATCCAAGACTGTAGAAGAAAGGAGTGACAAAGGTAAAAATGCTAAACCTACCTATCATTTCTATGGTAAAAAGGGACATACCTCTAATGTATGTAGAAGTAAGAATTTCGATTAGCATGATAAGCCTAGGAATACAAATTATTGTCATAAGTGCAAAAAGCAAGGACATCAAGCACATGAATGCAAGACTAGGACTATCAAGACACCAAAATTTGATGGTCACTGCTACAATTGCAAGAAGTATGGTCATAGAGAATTTGAGTCCAGATCAAAGCCTAAGTGGACACCAAATCAACCTGCAAAGGGAAATAACCATGGACATCATTACAATTGGGATTAAAACACCAAGTATAGCTATCATTACTATCAAGAATATGGACACAATCCTAAAAATTACATAAGGACACATTTTACAAGGAACTACAATAGATGGTTAAGTCAAACCACATGTTTCAATTGTTTGAATATTGATCATATTAGAAAGAATTTACCAACAAGATCAATGGCACCCAAGTCATAAGTCAACAAAGGAAAAGAGAAGGTAGATGTTGAACACATCAGAGGAGAAGTGAATAAGACTTGGAAGAAGAAAGATGAGTGCAACACATCAAGTGAAGGGATCACTTCACCCAATGGGTCAAGTGATCACACCTCATCCAACTAAGCATGGATAGGTGTATGGGACTAACATACAAAGCTATATCACACATCAGTCCCAAGACAAACAAACACTACAAAGAGGAAAATCGCATGAGAAAAGATGCAAAGTTAAGACTTGAAGTTTCTACAAATATTGCAGAGTTGTCCTCAGATGTTGAGTAAATGTCAGTGCATGCTGAGTGGTCAGTTGTGACCAAGTTGATAGAGAGTGCTAAGCGAAGAGGAAAATATAGTGGAAGATGAGTGATGGAAATCTAGTTAGTGTCAAGTAATGGAAAACCAATGGAAGTTGAGTCATGTTGAAACCTTCAAGAGTTGAGTGTACAGTTGTATGCACTAAGCATTTAATGCTAGGTTTTGAAAGGTATAAGGTCAATTTTTGATCATTTCTCATCATTTGAGCATAGAGCAAAGACACGAAGAGTGCAAAAAAGATCAAAGAATAGCATTGAAGCCATTTGCATAGATTTCAGCAATGATCAAGCATAGATTTTGTTGATCTAAGGTATTCCTCAAGTGCCGAGTTATGCAGTATTAAAGTTTAAATATTTTAAAACCCTAGATTAGTGAAATGGCTTCTAGTTCTAAGAACCCAAAGAATAAGGAAGGTCATGAGGTCCAATTGGTTAGTAATGAGGTCAAACAACCTAAGTTTAGGCCAATCCTAGAAGTTTCCTATAAAAATGACCCTACCGGCGCATTGTCCATTATTCTACCCAAAGTTTTTATGGTACAAGATGTGAGGAAGTGTTATAACTATAAGATAGGAGCAATAGGAGATCTAGAAATTTTCCAAGCGTATGATAAACTATGTGATAATAGATTGTTGAAGGATGAATTTCAAATAGTTGAGATTAACCCATGCCCTAGTTTTTCCCATAGTTTTCAAAACCAAGTGGATTAGAATTGTTCTAAGAAAAATTCACAATGGTTGCTTGTGGTTAGAAGGAGGACCCATGAAGATAAAAAAGAGAATAGTGCATAGGTTTATAGGTTTTCCAACCCTAGATTGGCACAAGACCCTATAGAGTGATTCTAAAGAAGTTATTGGAAGGAACACTGGGGCTAAATGGAACAAAAGGGGCATGACTATTGATACTATCTCAGATCCCCTTCTGGATTTTGTAGTAAAAGTGATTTCTCACAAGTTCTATCAATCTAGTAGATTGAATAGTGTTCCATGCATTGTTGTGGATGTGGCATATAAAATTGTTAAGAAAGATCATTCATATGATCTAGCAGAACTGTTCTTACAATAGATCATGGAGAATCTAGGAGCAATTAGAAGATCCAAAGGTGCTTAGTGCAAGTTTGGTTCAGTCCTTGTCTTCATATTCTTCTATGTTTTGGAAGAATTTCCCTCAATTGGCAAAGTTATCTAGAATTCAAACAAATCTGCAATTACTCAAATCAATGAGTATATTGAATAAATGGGTGACAACTTTGAAGCACAAATGACAACCTACTTTGAGGATTTTAAGAAATCCATGAAACAAAGATTGAGAATACTAGTTTCTTTAGTGGAATAATATGTTAATGGCATCTTCTTCTTAGTTGATACTGATTACACCTACATCCAAGAAGCAATTCCAAGGGTGAGATGGCTAAGGCCACTGGGTTATGAACTAGATGTGGATGAAGCATCAACAACAATAACTGCATTACTTGCAGAAGAAATAGACAAGAATGCCAAAACTTTTGGCACATATGATGTTGTAAATTCTAAAGTTGAGATGGAGTTGAAAACAACCTCTATCATTAAGGGGAAGGATAAAATGGTGAGAAAAATAAAGAAGAAATTTGGTGAAGGCATTGAAGGGGTAGAAGGTGCTGAAGAGGAAGAAGAAGAAGAACAAGAACAAGGGCAAGGCCCAATGGAATTAACTCAAGGCTTAGGTAAAGATAAGGAGCAAGGTACTGAGGAAGAAGAAGTCAAGGAAGCACCAACACAAGTCAAGTCAAAGAAAAGAAAGGCCAAAGTACAACCTCCAACCCAGCCCAAAGCCAAGAAGGTTACAAAGCCTACACAAGCCAAGTAGACACCTACAAAAAGAGCTAGCACAAGGGTATCTACTCAAAAGGCCAAAGAACAAACCAAAGAGAAGAAGAAAGCCATTGAGCAGATTGGTAAAGTGTAAAAGAAAAAGAGAAAGTATGTAGCACAACCAAATTCTTATGATGAGGAGAAGACTAAATTAGAGGAGATCAGTCAGTATAAAGTGGTAAGCCATCCTCCTAAGTCACACATAGATTAAATTTGTGGAAATATTAGAAAGAATGCAAATTTTACTGATATGAAAAATATTGATTTCAATAAGTTAAGTAGAGAGGATCAAAACAAGATAGAAGAGTTAGTGTATGCCATGATGGTAGAATTCAAGTACACACCTCTTGAGTTAGACAATACTATGCCTAGATTATTATACGAGATTATCAAAAATAAATGGCATTATTGTTTTAAAATGGAGAAGAAAATAAGAGAATCAACACTGGCACAAGTGATGCCTAATTTGACTAAAGGTCAAATAACTAAGGCTAACAAGAAACATGGTGGAAAATTTGCACCAAAGTATAGAGCCTTTAGCATCCTACAAAATAAAATTGAAGATGTAGTAAATAAGTCCACAAAATTGTGGAAGTCAATATACAAATTGATGGATGACAAGGATGGAAAAGGAGAAGGGGAGAATGTAGAAGTAGATAAGGCAAACACCAATGAGAAGGGGAAAGAAGACAAAATAGAAGTAGAGGAAATAAGAAAAGGAGAATAAGAGAAGAGAGAAGAAGAAAAGAAAGAAGAATAGAAGAAAGATGAGGAGAAAGAAAAAGGTGAGGAGGAGGAGACACAAAAAGGAGATCAAATGGCAACAACTGAGCAAGAGCAACAACAAGACTAGAGTGTGCAAGACACACAATTGCCACCCCCTAGCCCTCCTCATGTAACCATCACACCTACAGACACTATAATTGTAAAGGATGTTACTAAAAAATCATGTCAAAACATCAATCCACTAATTGTATAGGATCTCACAAAGATCCTTGACCAATCTACCCAACAAGCAAGATTATGCAATAATCCAATATTGGTCAGTGTAGATGAGCTACAGAAGGCAGTAGTTGACTCATCAAGAGACAAGGTGAATCCATAAGAACCAACTTCCATCTCTATAGCTACTAGTACTCAAATTTTAATGCTTCCATCACCAATTACAATAGTTGATAAATCTATAGTAGTTGATACCATAGTGCAGAAGTTGAGTGTAGAGGCAGTGAAACACATAGAGAAAATAGGACAGACTGCTACATCTGATCCTACAGTATAGTCAAAAGGTACACCTCAAATTATTGGGATTGATCAAGGGAGAATAGATGAGGAAAAGGAGGAAAAATATAAAGAAGAGGAGTAGGCTACAATACAAAAATTGGTAGAGTTACCAAAAACATGCACTCCTACAAAAACTCTTTAGAAGTCAAGCACTAATGTCATACCTTTGAAAATCTCTACACCAGGCTTAAGGTCAACCAAAGTGGCCAGGGTACTTCAATATGGAGACCTTGAGTTAGATGAAGAAATTTTCATACCTACCTATGACTCCAAGACAATCAGCATTGAGCAAATCACAGAGATGCAAGATGCATTGAATAGGAGAAAGGGGCAAGAAATACTTAGGAAGGAGTATAAAAATAAGCAAGCATTACATGAGATTAAGGAAATCTTTATGGATGCCTTCAGCTTGCAGTCACCAGATAAGACAAAGCCTATAATGGAACAATTATCAGATATTGTTGACTAGGTGAGAAGTGAAGACCAAGAGATAAATGTGAAACTCATGGAATGGTCTGAAAGGAAGTTTCAAGGAAAAGTAAATTAGAAAATATCTAGTGACATAGCACTTCAACAAGTTGAATTGGCCAAGAATATTGAAAAGGTCAAAACTGTACTTGAGAATATCTTCTCATTGTATAACAAGCTGTGTGATTTTTCCAATTTCACACAAGAAACAGGCCAAAGAATACTAAGGTTGGAGAGAAATCTAAAGATTTCCAGCACACAACTTCCAAAAGATCCAACTCAAAGTGAGAAGCATTTCACCCAATCGCTTCACAACCAAAAGGAGTTAGCTACACTCACAAGTGAAGAGGCTAATATAAAGGCAAAATTAATGTAGATTCAATCTTCCATAACCTCACATTTGGAAATAATCCATAAAGAGAAAGTCTATGTTGGATCCTAATATTTCTACATTAGATGGACTTGTACATCTTGCTGCAGAGACTGCCATCCAACATAAGTCGATGTAGCTCTTAAGATGATAATGGAGGTCAACAGTACATTTTTGGCAAAATATGATATTACTCCTTAGCACCCTTTGACATAAGTGTCAAAAAGGGGGAGAAATAAAATAAAGGGGGAGATATAGTAAGGGAAAGATTGTAGATATCCAAAAAAAAGGGAGATACAATACATCAAAACAAGAATTTTGGTTATAGGAATGAAATGGCACAATCAACCTAGGGGGAGTTATAAGATTTTTTTTTGAGGTATATTGTTCCTTACAAAATTTTCAACAAGTTTTTGAAATTTTGTATATATGCCAAACAGATTGGATAATTTACTCATAAGATCAAGTATAATGCTTAGTTAAGTGTTTTTGACACTCATGTCAAAGGGGGAAATTGTTGGTCTTAGAATGGTTTTGACAATTGAGTGTCAACATACTTAGCCAACTTTCATATAGAAGCCGAGTACACTATATATGCCTAGCCACAGTATGTGCCTAGCTAGAATTCCAATAGGTGCCAAGTGACTTCAGGTGCCGAGTGAACCATATGAGCTAAGTGATATGTAGGTGTCGAGTCACAGTTGATGCCGAGCTATAATGTATACCAAGCATGATACAGATGTTGAGAGATCTATATGTGTTGAGCAAGCAAGAATACTACATGCACCGAGCATGCTAGAATACTACATGCGTCGAGCAAGCCAGAATCATACATGTGTTGAGCATCAGAGGTAACAAGTGTTGAGTAACACAAATTAGACATAATTGTTTGTAATTTCACAAACACCTATGTAAACCATTTTTGAGCCAACATAGAAGGATCTTGAAGGATATTAAAGATAAGAATGAATCTTTTATATTTCCTATGCAATCAACATGCAACCAATAAGAAAAGTGCAAGGAATGAGCAGGAAATAAAGATTCAATATGGATCGTAGATCCATACCTAACCCTAAGTCTTCAAAATATTTAAAAGGAGGACAAAGCCCCATTGTATGTATAGATGAATGAAGTGTATGGGTAAACTGTAGTGAAATTCATAGAGAAGTGTGAAAAGACTTAGAGGAATAGAGCAACATTGCAATATTTAGTTGATTAGAACAGATCAAGGGCATCAAACAAATATCAGATCTTAGAGGATCAAGATTAGAGAGAGTAGATCAAGTGCTTAAATTCAACAATCAAGGATTGTAAGCTATTAGGTTTATTAATCTAATACTCTCTAACAATTTTATTAGAAAGAAAATCCTATGTTGATAGATTAGCTTAACAACTAGGTTGTAGAACCTTTGACAAGGTGATAAAATCCTTTAACAGGGTGACGCTTCATGTAAAGTGTTTGAAATCCTTTAAATAAGTCACTTTTGATACAGTGTAAAGACTTTAATAGGGAAGACCATCAAAAGTGGTCAAACATTATTGCTACAGTGATATTTTGTGGGTATCATCCCCACCCCAGTTTTACCTTCTCATTTTGGAGGGTTTCTGTGTTACCAAATTTGGTGTTATGTGTTTTGATGTATGCGTTTACTTTATGCTTAATTCATATGTTTATATGCATGCAATTTATTTTCAATTTAAAGTTTTTAAGGTTAAAGTGTGATACTTTTGATTCACCCCCCACCCCCCCCCCCCCCCTTCTTAGAAGTATTCTTCCCATTTGATTATTCCAATAGCCTTGTACATCTACAAGTGTAGCCCTTATCCTAGCTTATTCCCTTAGCAATTATGCTTGTATATTAGTCAAAAATCCAATCTTTGTGTAATGAGCAAAACTATGTCACAAAGTTTACCAAATAGAGAAGTGACATTGTTGGAAGAGATTTCCAATGATCCTAGAATAGTAGACAAGTCTACTTGATGTATTGCAATCTTTTGTGCTACTAGCTCCAATACTTTGTTTTCAAATTTCTTCTCTACTCTTTGCAACAATATCTCTTTTCCATTCAAATCTTCATTGAATTCTGGACCACTTCTACTAACTAAGCCAAAATAGGTTGAGAAGTATTAACCTTAGTGCTAAGTTCATCTGCAAGAATGTTCTTTGCATCTTCAAGCACTTTTAATTCTCTATTCCTTTCTTCTATAAGTCTTTGCTACTTGGCTTTCTTCTATAGAAGCTCTCCTACTATATGCATTTGATTAGGATTTAGAGTAGATATATCCCAATTTGGAGTAACTATTTCTTCATCAAGATCAATGTCTTCTTCCTTATTTTTGCCTTTGCTAAACACTTTTTTAATTGGTTGAGGCTTGCTCTCAATAGTCTTTGTACTTATTAATTGCATACTCAAAATAGAAACAATGCTAGAAATAGAAGGACCATGTCTTCAACTTAGATATGACCATGCCTTCAACTTGTTGCTTCTCCTCTGCATTTCTTATTTCATACCTCAATGCTCTAAAATTTGTTATGTTGACTCAAAATCAATTTCTTTCAATCTTTCTTGAAAGGTGGGTGGAGGCTTTTTGAAAATACATCCTCTACTTCTTCACCCAACTTCAATTTCTTTCTGGATGTTCTTCTTGTAAACACTACAGTAGATGTCTTGGTAGGTTTGGTTATAATAACCTTACCTTTATTCTTTACTGGCTCTTCTTCTTCTGATTTTTCTTCATCTTCTACATCATCTTCTTCGATGTCTTCTCATTTACCTTCTATCAATAGGAGAGTAGAGCTGGTTTGTTTCAATTTTGCTATTCTCTTTTTACCCTTGTTGACAACCTAAGGAATTTTTATCTCTAATTCAATTATAGGTTTAGCTTCCTCATATGTTCTAAAATATATGGCCTTTGGATCAATAGGTTCATTTAACAATGCTTTAATGATGTCCTTGGTTTCATCAATATTAACCTCATAACCTAGAGGTTTGACCCATATAATTCTCGGTCTGACTGCTTGAATATACACTTTATCACAATCAACCTTTAAAAATATCATCCTTGTAGTCTTCTACAAGTTTCTTTGATATCTTGAATCTATTATTCATCTTATCCTTGAAGGCATCAAAATAGTTGTCCATTATACTAACATAATTTTCTCCCATTTCTACTATGTATTCATTGATTTGATCAAGAACACGTACATCTTTTCTCCATATAATTGTACCTTTTGATGGGAAGAACTTTTGTACAAAGAAAAATAAGCAGGTTAAGAGTGAACCAAACTTATAAGGGTTATTCTTTGAATTTTTGATTCTTTCCATATTTTTTTTGATCTGGTTCAACATCAACTCGGCAAGGTCAAAGGACATGTTATTCTTGACCACTTTGAAAGCAAGAACCACTGCTTCACATGATACATAGTTGAATCAACTGGAGCTGTATATCTTGTGTGCAATTACATGTATTCCAAACTTTAGCTCCATATTAATAACACAACTTATCTTCACACCCCTTCCATCCCATTTAGCAAGGGTTTGCTTCTCCAGTTCCACCTGACTTAGTGTTTTGGTGGTTTTTTCCTTGACCAGCATTGGAAGTCTTGTGATCCAATGAATCATTTTCTTCATTATCAAAATGGGTTTCTCCAACCATAACTTCCTATTATGCACATGGCTAAGGATAAGTCTTATCCACTTTATTTGAAAATCTTGAGGTATGTGTGGAATGTGAGTCAAACCCTTCGCTTCCAAGTGTTGATGTTCAAGTTGTAACACACCATTCACACACAACTTCTCCAAAGTTTCATCAATTTCTAGGGTTCCTATATCTTGAATCAAACATAAAAAATGCAAGTGAAAATCATTTACCAGAAGTACCTTAGATGGAATTTAAGACTAAGTTCTGGTTGGATCAAGGGTTTCTGCAATTGTTAGACTCAATTTGAAATCTGGTACTTTCCATTTGACTCCTTACACTACCATCTTAGACCCTTTCTTTGTCTTGCTGCTAGAGGATACAATCACTTGATAGGGTTTGTGCAAACACAAAAAACTTCAATAATAATTTGCACAAATCACTCGAATGCACTGAAATTGCTTTGCACAAATAGCTCTTGAAAATACATGGTGAAAAATGAATTTGATTATGCCCTTTTTAAAAAATTTCATCTTTTAATCACCATAAATTCCTGGTACAATCACTTGGTTGATGAAAACATGTCTTTCACTCAACTTGCATTAATTTCTCAGTAGGAACATTCATGACTCAGTGTCCACACAACAACTTTAGTTACTCCCAACCTTGCTTGGCAAGGTTTTGCAACCTGACCTAGCTTGGTAATGTCTAGAATTTCTTTGAATTCTCGGTGATCCCTTTTCATCTTGAACGCTATATGGATCTTTCATTCTAGCTTATTGGAACTGATGTAAGATGTCTACCTCAAAATCCTAGTTCTAGTTCTCCTTATGGGAGATCAAGTAGAAATGCTTGAGTCACCCAATTCTTGAGTGACATGTGCTTCATTGCTCAGAGTTGCATTCTCAGAAGATTTCAGAATCCATTGCTATCTCATCTTCTTTCTAATGTTATCAGCCTTGGCTTTCTTTTCATCTTTAATTCTTCCAGTGTTCATATAGTTCTTGGCAAGGTGACCAAGTTTTTGTACAAATAAAACATCTTCTAATGGTGTCTGTTGTCCACATATGATATTTTATGCAATTCATTCCAATTTGTTCAAATTCTCCATAGAAGTGACATCTACACCAAGGGTTGTAGTCCCAACCAAATATAGATTTTAAAATTTGTTCTACTGGATTCAATATCTTAGTTTTGCATTTAGAATATTTGTGCCCATGCTTCTTGCATTTGTGACATTTGCCTTCAAATTTAGGTTTCTCTTTGCATTTATTAACTCTATGACCATGTTGATTACAATTGTAGCATTTTCCATTAAATTTAGCTTTTCCATTGCTCCAACATTTGTTTGATGTATGACCTAACTTACCATAATCATTGCAAGTAGTTCTTTGATTCTTTTGAGCTCCTTTCTTGGATGATTCACCTTTTCTATATATCCATTTCCTGCTTTTCCTTTCTATCTCTATTGGCTTTTCTCATTCAATTGATTCATGTTTGCTTGAGATTTCATCATCCTTTCATTGGTTTTCTTTTTAGTGTTTAGATCATTCTACAATCTTTCATTCTCTAATCTTAGATTCACGATTTTTTCATTTGCACTGGTAAACTGATCAATGAAGTCTACCTATTGAAGGGATAGATGTTGAATTTCATTATTCTTACCTTCTAACTCTTCTTTTATCTTGTTTTTCTCTTTGATAACTTCACACAAGCTCACTAACTAAATTTCTTGTTCTCTTTTCAGCTTTCTAATTTCTTCTTGAAGTGTACCATTCTTTTCTAATAGGTATTTGATTGCCTCATTAGCTTCATTTGAATTACTTTCTAAATGTATTCCTTCAATTCTTTCTTTAAAGTAGAGTTTGTCATTCATCTGTACTACAAGATCTTTTCTTCTTTTCAAGGATTGAGAGAGTTGCTCCTTTTCTTTCTTAAGTTGTCCAATAGCCAATTCCAAATCTAGCTTTTCATTGTCAATAGCCTTATCAAGTTTGAATACCTCCATTGCCTCTAATCTTTACTCAAGTTGTTAAACTTATTTTCTAAGAACCATAAAGCTCTGATACCAATTGTCGGAAATATATGATAGGCTAAGGTATAGAGAGGGGAGGGGTGAATTAGTAACCAATAAAAATTAGTATTTATTTACCAATTAATCTTTCATGTGTATTATGATATAATTGCATGCATGAAAAACTAAAAGAATTAAAACATTCGTAACACATTGACACACAATATGGTGACCCAGAAACCTTCCAAATAGAAAGAAAAACTGGGGTGGGGATGATACCCACAAGCTTTAATACTGTAGTATAAAGTTGGCCTGTTAAGGCTTATAATGATCACTTCTGATGATCTTCCCTATTAGGAGCAATAAGGACTACTAGGTCCACCTTGCAAAAGGATTTACAAATATGCAATGTAGTATGCACTCGGTGAAGAGATTTACAAAAGACTATTAAGTCTACCTTGTGAAAGGATTTAACTATTCCACCTATTAGGATGAACTAGTGGTTGATCTCTAATCTATAACTTGGTTTGCTGAATGAGATTCCTTTGAGTGTAATAATCACCTTGTTGTAATAGATAAATATTTGTTTCTCCTTATACTATTGTAGCCCTTTACTTTTCACTTCTACTCTATTTGATAATCTTATTTCATACCTTTGGATGTGATACAATACATTACATATATACCAATCCAAATTACAATTTAACAAAGTTGGCTACAATACAAGTTTCACCAAAATACACAAAGTCGGCCCAACTACAAGAACTCGAGTTTTGAAGAAAAACTTGATGAGGTTTTGACACTTGACATCCATTGTCAACACTCAACATCATCATGCACTCGATAGACGTAGAAGCTTGGTTCATATTGATCACTTCCAAGTAGTTTGAGCTCGATATGCATTGGTGAATACTACAAAATGTGACATATAAATTGAATCACTTGATTCACACTGCATAGATCAGTCAACACTATCACTATGAGCTCAGTATAAACTTAATAACTTGGTTGACATTGTATATCTTGGTCAATACTAGATTCACATCAATGAAATTGCAAACTTAGTAACCACTGTAGAACTTGGTTTGCACTAAGAAATGTATTAAACACTAAGAAGGTTGGTTTACAGTAATAATCACCAACCTAGTACAAATTGCTCGGCACAAACTAAATGATGTTCCTGGTATTCAGTAGCAACCATAGAACTCAATAAAGTTTGTATTACTTGGTTAACATTGTTAACTATACAATAATCTCAATAGCTGCTTACTATCTGAATAAATGTGCGTGTCACTAATAAACAAACTTGATTGTAATGTCAACATGATATTATTAGCATGAATGTTGATGATATTCTTTTATGGGAGTATCCTAAGCATTAAAGAGTATTGACATGTTGCATTCATGACAACATTTTTCATTGATGTCAACATAATATTTTTTCTATGAAGACTGGTAGATTAGAAGAGAGAGAACAAGTTCATATAAACTATTTATTAAGGATCACATCAAGCACAATTAAGGATGTGTTCTACACTATATCTTGATGACATGGATAAGTGTGCATACAAAGAGTCAAAGACATGCAAAAGATATGATTGATTTACATAAGATAGTAAGTAGATAGAGTACCTAATGATAGATTTATATCTACTAATTGAGATAAAAATGGGATACATGCACTTAGACTATGATAGTAGATAGCCTAATGATGATGTCAGTGAAGTGCAAAAGGTCTGAGGTCGCATGTGTGGAAAGTTGTAAAGACTATGAGCCAACAGTGACTTGTAATTGCAAAAAGATATAAAGTTTTGTATTATCTTAATGAGGTCCTATTATAATTAATTGGAAAAGCCTCAAGGCCAAATCAAGGAATTATTTTGAGGATATGGTATAAAGGAAGGCCATTTTCCTTGTTGTAAAGTAAGAATTCAAGTGTGTGATATGCAAAGTATTTGGTAAATGTGAGTAAGTGATCCAAGGGATTATTGGATGTGAAGTGGGTGATCTGGTATCAAGATCTAAAGAAGTTTGGTCCAGTCAAGAGGATAGGGAAGGAGTTGAGATTATTTCATTTCTATTATTTTTCAAAGAATAATATAGAGACCAATTGGACAATTAGTTTGGTGGTCTTTCCCCTAAAGTTGTTTGGATAGTCAGTCCATCTTCCTTCTACAACTCCTAACAAAGATTCAAAGTCTCCTAATAGAGACTGATATGTACTGAATGTATTTAATTAGCTCCTAATAGAGTCCATCCTCTAACAAGGAACATTTTTATTAGTACATTGTTTTGTGAGTACCATCCCCACTATGGTTTTCCCCCTAATCAAAGGTTTCCCTAGTTAACGTATCTGGTGTTATTGTGTATGTATATATTCTTATGGTTGTTGATTATATTGTTCACATAATTAAGAGTTCATAAGGTTGATAAGTGTTTTAATTGTTGGATAAGTGATCCTCCCCCCCCCCCCCCCCCCCCCCCCCCCCCCCAAGTTATCTTGGAAGACTTTACTTTCTAACAAAAAAGACATAGAAATTGTACTTTGTTACCTCTTATTTAAAAATTTGGAATATACATTCATTTGAAAAAGGAAAAAAATCATTTTTTTTTTATCATATCATTTTTATGATGCATGTATCATGTAAACGTAAACTTGGTTTATCACCCCTTTATATCCCTTTAACTCTCTCCTAGAGAGCCTCCTATCCATGAGGAAATTTTTGTGTAAGAAGACACAAAAGGCACTTCTTTTGAGGAAATCCCTTCTAAGGAATAAAACTTAGAGAATAATGATGATATTTCTTCTAAAATGTTCCCACCTTTCAAGGATCATTTAATGTATAAGGATGATAACATTTCTATTTATCCAAGTTTAACCCCACTTTCTATGTATTTCATGCATATTTCATTGTAATTCACTTTATAGATGAGGTACTACTGAGTGATGAAAGACTCACACCTTCCACATTTGAGACATATTATTAGTTTGTAAATGACACAATTTATCAACAAGAATATAGTGGACAAGATCTTGGAAAGATGCAACAATTACCTCCAACAAGAGGTATTACTAAGTTATGTTTGTCTCTCTCCTAAATATCATATTATTTCAAACCATGAGGATTTTATTTCCCCTCTTAAGGACACTTTTCCTCTCTCACACATAAATGGAATGTCTCCAACACATGTCTCATTGATGAATTCCATAATAGAGACTAGTAAACCATCTCCTCACAAAGGTTCCTTTGTGCAAGAGAATAAACATGTTACTTCACACACTTCTCTATATCCCCTTTTCTTTGTTACATTTCATCATAACTATGAAAATATTTGGAGACAATACAATGTTATATATTTCATTCATGATATATCTTATACCATACCATTGAATGAATATGATGACCTAGATGAGAACATTTCTTCCCAACCTCCTAAAGTAGATGTAAATAATATTGATAATATCAAGTACCTCCCTATAGAGATCAATCCTCTTACTCTTCACCCTACAAAATACTTTTCTAGAAACCTTGTGATGAAAGACTCCCACCTTCCACATTTGAGATATATTATGAGTTTGTAAATAACATAATGTATGAACAAGAATATAGTGGACAAGATCTTGGAAATATGTAACAATTACCTCATGCTTATAAACACATGATAGAAGGATTAGGATTAGTAACTCAATATATTAGTATTGATACTACTTTTTAAGACTTTATTACTCATTTGTTACCTAAAAAAAACAATGAAATCCATCTAAAAATGCAAAAAATATTGATGTTGGTACTATAAAAAATAATTCCCTAGCACTACCTTTTCCTATTATGTTGTTCTACACCATGTGATCCCAATATCTTTCTTTATTGGGGGGCCTTTGTTTTGTATGGTGCTACACTTTATTTTCTACTCACCCCTTGTAATAAATATAATAGGCTCCTTGTCTTTCCACTGGGGGGAAAATTTTTCTATTTTCTCATCCTTTTGAATGATCCATATCTGTTTGTTGTTTTGTATTTCTTATGATATGATGTTATTCCTTATAGGGAGTTTATTTGTTGTACAAGGGTATTTTCATTCTTGTATACAATATCTTTTTTTATTGGGAGTATATGTTTATTACAATTGATTGTTCACTTAGAGTGCATAATAAGTTATCCTTACCCGTTCCTTTACATGTGGGGACAAGGGGATCTATTTTAAACTTTTTCTAAGGATCCACTTTCCTTGGTGGAGTGACATTTTTTTATTATGTTATTTCTTACTAATAGTTGATTGTCTTAATTGAGGATTCTCTCTTATGAAAGAGGTGTGTATCCTTTATCATAATTTATTCCTTATTTGTAAAAGAATGTCCACTATAAATAAATTTCCTTGTCTGGGGACTTACAACATGCAATTCTTTCATATAAAATATATTTACCCTACCTTGAAATAGGTTTCTAAAAGGAGATGTCTTGTTCTCCTTCCCCTCTTGTTCTTAAAGACAATTTTTATTTTCAAGAACTCCTCTTGTAGGAAGATGAATTGGACCAAAAATATCTTCCTCCTAAGGGTCCCTTTACACTTTTTGCAAGATATATTTTTACACAATTGTATTTTCTTAGCTTTAGAAAGATTTATGCCTTGTTTTCTTTGGTTTGTATACATTGTCCCCTAATAGGTATCTATTGGGTTTTCAAGGTGAGTGTCATTATTCTTATTTCCCTTAATATTCTGTCATAACTTTATATTTCCATATAAGGAGGGAACACATATGTGGCCTCTTGTGTATTATGTAATGGATTCCTAAATCCCTTCATGCCCTTGTGCATTATTTCATAGCCCTATGCATCATTTTATGTCCTTGTACATTATTCATGGTCCTATGATTTATTTCATTTTATTGTGCATTTTTATATTAGCTTGTTCATTATTTAGAAGATTCTCAATGAGACATTTTTTTCCTTTGTGTTATCCTTTATGCCCATATGAATTATTTTGTATAATTATTTGGAGACAATGCTTTCCTTAGATATTGTTGAATTATATAGTGGATTTCATAGTAAACAACGCTTGACTTGTTTTTACTTAGATGTTATAAAAGCATGTCCAACATAAATAAATTTCATTTCTTGGGGATTTATAACATATAATCCTTCATGTAAAATATATTTATCCTACCTCAAAAGAGGTGGCTAAAAGGTGACTTCTTGTCCTCCTTCCCATGTTGTTCTTAAAAATGATTTTTCTTTTCAATAATTCATCTTGTGGATAGATGTATTGGACAAAAAATATCTTTGTCCAAAGGATCCCTTTACACTTTTTTCAAGATATATCTTTACACAATTATATTTCCTTAGCTTTAGAAAGATTTATGCCTTGTTTTCTTGGGTTCGTATGCATTGTTTCCTAATAGGAATCTACTAGGTTTTGAAGGTAGGTACCATTATTCTTATTTTCTTTAATATTCCATCATAGCTTTATATTTCCATCTAAGGATGAGAAACATATGTGGCCTCCTTGTGTATTATGTAATGGATTCCTAAATCCCTTCATGCCCTTGTGCATTATTTCATATCCTTTTAAATTATTTCATATCCCTATGCATTATTTTATGCCCATGTACATTACTTCATGGTCCTATGTTTTATTTCATTTCCATGTGCATTATTACATGCCCTTGTTCATTATTTTCCTTTGTGTTATCCTTTATGCCCTTATGCATTATTTTGTAGTATTATTTGGAGACAATACATTCCTTAGATATTATTGTTCTTGGGAGTGGATTTCCTAGTGAACAATAATTGATTTTACTTAGATAGGTTGACTAGAATAACACAACTTGTTATTCTGTCAATTCTATCTTTGCAATGATATGTCGTTTGGATGAGTGGAACTATCATCAAAACTTTATATTCTATTTCCTACTCTTCTCATTGTTCTCTCATGGATAACCTAAAATTAAAAACCTTGCTAGCATGTTGCATCTTTGGACTCATTTCTTCTTCTTCCATGATCTCATACATTTGGTAATTGATTGAATAATGGAGCATATTGTCTTATCGTTGATGTATATTCTTTCTCTTCCTGTGGGATCAGTTGCACTATTAAAATAGAATTTTGAATATTATACTAAAAGATGACACATTTGGTTCATTAAGGTATCTTTTTCTAGTTGATTTTGATCCTTTATTGTAGTGCTAACCCCTTTGTGTTGAAAGTTTTTTCCTTCATCTTTTGTGGTTTTTAAATTTTATTGTGTAATATTGAGAATGATTGCATGCATTTGGATCCATTCTTTAGGGGCAATTGAACTTAGTGATATCTTATTTGTAGTGCCTCACATTATTGAATTTTTGTTCAATGATTTTGATCAGAGAGACACTTTGATTATCATTACTTGTTTATTTGCATATTGAGATGCTCCGATGAATACACATTATTTTGATTACTAATATCATAGCTATTAAATGCTAGATGATTATGTTTATCAATTTGATCATATCTAAATGATGATGTTAGTGAGGACACATGATGCTTTATGTGATTTCTAGTTACTTTTAAATCTAGACTTGGACTATGGTTTATATTTAATCAAATAGATGTCATTTGATTCATACCTAGTGTGCTTTTATGCTATGGATATATGTATTTTGTACCATTAATAGTTATATTCTCATATATTTAAGAATGATTATTCAAATTCTATATCATGTGATTATACTTTTTTATGCTTTGCTACACCAATGGTATGCATCATTGCTTGTTAGTGCTAGTACAAAATGGGAATGAAGTCATAGTCACTTGCTTCCAATATCTACATGATATATGGATCTTTTCAATGTGACTATGTGTTTATTTGTGCTTCAACTATTTATATATTGAGCATCTGCACTAGATTCTTATATGTATATTGAATAGGTACTAGGTACATTCACCCTTATTATAGAATCAAAGTGTGTACATATATCCCCTATAATGGCACCAACAAGTAGTGACCTTGACCATTCATGTTGAGGAAATGTTGTCTTGGTACATTTGACATATTTGTATTATTTTTATCACTAACCCTTTTGTTATTATGGTAATTCCATATTCATATTGCATTATGTGATTAGACCTTTAAGCCTATTTGTGCATTTAGGATCCATAGTTGTTGCAGGAAATGTTATTTAAAATATTTTATTTAATTGAATGTTGAAGGATTTTAAAAAATTTAATTATTAGCTAATTTGAAGTAGTTAAATTCTAAATATCTAGAATTGTTTTATTTAATTTGAGAAAGGGTCTAGTTAATCTAATACTCTAATTTATATGTCACTTTATTAAAAGTGTTAATATTAGGCAAAAAGGGAGTTTTTACACTCACTTTTCATTTTTTGAGTTGTGAAATTGGAGAATTTTCTCCAAAACCCTCTTTAAGGATTTTATTGATTTGTTCATTGTGAGAGATTGGCCCATTGGATTCAAAGGAGATTTTCTATCTTTGTCGAGGTTTTCATTATCTTTGATAATTATGTATCACTGTATTATAATCAAGTTTTTCTTTAAGAACTATGAGAGATTTATCATTTTGAGGACAACCTTTAAGGGTAATAAGAGGTTGATTGGTTATTTTAGAAATACATACTTTGAGAGTTAAAAGGGGCTTAGAAAATAGAACTAATGTAGGAGTATATGATGGAGGTCATGATCAATGTTGATCTTATCCCATCATATCCATATCTTCACTAATAGGTGCCTCATAAGTTTCTCTAATGAATGAATCATCAAAATATGCATAAAAGATATCATTCTTCTTGAAAGAAAAGAAAACTACTTATAATGAAGGGTGTGTGAACCAAATTTTTGTACAAAAAAGTGAATACCGTATTAAAAAAAAATTCTCAATAACCTAATTGGGTTTCTAATAACTTGATCTGGTTATCCAAAAATTTAAATGTTGGCCAGCCTTGGTATCCAAACCTAGCCATATTAATATAAAAATAACCCAATTGGGTTTTTTTCTAAATATATATATTTTAAAAACTCAATTGGGTTTTTTATATTTATATTTCTTAAAACACAATTGTGTTTTAAGAAATATAAATAGTTATTGTTGCCTATGTTTGAGAGAATTTTTATAAACTCAAATGACAACAATATGAATTTTTGGACGAAGAAACCCAATTAGGTTTTTAAAAATAGTGTTTTTTTTTTTTTCTCCATGACACCCCACAAAGTATGCAATCATTTTATTTGTAATTTATGTGTTTTTTCCATCATAGTTTGCAATTTTTTTCATAATTTGTAAGATTTTTAATTTGTTTTCATAATTTGTAAGATTTGTAGTTATTTTTTTATTTAAAAAAAAATATTAGATGCATTAATGAATCCAAGAAAATGAAGTAGAACCAAAAGATCACCTCCAACAAAAACAACATAATCAAACCCCCCACCCATAGTGACACAACCACAAAACACTCCACTCATTGTGACACAAACACAAGACCCTCCACTTGCTACAACATAGACACAAAACCCTCACTCAATGTTTCCACTCAACAACCATTGCCACCTATAAACCCTCCACACATACTACCACACCATGTAAATACTACGAAAGAGGACCTCATAAACCACCTTACAAAAAATAGCACTCACATTACCCAAATGGTCAATAGGTTGTGGTCATTTAATCTTTCTCACCACTCAACCCTAGTGAATACACTTGAACAAATGACTCAAAATACAAATTAGGTGTCTAGGGAGGTTACAAAATGGGGTTCATTGAGGGATAGGTGTCATGCATTTTATGCCAATGGATTATCATATCAGCAAGTGAAAGATAAGGACATAAATAAAGGTAGTATATGTGCACTTTTCACTGATCTTATATTTGGCAACACCCTATTAGACACAACCAAAAAATTCATAGTCATTGGTGCACTCATAATAGGATGAGATGATTTTTTTGGGATAGGTGGTATATGGTATTTGACCTACCACCGTGTAGTAATTATGAGGTGCCTCTATGTTTTTTGAGAAAGCTATACTATAAGTTCATCCTTGGCGAGAAGCCAAATTACTTTGACATCTCTGAGTTCCAAGGTAGAGGGAGAGGCTCTACACATGATAGACCTAGGGCTTTTAGGGTGGTACAACAACATGAGAGGATATGGATAGCATGAAAAAATATACCTCATGTTGTGCTCCCAATGGTCATAAATTACTCTATTGATTTACAGACTCTTCATGCAGTTGCATCAATGAGCATGACTCATAGATAGGTGGTATTACTTTAACTATGGCACCTTGACCATCATTAGATGCACCTTTAGGGTTATCACAACTTGCGGCAATTCCATTATCATCACTTGTACCACCAGTGGCATCCCCTCTTATGCTATCTACATCATCATCACATGCATCATTATAGTCTTTGATGCCCGATCAACATTTTTGTTTTATTTGTCAGCGCATGTGTGATGGGGTGGATAGTGAGGTGACTCAAGATGGAGTGTCATCTCATCCATGTGTACATTGTAGGAAGATATTTTATGCATACAAAGGTGGGGATTTTACACTCATAGATGATTTGATGATGATGGTCTTCGATGGAGAGGAGATATAGGTTTTTTTGTTTGAGTTTTGACATATTATTATTTAATCACCTAAATATTTTAAAAGTTAAAAATAAAATTATAGAACACTTTAGATTGATATGTGAACAATATGCAATGTAGGGTGCAACAAGTGGTATGAGAACACCATAGAGTACTCATTTTGCTAGAGGTGTGCGGCTAGGAGAAAGAACACCCGAGGTAAAGTTTTTTAAATATTCTTTAAAGTAAAATAACACATTATCTTAGAAATCCTAAAATATTGTTTCTTAATTATTTTACAAGGAACATCTGATCTCTAAAGATTTTTACATGGAAGCTAATAGAATATCCATGTCCAAGTTAAGTTTATGAGTCATGCCACCTAATAACATCATGTGAAGTTGATAGTACTAAAACCTTTCCATCTCCCACATCTATCATTCCACTTCCATCTTCCATAACTATCATCCCTCTTTGATTGACCTCACTTATAGATTCCCTTCCATTTCCTACCATTATTGAAACCCCTCTTATAAATCCCCTTCCATCTCCTACCATCATTAAAACCCTCCCATTCATCAAATCCATCTATTTTCCATCCACATATCCTACTCCTAGCATTACCCAAATCCCATCTAATGAAGCTCATGAGTTCATTCTCCATATACCCATACCCATTGAAGAACCTATCAACCTCGATATCACATATGGTGTCTTTCAGGATTGTGGAGGTCATGAATCTACACTTGTATTTCTTTACAAGGTGCCAAAAGTTCATTTGCATTATCTTTTCATTCGTGATCTTTTTTTTTTTAATTTAGGTCTTGTAGCCATTTTGAGCCCCAATTTTTCCTATCTTTCAACTATCCTTCGAATCTCACCCTTCATGTCCTTCTTGTGTCTTCTTACCATCCTATGATCTTCTTTTTTCTTATTCCTTATTTCTATTTACAACATTATCTCATATTCTAACAATACTCTTTACTATTTTACAGGGCTTGTCAACAACTGAAATTTATCAAGTTGATGATGCCACATTTTCTTCCATTTACTTTGGTCTTGATAGCTATGAAGTATCATAGCTTGCACACCAATAAATTTTATAATCCCTTTGAACTCATGATATATCTTATTGATTCCTCTTTTTTTATATTTTTTAATGCTTTGAAGTACTCTACATAGCTTGAGGTTAGGAGAAAAAGGGAAAGAAATCAACAAGAACACCCAAACACAAAAGCTATTAAATACAAATCAAGTTTAAACTTTGAAATTTATTATGAATGAATGTATATACATGTACTCAATATTCATGAATATGTGATGACTTGTTTTTCGAATATATGTAGAAACAATTGAGGTTTGTAGAGTTGATGAATGCACCTGACACTGATAATGTTCAGGAAAGGGAAGAGGTAAAAAAAAAAAAAAAAATCTTCTATTTTATTTTATCAGTGTGTCATAACATGTTATGTTTTTTCATCTAGAAAATTGTCAAAGATGCCTCATCTATGGTGTTTCCTACTATGAGTAGAGGATAGACATCTGAGGTTATGGTATGCATTTGTTCTATATACATATTAAACAGTTACATATATAAATGAGTACATGTTTTTTTATTTTAGTTTTATAGTAATTATCACCAATTTTTGGTTGTTAACATGTGTTATTTATCTATTACCTATTACAGGACCCTTTGAGACTCCATACAAATCCATTCTTATTTCATTTTGTTATGAGTCCTGAGCAAAAAAGATGGGGTCAAACATGACAAAGGCCAAAGGAATCCATTTAGATGCTTAGTTAAATCCCTATTGTGATCTCAATTTGGATTGCTTGTGTGTGTGACAGCAACCTCTAATGCTTATTCTATAATTCTAACATTTTATCACTTACCATGCAAGCTATGCCTCACACCAACACTGATTCATTAGTGGTTGTACCTCTTGCTAGCATGAGTGATCTAGCTCAGGCTGCAATACATATTTGTTTTTTACTCTATTTAGAATTCCTTAAACCTACTCTATAATTCTAATATTTCATTTCTTACTATATAGTATGTGCCTTATACCAATACTAATTCATCAGTGGTTGTGCCTCCTACTAGTACAGGAGATCCAACTCAGGCTATAGTATGTATTTTTTCTTTACTCTATTTAGAATTTCTAATGTCATTCTAGAATTATAACACTTTATCACTTAGCATACATGTTGTGTCTCATACCAACATTGTCTCATTAGTGGTTGTCCCTCCCACTAGCACATGAGATCTAGGTCGGGCTTTGGTACTTTTTTTTTTTACTCTATTTAGAAATCCCTAACACCTATGTCTATAAATCTAACATTTTATCACTTAACATATAGGTTTCACCCCATACTAGCATTATTTCATCATTGGTTGTGCCTCCTATGAGAACTAATCCATCATTAGTTGTATCTCGCATTGTCACTCTATCTCATCATTTTATTAGGAGTCACATGCCCATCCAAAGGGGAGCCCATTACCATTATCATTTGGTCCAAGTGTGGAAAAAAGTGACAAGGTAATTAAAAACTCAACTATTGACAATTTAGAACCCAATTTTCATTTATTTTCATATTATTTATAGATAAGATATTTGATATAGCATTTTAATTTTTCTTGTGCAGACACCTAGCAAGCCATGGACTACATCAAAGAGGCTCAGTTTTGATGATCCAACACATTCATAGATATTGATAGAGATATACATATGTAGTTGTATTAATTACATGACATTGACATATATTTGACTTTCGTAATGTATATATTTAAGATTTGTATTGTGCACATTTGACACTTCTATTGTACACATTTGATAGTTGTATACATTTGAATTTTGTATCATACCTATGAGACATGACATCTTTTGTAACTATATGATTGATATGGCACAATATTATTCATTTTGATATTCATCAAACTTGAATTTCCATTCAATTTTTTTAGTGTGTGCATACAAATTTGTATTTCATCTTGCTTTCTTGCAATTAATCAAACACATAAAAGTTCATTATTTTATACAAAAAATATAATATATTTATTAAATTTATTGTAACATGTAATTAAAATCATATGCAACTTATTTTGATGCAATAAGACATGAAAAATAAAAATATGTCATGATTTTTGTATTTGTGTCAAATTATGAAAGTTGCACACTTATTTTGACGTCTTTTTGGAAGCCCTTATTTTGTGGTTTGACCCCCATGTGTACTTATAGTTTTTTGGTTATGTTAGGATGTGAAAAGCCTCTAACTAGAACTTCCACCATGAAATGGTCAAATCAAATTAATTTTGGTTTTACTTCAACAAGTCACTAAAGAAATAAGCCTTACAAGGTCACCAATGTTGCTTAGAGACCGTTAGGGATGCTTCCATTCAGTGTTGTTGATAGCATCTAAGGGACTTTATGGATGAAATGAGGTTAGCCTTAGTCTAACCTAAACCAACTAGAGATAACAAAGAAGATAGTTCAATCCTAGGATGAAGGCTTTTAAATATACACAACCTTGTTTATTTGAACCAAGCAACATTGTAAACTTTGGTGCTAGGTGAGAAAGGAATTAAAAATGCAAATAAAGTTGGATCTCCTAAAAATTAGATAGGGTATTTGAGGCCTTGACAACACAATCATGTAACACCTACCAATAACTCAATAACTTGTACAAGCTCAGATATATGCTCACTCAAATATCGCTACCTAATAGTTCTTAGAGACCTCTAGGGATGCTTTTATTCAATGTGGTTGATAGCATCTGATGGACTCTATGGTTGAAATAATATTTTCCCTAGCCTAAAGTAGGCCAACTAGAGCTAATAGAATAGATGGTTCAATCCTAGGATGAATGGTTTGAAATATACATGACCTTTATCATTTGAGCTGGGTAACACTACAACTTTTGGCATTGGGTGAGAAAGGGATGCACAATCCAAACAAATTTGGATCTCCTAAAATTGAGATAGATTATTGTAGGCCTTGACAATGTGATCTTGTACCACCTAATAGTAAGCTAAAACCTTGCACAAGCTTAGAGATATGCCCACTCAAATATCATTGTCCAATAGTGCTTGGGTACCCTTAGGGACACTTCCATTTAGTGTGGTCGATAACATCTGAGGGACTTTATGGCTAAACTAGGTTGGCATCAACAATGTGATCTTATAACAACTAACAATAAGTCAATACCTTGAGGGGTGTACACCATGAGGAAGTATTTTTGGAGGGTATAAAGTTGATGCAAGGGTATACCAACAAGGGATTTGCCTTAACAAGGGGCAAGTTTTTGAGTTGATATTGATTATATATGTTGAATTGAAGGTGCATATTGAAAGAATTAGTTTTGAAAGTGATTAGACAATGAATGTAACACCCCACCAAGGAACCCAAGAGAAATTAACCTATAAAGTTACTAAGTTTGCTAAACTTTTTTTTTTGAAAGATGTAACGAATCAAGAGATAACAAAGCATAAGTAATAAATCACATACATACATAAGAAATACAATAGAAGTTACATTTGTCAAGGGTTCCTTAACACTGAATCACATATATATATTTTATTAAGTTTAAGTTTCATAATTAAACAAAGCCCATGCCAAAGAATAATACTCATGTACAAAATCACATGAAAGAATATACAAGTACATAAGATGCCACATGGCATAACCAGAATAAACACTCATCCTCTACATAGGTCACATGGTATGAAATGATAAAAGACTATACATCTTGATAAAATACATGCCATAGTATCTCAAATAATTAAAGATCAATATACCAAAATATGACCATAGAACATAATCACAAGATAAGAAGAATAGAACAACTGCACACAAGGTGCATCCAACATCAACATCTAGCTATCAAATCTCAATTATATAAGAAATACTACCACATGACCTCATGGAACCTAAATGGCCCTCTCCCACTCTACTAAGGAGATAATCTCAAGTCCTAAATGGATAACAATCCAAAATTCATAACAAGAATCTAGGTCAAAGAATCATGATAGCAATCTATCTCAAAGGTACTAAGTACATAAGTAACATCCAACTCCAGAGGCAAACAAGGACACATAGGAAACCTAAGCTACATGTGGGAAAGTTTCATCACATGACTCACCTCTAAGGTTACCCTGGCAATCTATCAGGACCCTGGCCCACTAGTGACTCTATGTGGCATCAGTATAATTTCTTATGGAGAAGGCATACTAACAAGGAAAGGTCACAACCAAGCATCCTCTCTACTCCCATCCTAGCCCATACTAGCACTTGAGGCATGCGTGATGTAACACATTGACTCTTTTTAATTCATTTTAATCTCATTAATGAAATGTTATCATTTATTAATACAACACACAATGGACTACCTAGGCAACCTCTTTAGGGCTCTGACCACCATCGCAAGCCATTCCTAGCATACATATAGATAACCTACCCTAAGCTCATAAAAATATATCTCATAAGAATGAAAATAATCATATTAGATCTATACTAGCAACTAGAAAGAACCAATAGATAATCGATCAACCCTTGAAGGTTATACCAAGAAAATCACAACACGTGAGATTACGTAGAATAACTTGGTCTCATCATAGAAACAAGTGAATATAGCACATTGGTTGGGAATGAAATGATCATGACTAAATAACATCACATAACAATGTCATAAAAAAACTGCTCCCCAAGCCTTAGGTAAACATGCTTATCTAGTCAAACTACTAGGTTTCCTCAAAACCCATCACAAGATAAAACTTGATATCTCAACATGCATTTAAACAAGTGTAATAATTCAATCATTTTAGTTTTGATATAATTTTATAAAATCCAATTTGGATAAAGTTTCAAGTTTTTTTTCTCAAACTTTTCCTAGTTGGTAAAGGTTTCCAAGTTTAGATAGATCAAGATATAGGTTTCTTGTTAATAACTTAATGTTATTAAGATTTTTCCAAATCACTATGTTTGAAAGAGTAGAATGATAACCACATGGAAATAATAATAATTTATTTAACATCTTACATCTAATTCCCATTTAATAATATTTTTGAAGACTCAATTAAAGAAATTAAATAATTTAATTTAATTTAATAACAACTAAATTCAATATGATTAAATTATAAATAAAATTTAACCCAAACTAAACTAAATTTATATTATTCTAATAAATAAATAATAAAAACATTAATAATATCATAAATAATAAATAATAACATATATATATATATATATATATATAAAGAATTTTAAAAAAACTTTTATATATATATATATATATATATATAACAGTCATAAATTGGGACTGGCTGCCTGCGACAGCCTTAGCACTACTCGCAATAACCTTTGGTGTTGTTGCAGTAGCACTGTTGCTGCTCATAGTAGCCCCTTGGGTTTACTATGGCAGCCTTAGTGTTGCACGTGACAACTCCAAAGGTTGTTGCTGGGGGTGGGGCTTAGGACCCCTTGGCACTATTTCAATTTTTTAAATTTAAATATATTTTAAAATCTCACCCAACAAGAAAGAAAAACAATTTTTATTTTTTTTTATAGGCAAAAGTGGCAAGCCACTATAATATTTATTAATCTGATTCAACAAGGTCAACTGGGAAAGAATGAGTGAAGAAAACACAACATCATCCCTAATGATTACATAAAATTGTATATTTTGAGCAAATAATTACATAAGGTTATCACCCATCAAAATGCCAAAATCTGAAGATAACCCCCTCTAAACTTTTGCAAAATACAAATACAAAATTTTTGGTATAAAGTACCTAGACATAGAGCTGCAAAAAAAATAGGGAACACAGCCTTTCAATTCTGCTCAGACAAAAATATGAGTACGAATAGAGGATCACACTGTTGAACTATCTACAAGCCAATCTAGGTCAGAATTGACTGCCCCAATTGAATCCCAAAAACTTTGTTCAATTGGTTGTAGATTTACTAGTGGTGTATTTGACTATACAAAATTTGAAATATTAGGATTCTTTTGCAATTCAATCATGGCCAGGCCTACTAACATAATTCTATCCACCATATTCACACCCATTAAGCATGGATCAAGAGGTAGAGTATGTTTCAGATAAATGATACTGCAAGTATCTATGGCTTTCTTCATAGCTTTAAAAATAGCATAATATTCATGTTTTTGCAGAAGTTTAAAATGTGAAAATAGGCCCCCTACTAAGGCCATACCATTCCATAGATCATACTTCTTCATAGTTGTATCCAATTTATTATCTAGGAGGAAATGTGGCAGAATTACCTTACGGGCTAAAACTTGAAGCATATCCAGAGATTGCAAAAGATCCATGGCATTGGAAAGGAAAATAGAGATGACCTGGGAGGGATAAAGAAAAAAAGCGCTGAAGGATAGAGAAGCTCTTCACCAATGATTTGCCGAATAGTTGTTTTGACTGAGTGAGAATTTATTATAAATATTTGGTTTAACACCTCATCCGTAATGTGCCTAGGTAACACAGCTTCATCTGGCACCAGAATTAACCAAATACAAAAGTTTTTTGGCATAACAAGATGATGTTGTAGATGACACATTTCACAAGCCAAGTCTACATCCCACCTAGAATTCATCTTGAGACACAATCACAGCTCCTTAGATTTAATTTGACTAATTAAGCATTTGTAGGATGTTTGTGAAAATGTGCAAGGACCTTAAATAGATAATCAAAACACAACATGTCATTTGCCACATAGATTCTCAGCAATTTTGTCCTTATCTAGCTTGGAAAAAGGACTAACAACATAACTCCTTAATGGCTCAAATTTATTTGCATGAGGGAATCCAACAACACGACATTAGAGTTGGGTATCAGTAGGGAATAAAAAGATTTGGACCATGCTAATTGTACTTTAGAAATCAAGTCATTATCAATGCTTTGAAGAAAAACATGCAACATTAAATACACTTTCATACGATACCAACTATAAATACAAGATAACTTGGCACCTAATAGCCACCTCTACATAACTCGACACCTAACCCATCTAACTAATAACTCAGCATCTGAGACTCACTTATTCGGCACTCAGTAGAAAATAGAGTAACTCGGCATCAATTACCTTTAAGCCAACTCAACACCTAAATTTTTTTGAAAAACTCAGCACCTATTGCCAAAAGAACTTGGAAACTACATTCTAAAAAATTTGGCACCGAAACTCAGCATCTGTTGCCAGAAGAACTTAGCCTACCAAACATTAGCTCAACACCTGATGCCAGATGGCTAAACTCGGCATCTATTGCTTGAAGAACTTAGCCTACTAAACACTAGCTCAGCACTTGAAGGAAAACACTGGGAAACTCGACAGTCAAAACCTGAATAGCTCGGCACTTATGGTTGGCTCAGCTCGGCACCTATTGCCAGAAGAAATCGGCTTGAAAAACTCAGCATCTTAACAAATATTTCAATTCAACACCTATTGCCAAAAGAACTTAAAAACTGCATTCTAAGAAATTCAACACCCAAACTGGGCATCTGTTGCCAGAAGAACTCAGCCTACTAAACACTAGCTCAGCACTTGAAGGATAACACAAAAAGACTCGACACTTGAACCCAGAATAGCTCAGCACTTACAACAAGCTCAGCTTGGCACCTAATGCCTGATGGCTCAACTCGATATTTGTTGCCTAAAGTACTCAGCCTACTAAACACTAGCTCGACACTTGATGAAAAACACTAAAAAACTCGATAGTCGAAACCTGAATAGCTTGGCACTTACGGCTGGCTCAGCTCGGCACCTATTGCCTACTAAACACTAGCTCGACACCTGAAAGATAACATTGAGAAACTCAGCAATTGAAACCTAAATAGCTCGACACTTGGAGCATATTTACTCAACATCTTAGCTTAATTCACTCACCTCAAACATGACAACTATTAGATGCTTCCATGTCATCATGAATAAGAGTTTTTAGAACCTTATGTTGCTCAATAAAAGGCAGAGAGTGAAAAGTAGAAACATTAACCCCATCACAACCCAAGTTTGACAAATAGTCTGCAACTTTATTCCCTTCTTGATAAATATGTGAAAAGCATACATCCAAACATTCATCAAGGAGTCTCCAAATTTGATTAAGTACATATTTAAGTTTCCAAGAAATGATGCACCTATGAAAACAAGCATCAATAATAACTGATGAGTCCCCTTCTATATGTAGCCTATTAAAACAGCCTTGTTTAGCTAATAAAAGTCCAGCCAACAATGCATGAGCCTCAGCAATGTTATTTGTGCCAATAGGAAAAGGAGATACTGTGATTGCTACTACCTCTCCAAAATAATTTCTAATACATACCCCAAAATCTAAAGGACCTAGATTTCCTGTAGATGCACCATCAAAATTCAACTTCCAAAAGCCAAATGAAGGGGGTCTCCAAGTGTTCTTCCTAAGTAAAATATGAGCTGGTGAAGGACTAATTTTCCACCCATTAGGAAAAAATAATAGTTTCCATTCTTGCACAACTTGGGAGTCCCAATGACTCACAATTAGATTAAGCTTAATGATTTTCAAGCTGGAATTAGTGACTTCCGAAATAGATCTTTCAATACCCTTCAAAACAATTTCTAATGGAAGGGATCCCTTTCTAAAAATGCACTTATTTCTTTCCAACCAAATAGCCCAAATTACTAGGGCTGGAATACATTTCCAGAGATTTGCAAACAATGCTTTTTGATAAAGAAGTGGCCAGGCTTGAAAAAGATCCCAAAGATTGTTTAGCAAGGGAGTAGAATACTTAAGCTTGCTCAAAATAAAACACTAGCATTGATAATAAAATGAACATGTAACAAACAAATGATCCATAGTTTCATCCTATTCCACACTAAAAACACATTTAAACAGCTTCATAATTTGTAATCTATGTAATCTGTCATTGGTTAAGATCCTATATTTTAAAGCCAGCCATGAAAAACAACCTACTTTAGGAAGAACAACTAGATTCCAACAAAAAGAAAAGGCTCTAGATGTAGGTTTATTTAAATCATTCTGTATTAAAATTTTGTACCCCTCTTTCACTGAATAGTTACCGTCCTTAGCTGGAGCCCAAAAAATCTGATCTTGGACATCAGATAAGTAGACTATTCTGGAGCTTAGAATAGATTGAAATTGATTAATTTCCTAAAATGAAAGGGGCAGCAAATTTGGGTCTTTCCAAATTATTTTCTTTGAAAATTCAAAAACAAATTTGACATATTGATTCAACTGGGTCCCCCAATGGGTTTCAGAAACTTGAATAATGTTCAAAGAAATCCCACTTTTAGAAAGGGGAATTAGACCATTCTAGGAAACATTCCAAAAATTAATACTTAGTCCATTATTGACTTCCCAAGAAATATAATCCACTATGACTTTGCATGAGGCTATCATGAAATCCCAAACAATGGAACCTTTTGCGAGGTTAGAAATTGTTAAAACTCTAGCAGGATCATTGTTATCCAAGTATCTTTGTTTTGCGAGGTTAGAAATCATTAAAACTCTAGCAGGATCATTGTTATCTGAGTATCTTATACCACATGGACTGAAACTTAGAATACATGTGCAAAATCAATTTCCCACCAAATACCTCATTTCTGAGAGAAAGGTCATGGATTCCTGCCCCTCCAGCATTAGGAGTGTGGGACATATCTTGCAAAGAAATAAGAGGAATCTTTTGAGAATCATCCATGTTACCTATCCAGAGGAAACCTTTGATCAATTTTTGAATTGTAACTAGTACTTTAGGTGGGATCTTAAGGACAACAAGAAAATAGTTAGGGATAGCAGCTAAAATTGATTTAATCAACAAAATTCTTCCAGCCAGTGACAACCATTTAACTTTCCAAGAAGCAATTTGACTCTAAATATGCTAAATAATTGAAGACCAATACAAAGATTTATTTGAGCCCATGAAAAAAGGAATGCCCAAATAGACTGAGGGTAAAAAATCTTCTAAAAAACCCAAAACCTATTTAACTTTATCATAAACCAATTTGGCAGTATTGAAAAAGAAGATCTTGGATTTTTGAGCATTGACAATCTGACCAGACACTGGTAAATAAAGATCAAGTGTATAAAGAATCTAGTGAGCTTTCTGTACATTTGACAAACCAAAAAAAAGGGTGTCATCCACAAAAAGAGAATGTGTGATGGATATGTTTGTACCTTAAATGAGAGCTCCTTTCCATTTATTAAGCAAGTGTTGATATGAAATGGCCCTACTAAAATCTTTAGCCATAATGATAAACAAAATTGGGGATAAAGGATCCCCTTGTCGAATCCCTTGTGTAGAAGGAAAAAAACCCTCAAGCTTCCCATTAATGATCACTGAAAACCAAGCCCCTAAAATACAAGCCTTAATCCATTTGCACCAACTTTTTGAAAAGCCCATTTTGACAAGTAGTTAAAGTAAGAATTTCCAACAAATTCTATCATATGCTTTCATCATGTCCAGTTTGATGACAAAATTCAAAGTCTTGTTTGAATTAATAGAATGGAGAACTTCATGAGCCACAAGAGCCCCTTCCATGGTTTCCCTGCCTGGGAAAAATCCACCTTGTTCTGGGGAAATAATACATCGAATAAGATGTTGAATCCTAAAATATATGGTTTTGGTAATAATCTTACAGGATAAATTGCATAAAGATATTGGTCTAAAATCCGAAAAAGTTTGGGGATCCCTCAATTTTGGGATGATAGAAATATTTGTACTGTTAAAATATTTCAGCATGGATTTAGACCTTCTAGATTCTTCCACAGCCTCCCATAAATCCCAACCAATTATATTCCAACAACTTTGATAAAACAATGTAGAAAAACCATCTGGCCCATGAGCTTTGTTAGGCGAAAAAGAAAAGACAAATTTACGTATTTCCTGAATAGTAAAGAGAGCCAACAAAATATCATTATCCTATTTTGTAACCAATTTTGGAATGGAATTAAGGAGTTCATCAACTTGTGACGTAGTAGGGGAAGGGAAAACATCAGGAGCAAGAAGATTCTTGAAAATTTTGATGCCTTCATGTCTGATAAGGTTTTCATTAGTCAAAAGGGAACCAGAGGCATCTTTGATATGAAAAATTATACTATTAGTTCTTTTTCGCTTGGCTGAGCTGTGAAAATACTTAGTATTTCTATCCCCATCCTGAAGCCATAATTCATGAGATTTTTGTCTCCAGCACATCTCTTCTCTAGAACACAATTCCTCCCATTGTTCCTGCAAATTTTTTTGAGAAGAATATGATTCTTCATTCATGCCCTCTTGGATGATCTGCTTATATACTTCTTCAAGCTAATCTTTGACTATGACCTTTTGATGAAACACATTTTTGAAAACTTTTTGGTTCCAAATTTGAATTTGAGACTTGATATATTTCAATTTCATAGTAAATTGATGCATTTTCTGACCTGCTAATGGAACTTTGTTCCACCATTGTTGAATATTGTGTAAAAAACTTGGATGTCTAAGCCACATGCTTTCAAATTTGAAAGAAGAATGAAAGCATTGATCAGTGCAATTGATATTGCAATTGAGATTTAACAAAATAGGAAAATGATTAGAACCTGGCAAGGTAAGGATTTTTGAAGAAATATCTAAACAGCTCAACTTCTAATCTTTAGAAAGAAGGAATCTATCTAGACAAGCAGCAATATTTGCAAATCCAGATCTCTCATTAGACCAGGTAAATGCTCCATTATTTGGATGAACATCCATCAAATTGTTATTATCCACAAAAGCATTAAAATCTTGTAGAGTTTTAGATGGGGGGATAATACCACCAAATTTTTCTGATTGATCTAATAGAGCATTGAAATCACCTCCAATAACTACTAGTTGTTGATCTTGCAGTTGAAGAGAATGTGTGATAGACTCCCATAAACAAGCTTTATCCAATGTTGAAGCAGGTCCATATACATTAATTAGGATAAAAGAAATATCAAATGCAGTTATATGGATCAACTACCAATTACTTTCTTGGTGAAGGAGCTGAGAGTTAACTGTGAGAGGATTCCAAAAAATTGCTAAACCTCCAGAAGTACCCAAACCTTGCATATGATATGCTTTCCATATTTTCCAAGATGCAATGATTTTATCAAACTTATTTTGGTTCAATTCGGTTTCTTGTAATAAAATAATATCTGCCTACAAAGAATCAATGACTTGTCTGATTCTTTGTCTCTTGTCAAAGGCATTTAAACCTCTAAGATTCCATGAGTTAATCTTCATTGATGACAAGGAGAACACCTAGTTCTCCTTGTCAATCTTCTGATAATAGTGAAACTATCTTCAAATGTATTTTGAATACCTGCAGCAATTTGTGACTAAATTTTGGAGCCCTTCTATCTACCTCTAGCCTTTGGTATTTTAGCAGGAGGAGCTATTGTAGACGGTGTTTGCATGATAGATAAAGGCTGAATTTTAAAGCTATCTTGCATGTGAGAATCTTGAGACTGAGATTCTAGATAAGAGAAAACTGTAGACTTTTGCATTAATTGATATATATTGGTCTCTAATAACATGGAATCTCCTACCACTGAATTATCAATTCCATCACCAGAATCTTGGGGAAAGTTGTTAATAACTATTTGATTGTCAAATTGGTTAAGATCTATCTACTTATCAAGCGCCTGACATGGAATCAATTTATTCCAAAATTGAAATTCACGAAGCAAACTATCAATCACAGGTGACTTGTAATCCTCATCCTTCAAACCTTCCTCTTTTGCAATATCAAAAATGATAGAGGTAGTAATCTCAGATAAAATTTGATCACAAATAAAAGTCAAAATGATAGGAGACGAATAAATGGAAAGGCACCATATGGACTACCTTGATATTGAAGGTGGAAAACTTCTATTCTGAAAAGTGATCAAACTTAATGGCTTTGAAGAAACAAAATGTTGAAGTTCTACCAGAGGAGAAAAATTTGAGCTCACAATTGTCAAGGAATCCATTAGAGACGGAGGGGCATAATCCAACATAAGAAGTTTACTATTGCAACACACACTCTTGCAAAAAGAAAATAACTAGAAAAATTGTTGGAGAAAGACCATGAATGAATCTGACATAAGTTGAGAAAAATGTGAAATCTCTTCAAATACAAATCTCTCTGAAGAATAATCTTGATCCTCTTACATCATATTACTAACCTCAGAAGTATTAGTGCTCATCATTGTAATTTCTCGAGAATAGACATTAGGATCTAACTAGTGATCGAGACAAACTTGAAGTACATTTTCTTGACCAGTTTGGCACATAGAGCTGAAATAACCAAGATTATCTTGGAATTTTAGAATTACAGAGGAATCTTGCACCTTAACTGATTGAATCCATTTTCCCCATTTAGATATGAGAACTATAGATTGAGGAAATGATTTATGCATATTAGTCAATAAACACACCCTAACTTCCAAATGAGGGCATTCATATGGAATCAAGTCATGCTTCAGAAAAATACCCAACTTGTTAGCTATGATTTCCAATATCTCAAGATCACGATACTCCAAAGGTAGAGAAGGAAAAGAAATCCAATATGGAAAAAATTGGATATTAATATCTTCAGGATTAAAATTGGGTATCTACAACATGGTAAATAATCCCACACCTTGACAAAACCATCCCTTTTTCTTGTTTATAGCATCTCTTTCTTCTTTCAAATTAAAGATGGCAATAAAAAATCTAGATTCGGGATCATGATAAAAAATATCTAATAGTCCAAACCAGAAGCTAAAAGCCCATTTCTTGATATCTAAAAAAGATAACAAAGTAGAGGAAAAACTTACCTATGAGAGCTTTCTGCTGAAGAGTAGAGACCAAATTTTCTAACATTTGATTTGGAAAAGTTACATGCAACTATTGTTGTGAAGAATTCAGAGGGTCTTGATCCAAATTTTGATCCCCATTAAACTGGGATTTATCTTGACTATTAATCTATAATTTTGGACCATGTGCCAGATGCTGAGAGCCATGAACTATCCTACCCCGATATTTTTTTCTCCAAATTTTTTTTGGTATGAAGGTGGCTCTATCAGATGTGGAGTCTCATTGCAATCGAACTAGACCATTTTGGGTCTAAATAGGTTGCATTTGAATAGGGGGATCAAGAGGAGCACCTTGACATATATCAAAGACTGGTTGTTTTTTGATCTTTCTATTTTGACTCCTCTGAGCGAAGGTAGATTTGTGTCGTACATTCACCTTGCTAGGTAGTAATAACTCTGAATCTGAAATGTTAGCCCACTAAAATTTTGAGGTTTGATGATTATGTGATGATTCACCCTTCTCAAAATATGGGTATTTACATGTGAACTGTGACCAACGATCATGAAACCAAGGGTTAGGGAAAAAAGGTTTTGTAGGTTGGACAATTGCTTTCCCTTTGAAGATTGATTTATGGGTAGTGCTTGAAACCCTTTTTGAATTAATAACTCTAAAAGGGCATATCTGAAGCAGAAAAGGATTTGACATGGAATCAACTAGCTGTACAATTGGTGTATCAAAGAAATTTTTTTTGAAATCATATTCTTGAGCTGGTTGAATAAAAGGAGTAGATAAAAAAATGGAAAAAGATTCATGGAGAGCAGGATCAGAACCAATTTTTCGATGCTGCTCCAAATCACTCACTTTGTTCCCATAACTATGTTTAAACTGATCCAAACTCAGAGTCTTTTGATGATAAACCAGACCACCATGAGAATCCCCCTCATTCTTATGGAGTTGTTGCTCATGGCCCTTACCCTTGCCCTCAAAACCTGTCATGCCATAGTTTTATGAGACAAAACAGAACTAATTTTTTCTTTGAAAGAGTTATACATTGGAAAAATATGTTGCAGTCATGTTCCTTACTTCAATGAAGTAGTCAAGTTACAATCAGGGTTTACAGGTATATGATTGACAAGTTAACCCTATTCTTTAACCTTTCAGAACTCACTCACCATTATTCAAATTTGGAGTGATACCTTACTAGTTAGATTGTATCAAGAATCCATCACACTTTTCATGTTTCAAGGTATTTGGAATAGTCTTAAGTTGTCTCTTGTAGTATCATTATTATTTAGCGAGTATACTCATCACAAGTGACATGCTAGGAACACATTCTACGTTTAAGTACCCCTAATAATGTCTTGTCGTTAACATCAAGTAGATATACATACTAATTTCTCGATATGCTAACTAACATGTTAATAATGTCATGATTTATCTTCACTTATATTTACTATTACATAATAGTGCTAGGATGCCATGATCATGTCGTCTTATTTTGTGGGAGGGTTTTGTACCCTGTCTAGAATAGAATATGCATTCTAATTAGTATAGATATGCAATGATCCTTGCTGAATCCAATATAATTAGGTGTGTTATTCTAATGTTCTAAATGAAAGTCATGTAGGATATGTAATCACAATATGATGGACCAAAAATAACTAGACCTCTACCCGAAGTTGGTTCATTTCACTACTAGTTAAGAATTGCATAGTCTTAATAGTGCCTTGATCTGTATGTGTTTTTTTTTTTTAAATTAAGTTAATTATCTATTTAATTAATTATTTTTACTAAATTTTACCATATTACTATTTCTTTTTACTATCATTCCTCTAAAAGAAATATTCATCTAACACCTTCCTATCCAAAATTTATTATCATTAATTAACTTAACTAACAATCTTAACACTAATTGTGACCTACCAATGAAGTCATTCACTAAATTATAATCTAAATTTATTCGCTTTTCTAAGAATAAGTCTTAACCATACTAACATTTAGTCCTAGCTTGACTAACTACTAGCCACCAAATATCAATTTATTGTTTAAAATTGTTCTTATGTAATTTCTATGTCCTAACACCCACCTTCAACGTGCATGCAACCTACCAACTACCCTCTTAAATTTCAATCCCAAGTCTGCCTCCCAATTTCAAAATTCCCTTCATGGAGTCATGTGCTACTTATTCTCTTAATGGTTAAAAAAGTCTTGCATTAGTTAATATCTAATTTTCTAATCATGAAGGGGTTGGCTAGTGGGGTTCCCAAGGTCAACATGAGACAAGATTGCTTGTCATTTCAGACCTGCACCTCTTTTTCCAATGCCTATTCTCCTCCCTAGGCATGGTTAGATGGAGATGAATTAAATAAACTGAACCATGCATATCCCCAAAGTCTTCTAGGTGCCAAGTCATGGTGTAGGTTTTTTGACTTTTGTTAGAACAATGACATAAGTTTCCAAGGGTCAATCCACATGTTCCTAGGAGCATGTAACACCTTGGAGTGTGAAATTAATGTTTTTTTTAATTTTATGTTATTACTTGTTTGAAGAGAGTGAGTAGAGGGGTCGGCTAGGAGGGGCCCTTTTAAAAGTTTTTTCTTTATTTAACATTTTAAAATTGTTTTACTTGTCATGCATGGGGATAGGAAATCTATCCTAGCTAGACCCCTTGTTTTTTTAATATTAAATATCTATTATTCATTATGTTAAATGCTTTTTTAAAAAGAAATAAGTACTGTTAGATTATTTCAAATTCATGTCAACATCATCCACTTCTGCATTAATACATATGATTTATTTTATTTTATTTTTCCTTTGTAGATTACTCTATTATGTTTAATGGGTTTTGGTCTAGGGGTCTAGGTCTTAGGTATTATTTTATTGGTTTGTAATCTAGGAAAAGATTTATTTCCTCTTCCATACATTTTCTGGAGGACCAATTATGCACCTACAGGATTTGCTCTTATGTTTGAGATTCTTAAGTTTTATTTTTGTTTCATCCCAATTTCATTTTCTATATGCATGCTTATTTGAAGACTAACATAATTGACCATTACTTTATAAATCTCATGGATTATTCCATACTAGAATTTATCATTGGAAATTACAACTATCCTAATTACTCTCAAACTTATAATACAATGCTTTAATTTGTAAGGCAATACAACTTTTGCATGTAAATCTAGAAACCTCATATACTCTAATTTATTGTTGATATTTCAATCATGATCACTGAACCATTATCTCTTCAACATAGACTAAACTTGATATAAGTTCAAGATTAACTCAATGTATGTGAATCATTCATAAGAACTTGTGGAAATGTAAATATAACAAATGATACCTCCTATTCTTCATGCAATGTATATTCTGATACAAATTTACTATTCCTTCAATAAGTTTAACCACATGGATTGGTAACATTTAAGCAATAATTCTTTTTTTATGTTCCTCTCAATCACACACTCAACACAAACACTAACATAAACTAGGGTGGTGATATCATCTTAATAGGATACATAATGTAAGACCTTTATAGACTTAATGTTTAACAATCTCTCTCATATTGGAATATGCATGAGAGTGATAATATCACTTCCACAACTAAATGGCATTCACACAACAAGATAAAGTTAACCACCATTTCAATACAAATACAATGGAGTTCTCTCTACTATGCAAAGGCATGTCTCCACAACTTCCAACTATCCAAGACTCCGAACAAGTACCTACAATAAGAGACAACATGAAGAACCATGGAGGCTCACCACCCAACCTAGGCCTCTAGGAGACCACTCCCACACTAGGGGAAACAAGGCTCAACTGGGATGCATTCAAACAACATCACAACAACAAGAATTTACAAGATCACAATATTACATAACACATTTACAACCCCAACGAAGGTTTGCACAATGATCCACAAATAGAATCATAACATTAGGTGAAGGTGGGCTCTCATCATGAGGAGGATTGCATAATATCAAAATTCCCTTTTGGGGTGATTCTTTTCAATATCAAAATGCCCTTTCGAGGCAATGAGCATCTTCCCTTCTACATACCTCCTTATACCTCCCAAGATGCAAATGAGCAAGATAATTTGCATTCCATATACCATATACAACCATCTCCACACAAGGGAGAATTCCTCAACTCCATGTGTAAGCCCAACTAACCCCTTCACCCAAGGCTTGCTTTTCCCTCCCAAGGGTGAGTGAAGCCTTCACACCCATGAACAAATTTCAACAATCAAACAACACAAGAAAAGTTTGAAGGAACCCCAAGAAATTTCATGAAAAAAACACACTCTCACAATACAACACAACACAAGAAACCCAAGCACAATCCTACAAAAGGAACTCTTACAATTTTCCATTTCAGCTATAAGATACAAAGATAGCATGGCACAAAGCACTAACCTGCTTACAAGCTATGACAATGGAATGAAGACCTCTTCCTGCTTGGTTTCCAAACTTCCCCTTTCCAATCCTTGTTTGTCTCTAAGATTAGAGAGTGGGTGGATAATCCCCAAGGTTGGCACAATCTCCCTTTAAAGACCTCCACTTTCATCCTCACCTACCTCTCTTACTTTTTGTATCTTTCCACCAATGACAACTTAACCAAGTGGTGTAATGAGGGAAGAAGTCATGTGACAACATAATTTTCGAATTGGCTTGAAAATGACTATTTTTGAGGGTCCCCTAGATCCATTTATGGTTATATTTAAACCCTCAACCCATACTATTACCATGTGGCTAACTTATTTTCACAAAATTAACACTTGGGAATCACTTTAGGCTCTCTAAACTTCCTATCACTTATAACTTGAATACCGTCAAGAAGGTGACTCTTCCTAACACTCTTCAAGGTGGTTTAATTGATTTTGCAATGAGGATTAGGCTTAGGTTAAGTGACTTCATGCCAAAGAACCCTATTTAACATGTCATTTACACATAGACAAAATAAGTGTCAAATGACACACACACATGAAAACACTTTAAACACTTTACACATTATGATGACATGTCTCTAATTACTCATACTTTTTGACTATAACACTCATACACAATCACATCATGAAATAAGCACAATACAACGAGGTTTTGAATCTTCCAAACATTCACCTTGGCTTTACTATGTTCACATAATGTTGAACCTTGTTTCCCCATTAATCTCCATGGTTCAACTTTCCTGCACACTCAACTTAAACATCAGTAGCTCAGTGAAATAATATAAAAATATGTATAGATAAATGCAAAATGATCCCCTATCTCATAATTTGCATTAACATATACAATTAGCTTCCATCTAATGATTTCCTTGAAATATTCAAAACATTGACACATCAAGGTATGCATAACATTAATCTTTCTAATCATAACAAATTACCGTCCTACATTTCATCACCATCCTTGTCCAACTAAACAATAAAACATCAAGTCATATCCATTAAATCATTATAACATGTAAAATGAATTCTTACTATATATATCTTAAGTGAACATTGTTATTTGCAAATTTTTTACTAGCATCCTTACAAATCAATCGACTAAAGTAGTAATTCTAACAAGGTTCTTTTATCCCATTATGAGCTGTGTGCCCCTAGGGATAATTTCTTAGACTGTTAGCATGTTTCACTAATTATGTCGTAACAGTTTAAAACTAATTATCCAAACATATCCATGTCTTAATGTCATCTTAATCTATGCTCATAGTTGTTCTTAATAGAATGAATGCTATTTATTTTTCCTATTCACTTGGTGGGTCGCACCTTGTATCTTGTGACCAGGTTCTTAGCTTGAACATTTTGAGTCTCATTTTCATGTGGTGTTATCTTATTGTCCTCATGTTATTGGATAGGGTATCAATATTAGATTAAAAAAAATCTACATTAGCCTCTAATAGGGTCCCATACCTCATTATCAGTAACAAAAATTTCCATCATGACCTAATTAACTCCTAATCATATTTCTTTCATCGGGATCTAGAATAGGATGCTAGTGCGGGCCTTACAAAACCAATACCTCTGCTCATGCCCTCAAAACCCTTGCTTCTGCTCGTGCCCTCGAAACCCTTTCTTCTGCTCATGCCCTTCAACATATTCATGGCCCTTAGTAGTCACTCCAAAGCCTTCCTACACATAAGATGTTGGATGAAAGGGGAAAAAAAGGAAAAAAAGAAAAAGAAAAAGAAAATTACTATAGTAATATTTTTATTATTGTGGTAATAATATATATATATATATATATATATATATATATATATATATTACCAATATATATATATATATATATATATGATGCAAAGAGGATAGAAATAACTAGGGCCAAGGGCACACCTAGCTATCCAAACCACATTGCAGAGTTAACACCACAGAAGCAAACAATAGAGAACAACACCAAAGGGAGAGAAAGAACAAAATACTTTATTAATTAATTAAGTAATCAACATACATGCCCAACTGTAAGGCCTTCTAGGTTATGACCAGATACAAAATACAACTTCTAGATCCATGATCTAGCTTCAAATTTGCATTTCTAGACACATGCATTCCACTTTTGAAACCCTCCAAGTTCTCTATTTAACCTAAGCCTAAGAACTCTATTAATACTTGCCAAAAATGGATTACAAAAGATTCTAGAACATTACATCAAAGAAAGACTGACCTCAAAATGGTCAACACTCATCCCTAGAAAAGATCCTATCATTAAATTCATGAACCAAATTAAATACGAAAGTCAGCTCCAACTATGAACCAAAACATAGACAACTCGATCAAAGAATGACCCAAGCATCAACAAATATCAAGTTCACTCAGCACATGAAGGAGTTCACTCAAACAACACTAGACAACTTAGTAGCAACTAGAACTTGGTATCAATTGGAACTTGGCAGCAACTGGAACTCGACAACAACTAGAACTCGATAGGAACTGGAACTCGACAGCAACTAGAACTCGGTAGCAACTAGAACTTGACAACAACTAGAACTTGGTAGCAAATGGGACTTGATAGAACCTGTAACTCAGAAGTAGCTAGAACTCAAAAATAATTTGTAGAATGAAAAAAAAGTGCAAGATTACAAGGCAACACAGGATGTTCCTACATCAAACAACCAGGGTTGAAAGAAATTATTCTCCTAAATCATGCAACTATCACAAGTCACAACCTAAGCTGAATCAAACTCAGATTGAAAAATCCATGTAGCATCTTCAACTGGTCTTTTCTTCCACTTCACCATATACTCGTAGGAATCTTTTCCTCTTGTGCTTTTATCAACTCTTTGATCCAATACCTATTCAACTTCTTCAATCCACTTCTTAGGATGATCATATAACACAACAACTTCATTATTTGACCGATGATACTTATACAAATCAGTAACATTGGATATAGGAGATATATCCATGTCATCAGGTAACTCAACTTCATAAGCATTACTGACCACTGTCAAACTTCCTCAAGATCACACAAGCTCCAAACGTCTTCATCTTTAGCTTACTATATGTTCCAATAGGAAATCATCACCTATTCAAATGAACCACAAAATCATCACCAACTTCAAAAACATGATGTCTTCTAGACTTATCAGCATTCTTCTTATACTTTTAATTACTTTATTCCAACTTCAACTTTACTTCCTTATGCAAAGACTCCATAAAATCAGAAAATTCTTCCCATACATCATTTCTCTTTTCTTTACCATAAACATCCCTCAAATTTGATACTCCTCTAGGCTACATTCCTGTAAAAATCTCAAAAAGTGTTTTCCCTATACTCCTATTCACAAAATGATTATATGCAAACTCAGCTTGTGCCAATACCATCTCCCAATTACTTGGCTTATCTCTAACTAAACATCTCAAGAGATTACCCAAGCTTCTATTCATGACCTCTATTTTTCCATCTGTCTATGGATGGAATGTAGAACTAAACTTCAACTCAGTACCCATCTTCTTCCACAAAGTCTTCCAAAAAATTTACTGTCTCTATCATAAATAATACTTCTTGGTAATCCATGCAATCTCACAATATCTTAAAAGAAAAGTTCAGCAACATGCTCATCATCTGATGTCTTCTTACATGGTATGAAATTAGCCATCTTAGAAAATCTAACCACAACACAAACATAGAATCATACCCCTTTATGTTTTTAGGAAATCCAAGAACAAAATCTATACTGATGTCACACAAAGGTTTCTCAGGAGTAGGAATAGGTGTGTACAAACCAATATTTTGACTTACTCCTTTTGCAACTTGAAAAACTCTGCAACTCCTTACAAATTGTTGAACATCCTTCTACATTTGTGGCGAGTAATACTTATCTTTCAGCAAACTCAATGTCTTATCAATTCCAGAATGTCCAGCAACTCCATCACTATGCTTTTCCTTAATCAAATTAACTCTCATAGAACTTCTAGGGATACACAACTAAATTCCTTTGAACAACATACCTTCTTGAATGAAATATTCATCATACTTCCTTATGTGATCTATTAGATTTGGTGCTTTGCACTCTCTCTTTAGTGTCTCTCCCATTTGACTTATGTAAGTCATCTCGATGGATGCAACCTTATTGATCTCTCCTTGAGATGGGATCGTGATTGGGACCATGAGTAGTCTACACCCTTGAGGTGAATTGATTTATGTTACTATATTAGTTACTTTGATTATTCTTATGATAGATACATGACATTATGATTGATACATGAGATTATGATGTAATTTATGATTCATTGAGGTTTGTGCTAGTGGTTACCAAGATCGATGTGGTATCATGATGATGTTCTATGATTACCCTAAGATGTGTGCAGAGATTGCATTGTGTACTATTACCATGCACACTGGACTAGGTTCATGTAGTAGTGGTTAGTCATGTTTATGACTATGTTTGCTTATGTGTTTTGAGTTCCTTTTCAAGTTGTTTAAACAACCATTATTAATTGCTTAAATAATTAAAATTGGATTGTCCATGTTGGATTCATTGGTTTTGTGTTGCGGATATTTACCTTGTTATATTTTGATGTGAGAGATGCTTGTTACTCATGTTATGCTTTACATTTGAGATGACCTAAGGGTTAGATGTTATACTTCTATTTTAGTATCATAGATGTTAGACTACTATGTTTCTCAGTTGATCATATTGCATGATGATGCCATTTTGAGATGACAACATGTTTTATGATGATATTTGGTTATCTGATATTTGGACATATCCTTGATTATGTTATGTGATGGATTTAATGCTATAGTTATTTACTTCATTCTTGCATTGTTATTCTTTATGTGAATGTGAGTGATGTAAATGGATTATTTTGGTATAATTAAATAAATGGTTAAATTAGGTATTTAATACATTTATTGCTTTGACTATGTTGTTATATGCAATTACACTTGATCAAGTTTTCTAGTATGCAACATTTATATCCCTATTAGTGGCACATGAAGTTAGTGGTTTAGCCATTCATATTTTTACCAATTTCATCCCTGTATGGTCAATGTATCCTTATTTTAATTGTTTAATTAATCATTTTAGTGATTATTAAATCCAAACTCATTTGCATTATGTAATTAGACCAGTGAATGTGTCTGTGCATTTAGAGGTTCACATTGTCGTGAAAGTTGTTAAGGAAATTTTTTTGATTTTGGGATTTTTGGACTTTATTTTATTTTATTTTAATTTTAGGAAACTTTTCCAAAGACAAATTTTTGTTACTAGGAATAGTCTATTTTTGTTTGGGTCGATTTGAGGTTTAACTAGGTTGGCTAGTTATTTTTCCTAATTGATTATTCACTTGAAAAGTGAATAAGTATTGAAAGAAGAATTTAATTCCTCACTTCTCACTTTTGAACTATAGACAGTTTGAGAGGAAAACCGAAAAATCCTCTTCATGAGGAATTACTATTTTGTTTGTTGTGGGAGCTACAGGTGTGGGATCATCGTGAGTTCAGTCTCGTTGGATCCAGCTTGGGGAGACCTTGGATTGCCGCAATTTTTTACTACTTTTGCATGATTTTTATTTTATGGTTTAGATTCCTATTTTTCCCTTTTGGTTGTGAGGTAGGGCTCTCCCATTGTATTGTTTCAGCTTTTTTTCTACTTCTATTTTTGGTAGTCATTTGTTAGGAGGTTAAGAACTAGTGTTCCCTTCTATTTTTGTGTGCTAGCTTTACCTGGTTGGGTGGGTATGAGCATTTCCCTATTTTTCAAGATGAGGGTTTAGGGTTTTGCACCATTATATTGGTTGTTTTTGCATACAGACTCCGAACCCAAATTTTATTAGATTTGTGTGGTTTGTGTGTCCTAAGACCAAATGGGTTTTAATTTTTAATTTTTCTAATTTTTTGGGTTTTTTTCCTTGGTTTGTGTGTCGCCTAGTTTTCTTGAGTTTTCTTTGCATGATGTTAGTCATGGACTTGGATTATCTATAAGATGTCAATTAGACAATTGTTGCACTTTTATGTTTACATTGGGATGTGTCTCACATCCGTACTCCCTACTTTGTGTTCAGTTGAATGATTTTATACCTAGTTTTATTGTTTCTTTTGGACCCTTATTATTGTTTCATAGACACTAAGATTTGTGTAGAATCCATACATCTAGATTGAGGCTGATTGAGTGAGTTCATGATGTTTGGTCTTGTTGCATCATTGGGATTCATGTAGAATTCATAGTCCCAAATTGATGTTAGTTGAGTGAGTTCTTGATGTATAATTTTATTATCTTTGGGATTCATGTAGAATTTTTCCTCCTAAGTTGTTTATGGTTGAGTGATATTTTTCTTGTGTTCTCATCCAGTCCTTGTGTTACAATCTTCATGATGGTAGTGTGCCACACACAAGTACGTGTGTGTACATTTGTTGGGTGACTTGCGAGACTCGATCTTCCATGGTATTTTTGGAAGCTATGATCATTGAGGTTGGGTTGGGAATATATATGCCTATAGGCACTCATCGTTGGATGACCATGGGTAGGGTAGGGTAGCATATGGAGTGGTCTTCTATCTCACAACTTGGTGATCATTGTGCCCAAAGGGTTGGCAGAGAAAGTTGTTAATCAAGTGGTAACTAAATAAAATATTGGGTGGTAATGAAACTTAAGATAATAAAAAGATGTGGTGTGCTATAGCCTCCATCAAGGAGTTGAATCTGCATGGTCCAAGCTTGGTCTTTTTGATGCCAAGAAAATCTCCATGATGTTAACCCCTAATTAGTAGCTCATTAAGTGTCTAACTAGGACTTGCAGTTTATGCATTGTCTATGTTCTTGGTTTTAGTCATCATACTATCTGGTGTGAGTGTTAGCCATGGTCATTTTCTTTGTGTGTGTTTGATGTTGGATCATTATCTCCATCAGTGTGATGAGAGTGGACCTATGGGTTTCACATGGTTGGGAGGCATAACTATCTATACCATTGTTAGGGACCGATGTACATATATGGTCTTTCATCCTAGTGTGATCATTGTTGGATGTTTTCACTTAGTACTTTGAGTTCTAGAGTATGCTTTCTTGTGATTTATGCTTTCATTGGAATGGTTGGATATCATGTTTAGATGATGCTATTTTATTTGATGCATTCCTATATTATGATGTTTAGCATATGATTAGATGATGTGAATTGCTTCGTTGGTGTATCTATTGCTTTTTGGTTTAGCATGTTAGATTTCCTTATTCTTATGTTGTATCATTTTTTAGCAGTGATGTCCTCATAAGATAGCTTTGACGATCTGGTTGGTGGTTTGGGATGTTTCACATGGGGGATGGCTAGGACCCATGATGGTCTCATGATGCTATTAACAGTTGGGAGGAATCACGCACTTAGTTTGTTATTTTAGTACATTGCGATGTTACTTCTGTACACTACAATGTTGCTTTTGATTATTTGCCTTCACTACTATGTTAGATGGTTAGATGCAAATCCTTCTAGTAGCTATAGTTTTCGAGTGTCTATACCTTGAAATGTGGATCTGGTACTCCGGCCCAATGTGGAGGAAATTTATTTCCTATATTTTTGCCTTTATGTTTCCTAGCTTACTAATTTGTATTCTCACGTGAAATTGTACTTTCTTGTGCGAGAATGCAAATGTTGGCATAATGCACTAGGTTTCCTTGTACAGCTTGTGGTGAATCCTCATGAAAAACCCCATACAAATTTGGGTGTTTTGGCTGATGAGCCAAGCATGTCCTTGTGTGAGATGGTGTTTCCTTGTGTGGTTTAGTGTACTTTCTCATGCAAAGAGGTACTTCCTCTCACAAGACTATCAGTTGTTATTCTCTTATGCAAAAAATAGGGAGGCCTCTCCTCTATTTCTCAGATAATGCAATTTGGACTTTTGAGTACCCTTTAGAATTTTTTTTGGTTCCATGATTTGACAGATAAGAGATTTTGTGATCTAATGTCATCTTAGGTTTTCATTCTTCAATTTGGTTGTGTTAGGATTCAGTTAGGTTGTGGTGTTTGGAGATCTGTTGGTTCTTGGGATTGTTAGTGAAGTCTTCTATTGTGATCTTTGTGATTCCTATATGATGTTTTCATGTGCATTAATACTTGTAAAAAAAATATCTTGGCTTGAATTGAATCCTTGTTCCAAGGATCTCTAGGTGGGGCGTTACATCTAGTATCAAAGCCCATGTTCAAACATTGGGATCTTTATGTTTATGTTGCCCATATTGTTGATGTTGCATTGTATGAGTGTGAGCATCTTGGTGAGAGCTCATGAGTTTTGTTGCTTTGGTATCTATTATGATGGACTTTCTTGTCTAGTAGATGTGACTAGAACAATGTGAGGAGAAGGAAGTGAGTCTTTCCTTGTTTTGTAGATAGAATCGATGTGCCTTGTTTGGTTGATTGTGTGTGTGAGACTCTTTTGGATGGAACCATTGATTGGTGTCCATCTGTTGGCTTTGAGTTCCTCCTTTTGTTTATCCTTATGGAGTAAGGTGCATTGTTTCCCTATTTTCTCCTATTTGTAAGTAAACAAATGAATCTTATTTTTGATTCTATGTTATGTCAATATAGTAATAAAATGGTTCCCTTCATTGAAAAATAAGTTTTTATTGTGAATTATTTCAAATAAGTAGGTTTTGCATTAGATCCTTTGGGTTAATGACTTATGTCCACAATTTGATTGCTTCATAAGCTTATGGAAATTGTATTGAAATTTAGGGATATCTAAATGTTGCATTACATAGAAAATAATTAAGCAAATTATTGTAGTTTGCATATGCATGAGGTTATTGATGGTATATGACTTGATGTGTGTGAATGTGTTCTCTAATTCTACTATGGTGATGTATATCCATTTGTATTGTGTGGTGGCTTATCCCTCTTGTGTGACTATTCCAAGTCATCACATGTAATGTGATTTTTTTGATGCATTATTTTATTTGGCTGGAGGTACTTTCCTTGTGTTGTTGGGCTAACATTGGTTTTCAATATTTTCCTTTCTTGGAATATTCATCAAGCTTATCTATCGATCTCCTTGTGACAGTTGTCACATTCAACTTATTGTTGAACTTATATCTTTTTTGATTTACTATTAGAATTGACAATTCCCCATTTGGGCTTTTTGTTTTGGCTCATGCTAACTATTCTTCATGTATTTTAACTACTTCCCAGTTGTGTGTTGTAACTTAGCCATGTTCATCTAAAACCTCTAGTAGTACTATAAGGGATAATATCATAGAGAACATAGTAGTGTGCTTATAGTAGGTGTAAAGTTGTTAATGTAATTATATGGTTTAAATGGTGATTAAACATCAAGTTATTATAGAAAGAAATGCAAATAGATAGGTACTTGTTGTATGGAAAGTGACTCTTGAACCCTTGCTTTGGAAATATTTTAGTTTCATTATGCATTAGTGCTTGTGTTATGTTTAACTAATGAAATTATGAAAGAGAATTAATTATAGTTTTAGTGTTTGTATTACCTTTCTTTTCATATCTTATGTTGTTCTGGGCATGTGTGCTCTTGAGTTGTTTTGGACATTTTGTCCATTGTGTGTCTTGGTAGCTAAGATAGTTTGAGTTGCCTATGATGTTTTATCTTGAGTGGTCATTAAAACTATTATGTATTAGGACTCTCTAAGCTCCATCATGTTATAGACCTCATTGATATCTTCTCAATGCTTTTCAAATGGAATCAATTAGATTCCAGACATGAAATTTATGGTCTCCACAATGAAGGAATTTTTGTATTGATTTGAAATTTCATGCAATAATCAAGTTGTCATGCACTTTCTCACCTGGTTCATTGCATTATCTCACCTAGTTTGTTAAGAAACTTCATGCAAGACTGTGCTAATGAAATTTTTTGCCTAGGGAACAATGAGAAACTCTTTCACAGTTTTGAAGGTGCAGATCGATGTTCCAAGTACCCTTTATCAAGTAGAGGCCAATTCAATCATGACATATCACATTTATGGTCATTGGAGAAGTTTAACCCTTCATGTTTTCTTAGGGAGGTGTTTTTAAATCTTCATAACCTATTAGGTACTTGTTGGGACTTGTGCTTGGGTTTGTGTTTCCCATAACACCATCCCACCTTTGTGAGATGAAGTGTGATTTGTGAGTGTTCCTTTTTTGAGGTGGATGTTGCATTATTTTTTGAGAGTGACTTGGTCTTTTGATTAGTCTAGATCCACCTTTTCGATGTTGACTTTGGTGCATCTTTGTATCCTTTTCTCTCTTAAGAAAGTAGGCTAGTATAGTTATGCCCCTAGCTTAGTTAGTGTTGGATGAGTATTTTGATGGTTGGTGGAATTGTGAGTTTCCCTAACATGTCTTAGGATGATTTATTGTATAGGTTGAGGGAGACTCCCTCTAAGCCCTATTACTTTGTAGTTCTTTCTCCCTAAGCTTGTATCTTCAAGAGGATTCTCATAGTCAAGTTTCTCTTTGATAGTTGGCTTGAGGCTATAGATTCAGTATGGCGGTAGGTTGGGTGAGGTATTCCCAACAAGTTGCTAGAAGGACATGGTATAGTTGGACCCATGTCACCATCTTATGAGTTGGTATGCATTTATTACATGGTTTTGTCCACTATTAAAATTCTCTACAACCTTCTGGAAAGGTGATGATATCTTGTTTGGTTGGGCTATGTAACTTGAGTTCCTAGTGATGGTTGAGCTTTTGTAACATAGAGACTATGTGCTCCTATACTTGGTGGTTAGTAGTGGTATCCCTTAGAGTACGTGCTTTTTTGGTAAATCATCATCCTCCTTGTTCAAAGGGTGAGTTTACGTGGATTCAATGATGCTCATGTGTGATATGATAGTACTCTTGGGAATTTTGGGATGGTTTATCCCCATGATTCCAATGCTTGTTGGAAGTGCATAGTATTTTGATTTGATTTTGTGGTCATGTATTAGGTGCATGTTTAGTTGGGCACCTATGGATAAGGTAGAGTGGCTTTTTCCTTACTTCGTATTGTTGACTTTATGGCTAGATGAATTTTCCTAGTGCATAGGAAGTTCCTTGTTGGAGGACCTTGTGTCAGTGTGACATCTATTCTCTCATGTTTGACCTATTTGGAGGTTGATGTGATGGTTTGAGAATGTGGAAATGATTTGGTTGGACTTGTGAAGGAGTTAGTGATTCATCCCTATTTCTCAGTTTTGATTTTGCTCTTGTTGTGTTTGGTTTATATTCTTGGATTGCAGGCTTCCATGAGTAAGTCTAGTCTTTGGGGGGATGATGTAGTGCCTCTCCCATTTGACTTCTGTAAGTCATTCCAATGGATGCAACCTTGTTTATCTCTCCTTGAGGTGGGATTATGATTGGGACCATGAGTGGTCTACACCCTTGAGGTGATTTTATTTTTGTTACTGTATTAGTTACTTTGATTATGCTTATGATTGATATATGAGATTATGATGTGATTTATGTTTCATTAAGGTTTGTGCTAGTGGTTACCAAGATTGATGTGGTATTATGATGATGTTCTATGATTACCCTAAGATGTGTGCAGAGATTACACTGGACTAGGTTCATGTAGCAGTGGTTAGTCATGTTTATGACTATGTTCGCTTATGTGTTTTAAGTGCATTTTCACATTGTTTAAACAACCATTACTAATTGCTTAAATAATTAGAAATGGATAGTCTATGTTGAATTCATTCGTTTTGTGTTCTGGATATTTACCTTGTTATATTTTGATCCAAGAGATACTTGTTACTCGTGTTATGTTTTACATTTGAGATGACTTCAGGGTCAAATGTTATACTTTGATTTTAGTATCATAGATGATAGACTACTATTATTTTCAGTTGATCATATAGTATGATGATGCCATTTTGAGATGACAGTATATTTTATGATGGTATTTGGTTATCTAGTATTTGGACATATGCCTGATTATGTTATGTGATGGATTTAATGCTATGATTATTTACTTCATTCCTACATTGTTATGCTTTATGAAAATGTGAGTGATGTAAATGGATTATTTTTGTATAATCAAATAAATGGTTAAATTAGGTATTTAATACATTTATTTCCTCAACTATTTTGTTCTATGCAATTGCACTTGATCGTGTTGTTTAGTGTGCAAGATTTATAACCCTAGTACTGGCACATGGAGTTAGTGGTTCAACTATTCATATTTTTACCAATGTCATCCTTGTATGATTGATGTATCCTTATTTTAATTGTTTAATTAATCCTTTCAGTGATTATTAAATCTAAACTCATTTGCATTATGTGATTAGACCAGTGAGCATGTCTGTGTATTTAGAGGTTCGCATTATCACAAAAGTTGTTAAGAAAATTTCTTTGATTTTAAGGTTTTCAAGCTTTATTTTATTTTATTTTAATTTCTGAAAACTTTGCCATAGATGACTTCCTATTACTAGGAATAGCCTATTTTCATTTGGGTCGATTCAAGCTTTAACTAGGTTAGCTGGTTATTTGCCCTAATTGATTATTCACTCAAAAAGTGAATAAGTATTGAAAGAAGAATTTAATTCCTCACTTCTCACTTTTGAATTAGAAAGTTTGAGAGTAAAACCCAAAAATCCTCTTCATGAGGAATTAGTGTTTTGTTCATTGTGGAAGCTATAGGCATAGGATCATTGCGAGGTTGGTCTTGTTGGGTCCAACTCAGGGAGACCTTGAATTCCTGCAATTTTTGGCTTCTTCTGTGGGATTTTTATTTTATGGTTTAGATTCCCATTTTTTCCTTTTGAATGTGAGGTAGGGCTCTTCTGTTGTATTTTTTTGGCTTTGTTTCTACTTCTATTTTGGTAGCCATTTGTTAGGAGGCTAAGAACTAGTGTTTCCCTCTATTTCTGTATGCTAGCTCTACCCAGTTTGGTGGGTATGAGCATTTCCCTATTTTCCAAGATTAGGGTTTTGGTTTTTGTACCATTATGCTGGCTATTTTTGCATATAGACTCCAAACCTAGATTTTATTGGATTTTTGTGGCTTGTGTACCCTAAGACCAAATGGGTTTTAATTTTGAAGTTTTCTAGTTTTTGAGGTTTTTTGCCTTGGTTTGTGTGCCACCTAGTTTTCTTGGCATGATGTTTGTCGTGGACTTGGATTATCTATAGGATGTCAGTCAGATCATTGTTCTACTTTTATGTTTACATTGGGATGTGTACCACATCTATACTCCTAACCTTGTGTTCAGTTGAGTTATTTTATACTTGGTGTTATTGTTTCTTTTGGACCCTTGTTATTGTTTTGTGGACACGAGGATTCATGTAAAACCCATACTCCTAGATTGAGGCCAGTTGAGTGAGTTCATGACGTTTGGTCTTGTTGCATCATTGGGATTCATGTAGAATCCATACTCCTAGATTGAGGCCAATTGAGTGAGCTCATAATGTATAATTTTATTGCCTTTGGGATTCATGTAGTATATGTCTTCTCGAGTTGCTTTCAATTGAGTGATATTTTTCTTGTGTTCTTATCTAGTCTTTGTGTTATGATCTTCATGATGGTGGTGCACCACACACAAGTATGTGTGTGTACATTTTTCATGTAACTCGCAAGGCCAAATCTTTTGTGGTATTTTCAAAAGTTACGATCATTAGGGTTGGGTTGGGAATATACATGCCTATGGGCACTCATCATTGGATGACCATGGGTAGGGTAGGGTAGCATATGGAGGGGGCTTCTATCTCACAACACAATGATCATTCTGCCTAGAGGGTTGGTAGAGGAAGTTGTTAATCAAGTGGTAACTAAATAAAATATTGGGTGGTAATGAAACTTAGGATAATAAAAAGATGTGGTGTGCTAGAGCCTTCCATCAAGGAGTTGAATCTGCATGGTCTGAGCTTGACCTTTTGGATGCCAAGTGACTCTCCATGATGTCAACCCCTATTTAGTAGCCCATTGAGTGTCTAACTAGGACGTTTAGTTTATGCATTGTCTATGTTCTTAGTTTTAGTCATCATACTATCTAGCGTGAGTGTTAGCCATGGTCATCTTCTTTGTGTGTGTTTGTGGTTGGATCGTTATATCCATCAGTGCAGTGAGAGTGGACCTATAGGTTTCACATGGTTGGGAGGCATAGCTACCTATACCACTACTGGAGATCAATGTATAGAGATAGTCTTTTATCCTAGTGCGACCATTGTTGGATGTTTTCACTTGGTACTATGGGTTCTGGAGTATGCTTTCGTGTGATTTATACTTTCATTGTAATGCTACGATATCATGTTCAAATGATGCTAGTTTATTTGATGTATTCCTATATTATGATTTTTAGCATATGATTAGATGATGTGAATTGCTTTATTGGTGTATCTATTACTTATTTGTTTACCATGTTATATTTTCTATCCGTATGATGTGTAGCATATAATAGATGATGTGATTGGTTTATTGGATTATCTTATGCTTTACTTCTAGCATGTTAAATTTCCTTATTCTTATGTTGTAGCATGTTTTAGTAGTGACATCCTCATAAGATAGCTCTGACGATCTGGTCAATGGTTTTGGATGTTACACACAGGGGATGGCTAGGACTCATGATGGTCTCATGATGCTATTAACGTTTGGGAGGAACCACACACTTAGTTTGTTATTTTAGTACATTGCGATGTTTGTTTTTTACATTTTGATGCTACTTTTAGTTATTTCCCTTCAGTGCTATGTTAGATGGATAGATGTAGATCTGTCTAGTAGTTATTGTTTTTGAGTGTCTATGCCTCAAAATGTGGATCTGGTACTCTCTAGTGTGGAGGAAATTTATCTCCTATATTTTTACTTTTATGTTTTCTAGCTTACTGATTTGTATCCTTGTGTGAAATTGTACTTTCTTGCATAAGAATGCAAATTTTCATGTGGTGTGATGGGTTTCCTCGCACAGCTCATGGTGAATCCTCACATAAAACCCCACACTAGTTTGGGTGTTTTGGCCGCTAGGCCAAGCATGTCCTTGCATGAGATTTTGTTTCCTTGCATGGTTTTGTGTACTTTCTTATGTGAAGAGGTACTTCATCATGTGAGACTATCAGTTGTTATTCTCTCATGCAAAAAAGAGGGGGCCTCTCTATTATTTCTTAGAGAATGCAAATTGGACTTTTGTCTATCGTTTAGGATTTCTTGTGGTTCAACGATTTGACAGATAAGAGATTTTTTGATGTAATGTCATCTTGGGTTTTGATTCTTTAGTTTAGTTGTGTCAATTAGGTTGTGGCATTTGGAGATCTATTGGTTGTTGGGATTGTTGGTGAAGTCTTCTATTGTGGTCTTTGTTATCCTTGTGTGGTGTTGTCATGTGCATTCATACATGTAAAAAATAAATCTTGGCTTGAATTGAATCCTTGTTCCAAGGATCTTTGAGTGGGGTATTACACCTTAGAAAAATTAGGGTCAGTATTATACAACTCTTTCATCTCATCAAAATCAAGAACTTCAACCTTCATCATAGTCAGCAAAGAACATCTTCTACTCAATGCATCAACAACTCTATTGGTAACTCCACTCTTATGCTTGATAACAAATGTAAAAAATTTCAAGTACCCAACCCACTTCATATGTCTCTAATTTAATTTATGTTGACTTTCCAAGTACTCTAAATCTTTATGATCAGTATACAACACAAACTCCCTAGGAATCAAATAATGTCTCCACTTCTTCAAGGCTTGAACAATAGCATAAAACTCTTGACCATACACATAATAATTTCTTTTACCATCATTCAACTTCTCACTAAAGAAAGCAATAGGTTTACTTTCTTGACTCAATACAACTCCTATTTCACTACCACTTGCATCACATTCAACTTGAAATACCTTATTGAAATCAAGTAAAGCCAATACAGGAAACTCAACAACCTTTTGTTTCAAAGTCTCAAAACTCTTATCAGCTCCATGTGTCCACTTTAATTTCTTTTTATCTCCTCCTATTGTCTCTTTCATAGTATTACAAACAAAACTAAAATTCTTTATAAACTTCTTGTAAAAACTAGCCAAACCATGAAATAATCTTACCTCAACCACATTCTCAGGTGTAGGCCATTCTAAAATTGCTTTTGTCTTCTCAGGATCCAAGCGTAAACCATCATCTAAAATCCCAAATCCAAAATACACAATCTCTTCTTGCATAAAAGAACACTTTTTTAGATTAATCATTAACTTCTCCTCTTTCAATCTCTGCAATACTTTTCTAACATGCTCAAGATATTCTTCCTTAGTCCTACTAAATATCAAATTGTCATCCAAATAAACAATCACAAACTTACCCAAGAATCTTTTTAGAACTTCATTCATCAATCTCATGAAAGTAATAGGTGCATTAGTCAAACCAAAAGGTATAACCAACCATTCATAAAAACTATCTTTTATCTTAAAAGGAGTCTTCCACTCATCACCTTCTCTAATTCTGATCTGATGATAGCCACTCTTCAAATAAATCTTGGTAAAATACTTTTTTCCACTCAAATAATCCATAATATCATCCATCCTTAGCATAGGAAACCTATATTTCATAGTGATCTTGTTAATAGCTCTGGAATCAATACACATTCTCCATTCTCCATTCTTCTTAGGTGCCAATATAGTAGGTACAACACATGGACTCAAACTTTCTCTGATCAAACCATTCTATAATAACTCATGCACTTGTATGTTAAGTTCTTCATTCTCTATAGTGTCAATCTATATGGTGCTTTATTTGAAAAATCAGCTCCAAGAATCTAATCCATAGATTAAATTATAATCCTTACTAGAGGTAAACCATCAGGTATATCTTCTACAACAATTTCTTTATACACATTCAGGAAATTTTCAATTTTTGTTGGTACTTGGCCTCTACTAGTTTCTACTATCAGTCGGTCGTTACCAGCTTTTGATGTCACTTAGTCATTTCTATCTTCTACTATCACCCGATCATTACTACCAAAACTTGGTCCTCTAGGGATTATAGCAAAACAAACTTGGTTCCTTTTCATTTCTTTTTCAAATTGTTTCCCATTGACCATGCAAATTTTCATAGTAGTACTATTAACCTCATCTGGACTTTCAATCAAAGTTAGCAATACTTGCTTCTTCCCATTTACCCAAAGAGTTTATTGATTCAATCTTCCATCATGTATAACATATCTATCATATTGCCAAGGTCTTCCCAAAAAAATATTACAACAATCCATCGGCATAATATCTCACAAAACTTCATCAAAGTAATGTCCAATCTTGAACTTCACAATACATTGTTCACTTACCAATATCTTAAGCTCATCCTTGCCCCATGAAACATGATAGGGTTTTGGATGTTTTAGCCTCTGCACCTGCAATTTTTTAACTAGCTCTTTTGATGCCAAGTTTTTAGAACTTCCACTATCAATGATTACCTTGCAACATTTTTTAGCCATCTTACATCTGGTTTTGAAAAGAATTCTCCTTAAGATAGGTTCCTCATCACTTCCCTTATTACATAAGTTTCTTCTCACCATTATATTTTCTCCAGCCTCAGGTCCACTCAATGAACCCTTAGTGTCTCCTTAAATCACAACATTTATGTTACCTTTCCCACTTTAGAGGATCTACATTCAAAGGATCTATGCCCTTCTTTACCACATTTGAAACAATTAGCACAAAATCTACCTATAGAATAAGAATTGTCTCTTCCTTGATAAGAACTAGTACCCCCTTGGTAAGAACCACCACCTTTCCACTTAGTCTTTCATTTTCAATCATTTTTCCATTCAAATTTTCCCTTATCTTGCACAAAATTATCAGATCTGCCACCTTCTCCATAAGATCTACCTCTGTCTCTCTAGAATCTACCACCTCTACTTATTTGTCTTTGATCATGCTTCTTTGTCAAGATCTCCTCAACTTTCAAGGCATATTGGTATGGTTACTCCGCACTTTCCAATTTCACAAAATTTATCTCATCTTGAATGGCAGATTGCAATCCATTTATATACCTTGCAATTTTCTCAACATCGTCATCTACATGTCTAGATTTGATGTCCAATCTATAGAATTCCTCAGTATACTCCTTCATAGTCATGTCTCTTTGTCTCAAATTTTGCATCTTTTTGAATAAGATATCTTGGTAATTAGTAGGAAGGAATTTATTTTGTACTTTGTTCACCATTTTTACCCAAGTTCTAATCTTCTCCTTTCCTCTCCTTTTTCTATCAGTTTGCAAATGCTCCCACCATAGTGAGGCATGTCCTTTCAATCTTGTAACTGCAATCTTCACAATCATATTATCAGGAGTGTTTTCATACTCAAAGAACTTTTCCATTTCAGAGATCTAATCTAACACAACATTGGTATCCAATTTTCTATCACAAGGAACAATTTCTACAATAGGCTTTGAATTTTCCCTAGACAACACTCTCAACAATCTTGTCTCATCTTGATCTTCTTCAGGTTCTAGATTAGGGTTTGGTGCAACTGCTTCATCATCACTCACATCATCAAGATGTGCTCCTCTCCTCTATGTGGTCTCTACAACATCTAATCTAGCTACAATCCATCTCAATGTATCCAATCTTGCATTATCAATATTTTCTTTGTCTTAAACCATCTTTACAAATCAAGTTTCTACAAGATTGTAACCCTCTGCAAGTTGTAGGTCAAATCCTTAGATCTGCTACCCCACAACCAAATTCACTTAGGGTTCTACATAATCCAATCTCCACAAGGATGAAACTTGAGCTCTAATACCACCTGATGCAAGGAGGAAATAAATAATTAGGGCCAAGAGTACACCCAACTATCCAAACCACCTTGCAGAGTTAAGACCACAAAAATAAATAATAGAGAACATCACCAAAGGGGGAGAGAGAGAACAAAATGCTTTCCTAATTCATCAAGTAATCAACATGCATGCCTAGCTATAAGGTCTTCTAGGTTATGATTAGATACAAAATACAACTTCCAAATCCATGATCTAGTTTCAAATTTGTATTTTCAAACACATGCATTCCACTTTTGAAAACCTCTAAGTGATATCTTTAACCTAAGACAAAGAAATTTATTTATACCTACCAAAAATGGCTTACAAAAAATTCTAGAACATTACATCAAAGAAAGGTCAACCACAAAATGGTCAACACTCAGGTGTCCCTAGACAAGATCCCATCATTAAATTCATGAACCAAATTAAATATGAAAGTCGGTTCCAAATATGAACCAAAACAAAGACAACTTGGTCAAAGAAGAATCTGAGCATCAACAAATATCAAGTTCACTCAGCACATGAAGGAACACTCAGCCAACACTAGACAACTTGGTAGCGACTTGAACTTGGTAGCAACTAGAACTCAACAATAATTGGAACTCGACAATAACTAGAAATTGATAGCAATTAGAACTCAATAGCAACTAGATCTCAGTAGCAACTCGAATTTGGTAGCAATTGCGACTTGGTAGCAACTGAAACTTGAAAGCAAATGGAACTTGACAACAACTAGTAGAATGAATAAAAAAGTGCAGGATTACAAGGCAACCCATGATGCTCTTTCCCCTCTCTCTCTCTGTAGTGCCCACCTATAGTTTTCTTTTCCATTATATTTACCAAACTCTTTTTATTCATATTTCATGCATGTGATAGTTTCAAGTGTTGATATCTGATTAAAAAGATCATTTCTTAGAAAGATTGTTGAAGAAGAATATGTGTTTCAATCATTGTTTTTTCATTGATGTCAAACTTGCTATTTGTTGATAAGACAATTGCTTATATGTTTCAAGTACTATCACTTAGTTGATTGATGAGGGAGATTTGATCAACAAGATGTAACAAAAGTACCTAGAGGAAAGGTTGAGTTATGATCATGTAATGAAGTACAATGATTAGTTAAGATAGTGATAACATAATGTATTGATGATCTACTTATGGTTACAAAATGGCTGGCTATACTTAGAAAGATCAGAAGAATAAGTTAAATAATGTTCATTTTCCAAGCTTGACCAAGTGGATAGTAGGTGCCGAACAAAGTTAGTTCATGCTGAGCAAAAAAGTTAGTTGGAGCCAAGTAAAAGAAAATTCTTGTGGATGCTAAGAAAGTTAGTAGATGTCGAGTAACTTTTAGTTGATGCCAAGTACTAGTAATTTTATAGTTGATGCCAAGTGACGTAGTATTGGTCGAGCATCAAAAGATTGATAATGTTGAGCTGCTACATTATGACAAAGATCAAAGATTTTCCAAATAAAAGCCAACAAGTTTGTTTTCTTGGAACTTGTGAATTAGGAGGAAGATAAGATTGATGAGCTAGTGGCAGAGAATCTAATGTAAATCATTTTTGAGGAAAATTCAAAAAGAATCTAAGAGAAGTTTCTAGAGAAGACAAGATATGGGGTAGATACACTATATCCTACCTAATCCACCAAAAACCCTAATTTGGATGATGGATAATGAGCGGGAAAATGTTTTAATTTCTCTTATATAGGAATGTCTAGTCATTAAGCAAAAGAGTTAGAGAGTTTGGTGCAAAAATCTAATAAGGAGAAGGAGAAAGGGGTTTTGCTTCATCAAGTGACCCAAGAGAAGAGTTTTCAATGGCATACTAAGCAAGAATGCCTAAGAGGATGAATGCTTGAAGGGTGAACAAGTTGTCAGAGCTGCAAAGAGTGGAAGCCAAGCAAAGTTGAGGACTAAACATAGATCTATAATTTGTAAGTGAGGTTGTAAGTTGTATTAGATCAAAACTCTACTATTACTTTCTAACAATTGTATCAATTTAGGGTAAATCCTTTGGAGTAAGGTTGACTTAACAGTCATTGGAAAATCCTTTAATAAGGCGAGTGAATGGCCTAAAGTCCTCTAACAAGGCTCATTTTTAATAGGGTGATTGAAATCCCTTAATCAGGTCACATTTAACACTGTACATTGTACCCTTTAATAGGGTTGGCCTTTAATAGGGCATTCCAAGTGAATGGCATAAAGTCCTCTAACAAGGCTCACTTTTAATAGGGTTGGCCTTTAATAGGGCATCACTTCAAAAGAGTGAAAAATAAGTAGCATGTTATTGGTGGTTTTTCCTAAATTAGGTTTCTGCATTAAGTTATTATGTCAAGTGTGTTGATAGACACGTTATGTTTCATGTGTTACATTTTTGCAAGTTGATTGATAGTGACATATAAGTTTTAGTTGATACACAATGAATGCATGCATGGGTATGAATATTTTATTGGCTCACTGAATTTTGAAAAAATTTATTTGTACATATGGACCTTGAATAACTAATTCACACCCCCTCTCAGTTATTCCAAAAAAATTCCAACAATTGGTATCAGAACCATCTACTTAACAGGATTAGTTTTAAGGTACTAGAAGCATAAAGATCAAGATGTCAAAAAGAGAAGTACCCAAGCTCAATAGAGATAAATTTCTTGCATCAAAAAGCTTGATGAAGCTACACCTTGGAGGACTTGGAGATCATGCACAATCTTGCATTTCAGTGGAGTATGTTGATCTAGTAGGAGCCCTAACTGTTGAAGATATGAAGAAAAAGAAAGAACACAATCAGGCAATGTTGGAGATTGCCTCTTCCCTAAGCTATACTGAATTTGATGATATCAAAGGTCTTGATAGTGCAAAGAAGATGTGGGATGCCCTGGCCACTATCTATGGAGGAGACAAAAATGTTCAAAGAGTCTTAGAGGTAAGTTTGATGACATGAGAATGGAAGAAGGTGAGAATATTGCTCAATATGTTGCTAGGATAAAAGAAGTTGTTAGTGCAATAAAAGGTGCTACTGGTAAAATAGATGATGATATTGTACTAAGAAAATACTTGAGGACATTATTGCCTATTTATGCCATTAGAGTTTCTACAATTCAAGAGTTAAGATGTATACTAGGAAATGATCTAACCCTTGAAGGTCTGGTAGGTAGACTCACTACTTTTGAGCTATCCAATTTTGACAACTACAAACCAGAGAGTATTGAATTAGCTTTCAAAGAAAAATTGTTATTAAAGGATTCTAAGGAGGTAAAGTAGAAGAAGAAGAAAAGAAAGATAAAATATGCATCCAATGATAGCAACACAGATGAGGAAGACATTGAACAATTGGAAGAATTGTTGGCAAGAAGATTCCATAGAGGAAAAGGCAAGTTCAAAGGTAAGTTAACCATCATTTGTTTCAATTGCAATGAAGTTGGTCATAATGCTACAAGATGTACACAAAAGAAGAACTATAGAAAAGGATATAAGTACAAAAAAAAAAGAGAAGATGATGGAAGAGACTACAAAGATAAATGCAAGAAGTCATGCTACATTGCTAATGAACATGACTTTGATGAACATGATGATGAAGTGGCATATGTTGCAATGAAGGAAAAATATGATGAGGATGAGGCAACTGCACTTGTGACTTTTGTGAAAAAGAATGATAAATGGATTATTGATAGTGGATGCTCACATCACATGACTGGAGACAAAAGTAAGTTTATTACCTTAAATTGTTATGATGGAAATAGTGTAAGGTTTTGTAATGATGCACCATGTCTGATAAAAGGAAAAGGGTCTATCAAACTCACAGACAAGATTTCATGTGACAATGCATACTATGTTGAAGGATTGAATTATAAGTTGTTAAGTGTGTAACAATTGAATAATTTGGAATGCAAAGTTGAGTTTGAAAATAAAACTGCCAAGATATATGACACAAATGGAAACTTGATTGACAAAAGGTGATCAAACTAGAAGTAATTTGTTGTATTTGGATATAGAAGATGCAACTTGTCTTATTGCAAAACTTGATGATGTATGGCTTTGGCTCAAGAGTTTATATCATGTTAATTTTGATAATCTGATTAGTATCAGTAACATGAAAAGAGTTAGAGGTTTTCTTAAGTTGAAGAAACCTAATAATATAATATGCAAACAATATCAACTAGGCAAGATGACAAAGTCAAACTTTAAAAGTAAAGCTTATACCTCTAAGGAAATACTAGAAATTGTTCATACTAACTTCTGTGGACCTATTGAAGTGCAAAGTTGCAAAGGAGATAAGTACATAATGCTATTTGTTGATGATTACTCTAGGATGATGACAATCATGTTTCTAAAACAAAAAGCTGATGCTTTTCAAATGTTTAAGTGGTACTTGGCAAGAGTTAAAAAAGAGATAGGTAAAAGTCTGAAATGCTTGAGATCAAATAGAGGAGGAGAATTAACTTCAAATGAGTTTGAGATGTTCTATAATGAAAGAGGAATCAAAAGGAAAACATCTGCATCTAGGACCCCTCCACAAAATGGAATTGTTGAAAGAAGAAACAGGTCTATAATGGATTGTGCTAGAACATTTATGATGGAGAATAATGTTTCTCTGAAATACTAGAGAGAAGCTATAAGTACTGCTATATATACCTTGAACCATGTGCAAGTCAAGAAAGGTACTTATTCAACACCTTTTGAACTATGGTATGGATATCCACCTAATGTGAAATACTTTAAGGTATTTGGAAGTAAATGTTATATTCTTAAAGATGTTAGGAGTGGAAAGTTTGATGCAAAAAGTGAAGAAGGTATATTCCTTGGTTATTCCACAAGAAGTAAAGCCTACAAGTGTTTAAATACTAATAGTAACAAAATTGTGGAAAGTGCAAATGTGAATTTTGATGAGTTTACAGAAGTACATGAGGTTGAACCTACAAAGGAACCAGAAGAATACAAATCATTTGTATACTTCTATGAAGGAATTCCTACTAAAGAAGATTCTACAAATAAAGTTGCAAACCAACAACAAGTCTCAATAACTATTGAGTCACAACCTAAGAATGTCGAGTTGCATTCAAGAATTGAGCTTCATTTAGAAGTTGAGTTGCAGAATGAAGAAAATGCACATTTTGATTCTAAGATCAACATACATGAAAGAGATGTTGGAACACCTAACAAAGATGTACATAGTGATACTAAAGCTGAGAGACAAAATGTAGTTAAAAGAACTAAGTCAAGATTGTCCAAATATGTCAAAAGACATCATCCTGTAGATCAAATCATTGGAGACAAAGATGCAAGGCCAATGAAAAGAAATAGATTGAGAAGTGAATCATGTTTGTTAAGTATGAAGGAACCTAAGATAATAAAAGATGCATTGGAAGATGATGACTGGTACAAGGCTTTGGAAGAAAAAATTCAATAGATAGAGAAGAACAAGACATGGAGTCTAGTTCCTAGACCAGAAGACAAGAATGTGATTGGCACGAAATGGGTATTCAAAAATAAGTTAGATGAGAATGGTGAAGTGACAAGGAACAAAAAAAGACTAGTCTGCAAAGGGTATCCACAAGAAGAAGGAATTGACTATGGTGAGACATTTTCCCTTGTTGCAAGAATGGAAGGAGTGAAAAATTTTCTTGCTTATGCTACATACAAAGGTTTCAAAGTTTAACAAATGGATATCAAGTTTGCATTTTTTAATGGCATACTAGAAGAAGAAGTCTACATAGAACAACCAGAAGGATTTGTTGATAAAAATAACAAGAAGATGGTATGTAAACTACACAAAGCCTTATATGGATTGAAACAAGCACCAAGAGCATGGTATAAGAGACTTCATACTTATCTTGTGAAGATTGGATTTGAAAGGACTGGTGATAACAACAATTTTTATATGAAGACAGATAAGGACAAAGGTATACTATTATTTGAAATATTTGTTGATGATATCATATTTGGAGGACAAGATGCTTTGTGTAAGGACTTTGCAAATCAAATGAAGCAAGAATTTGAAATGTCAATGTTTGGAGAGATCAAATTCTTTATGGGACTACAAGTATATCAGATGAAATATAAAATATATATCACTTAGTCAAAATATGTCAAAGAGATATTGAAGACATTTGGATTAGAGGACTCCAAACTAGTAAGTACACCTATAGTGACAACACTCAAGCTATCAAAGAATGATGATTCAATTGAGGTAAATCAAACATTATACAAATCTATGATTGGAAAATTACAATATGTAGTACACAATAGACCTGGTATTGCATTAGTTGTGGGGATAGTTGCAAGATTCTTTGCTAATCCCAGAGAGAATCACTTGATGGCTATAAAAATAATAATGAGATACTTGAATGGAACAGAAGAGTTTGGTTTATACTTTAAGAAGAATGAAAAATTTGAACTAAGAGCCTACACTGATGCTGATTGGGCTGGAAACATTGATGATAGAAAAAACACCAGTGGAGGAGCATTCTTCTTAGGTAAAAGACTTGTTACATGGACTAGCAAGATGCAGAGTTGTACTTACTAATCTACTGTTGAAGAAGAGTATGTCATTGCTGCTATTAACTACACAAACATTGTATGAATCAAACAACTACTTAAGGGAATGAAGGAAGAAATCATAGAACTAGTGACACTTTATTGTGATAATACGAGTGTTATCAATATTTTAAATAATCCTATGATGCATACAAAGACAAAGCACATTTAAATCAAGTATCATTATGTAAGGGAATTGGTTCAAGAAAAAGAGGTGAAGATGGAATGTATTAAAACAAAGGAGCAAATTGCTGATATCTTCACAAAAGAATTACCTAAGGATGCTTATGAGTATCTAAGAGGTAACTTAGGGGTAATACCCCTATCAAATGCTATGTAAAAGATAGAGGGAGTGCCCTGTATCAAACAAGATGACATTCATTTAATACAAATTGATGCAGTAGATCTTACGTTAGGAATTGCCTAAAGTAATCATAGAACTGGAACTACAAAATAGTCACAAGCAAGGTGATAGAGGGAGAAATTGAAGAACCTACAAAAGCCTATATCTGTATATATTAAAGATGTCAAGTGTTGAGTATATGTCTTTGGCATTGTTGTCAAAGAGGGAGAAAGTACATTAAATTGATCAAGTGCAAGAGGAACAATGGAGAAAGTAGATCATCACAAGATCAAGAAATAGTAGAAACTAATTAAAGAGGGGATAAAGCAATCAGAGAAAGGATTAGAACAAAGAGGGAGATATTCTACTGATTAATTTAGTATGAAAGAGAGAATTAAGAAAGAACTCATAGGGAGTTATATTTTGTAACCTAATCAGAAGATAGAAGTTGCTAATAGAGGGAGAAATCTCAATACAAGTTTTCCTTTTGGTATTGTCTTACTATTTTAACCTAGTTAGTTTGATTGAACAAGATGTTCATCATTTGATTGATTTGGTTGATGAGTTTGGTTTGCCATCAATGCCAAAGAGGGTGATTGTTGATATCTAATTGAAAAGATCATTGTTTAGAAAGATTTTTGAAAAAGACTATGCATTTCAATCATTGTTTTGTCATTGATGTCAAACTTGCTATTTGCTAGTAAGACAATTGCTTATATGTTTCAAGTACTATCACTTAGTCGATTGATGAGGGAGATTTGATCAACAAGATGTAACAAAAGTACCTAGAGGAAAGGTTGAGTTATGATCATGTAATGAAGTACAAGGATCAATTAAGATAGTGATAACATAATGTATTAATGATCTACTTGAGGTTACAAAATGGCTGGCTACACTTAGAAAGATCGAAAGAATAAGTTAAACAATGTTCATTTGCCAAGAAAAGTTAGTTCAAGCTTATCAAAAAGTCAGTTGGAGCTGACTAAAAGAAAATTCTTGTGGATGATGAACAAGTTAGTAGATGTTGAGTAACTTTTAGTTGATGTCAAACACCAATAATTTTACAATTGATGTTGAGTGACACAGTATGTGCCAAGCATAAGAAGATTGATAATGCCAAGCTACTGCATTATGACAAAGATCAAAGATTCACCAAATAAAAGCCCACAAGTTTGTTTTCTTGGAACTTGTAAATTAGGAGGAAGATAAGATTGATGAGTTGGTGGCACAGAATCTTATGTAAACTATTTTTGAGACAAATTCAAAAAGATTTTAAGAGAAGTTTCTAGAGAAGACAAGATATGGGGTAGATACATTGTATCCTACCTAATCCATCTAAAAACCTATTTTAGATGATGGATAATGAGTGGAAAAATGTTCTAATTTCTATATATAGGAATGTATGGTCATGAAGCAAAAGAGTTAGAGAGTTTGGTGCAAAAATCTAATAAGAAGAAGGAGAAAGGGGTTTTGCTTCATCAAGTGACCCAAGAGAAGAGTCTGGAATGGCATACGAAGAAAGAAGGCTTAAGAGGATGAGTGCTTGAAGGGTGAACAAGTTGTCAGAGTTGCAAAGAGTGGAAGCCAAGCAAAGTTGAGGACTGAACATAGATCTATAATTTGCAAGTGAGGTTGTAAATTGTATCAAATGAAAGCTCTACTATTACTTTCTAACAATTGTATTAGTCTAGGGTAAATCCTTTGGAGTAAGGTTGACTTAACATCCATTGAAAAATCTTTTAATAAGGTGGCATTCCAAGTGAATGGCTTAAATTCCTCTAACAAGGCTCACTTTTAAGAGGGTGACTGAAATCCCTTAACCGGGTCACATTTAATAGTGTGCATTGTAACCTTTAATAAGGTTGGCCTTTTAACAAGGCATCACTTCAGAAGAGTGAAAAAGAAATAGCATGTTACTTGTGGTTTTTCTCAAATTGGGTTTCCATGTTAAGTCATTGTATCAAGTGTGCTGATGCATGTGTTGTGTTTCATGTTTTACATTTTTACAAGTTGATTTGATAGTGACATAAATTTTAGTTGATACACAATGAATGCATGCATGGGTATGAATATTTAATGGGCTCATTGAATTGTGAAAAGTTTTATTTGTACATCTGGACCTTGAATAATTGATTCAACCCCCCTCTTAGTTATTCCAAAAGAATTCCAACATCAAGGGTATTTGATTTGTAATTATGAAATAATTTCATGACTTGGATTACATGTATATCAATAAATAATTACTTAGTTGACTATATTTTATGTGTTATAAAATGATTATGGTTACTGGTGCATTAATGATGCTTTCATGATTCGTAGTTAATAAATGTGATTTCTTTCATAGCAATGTCAGATGATGCTTTAATAATGATTACTTCATATTTGTAATGATGCATTATTTTATCCGAGAATTTGATGTTTGACTTATAATTATTATGGTACTTACTCCATACTTGCATGTGTATAGTGTGTGTGTCTATTTTATCTTTCTATTTTTTGTGTTTGATGTGGTTAAGGGAGGGAGTCGTAGTCACCTACTAGTCAAAATCTACATGATGTACCACTCCCTACCATTGCTTGTTTAGTTTAGATATATTTGATATATTTATATACATGTACATACTCATCTTTTATGCAGAATGTAGGTATTGGGCATTGACTTCCATGAATTGTCAGGATAAGCATGCTCTATCACAATAACTCAATGGTAAGAATGGGGAGATAAAGTTCGGGTCCAATCCCAGCCATAGCCTAAATACTTGTCTTGCAAGGAGGATTCGTAACTGACTTTTCACCCCTTTTAAAAATATGTGAGTTTATCTTTGTCTATGTTGTTTGATTTTGAGCTTTGGTCTATTTTGGCAATGTTGCTCTTATGTGGATTTCGCTATGTGATTTATTTGGTAAATGCTTTAATTATAATATTTTGGTTAATCATATAAGTTTGAAAATTATTAAATATTATTTGATTAAAAAGAAAATATTAGAGTATGAGAATATTTAATTGATTAAAAAACTAATTAAATGTGTCATTTAATTTAGAAGTATAAATTTAGAAAATTGGTTAAAGAGAAATTAGAATATGATGATATTTAATTAATTATAAATTAATCAAATATGTACTTCAGTTTAAAAGATTTAATTTATAAGTCTAATTTGAGAAGTTAGACAAAGAGATAATTAAAATATTAAAATATTACAAATTTAATATTGCTTTATTATAATTATTTATTTAATAATAATTAAATTAGAGTTGCATTTAAACAATAAGCTTTAATTATTATTATTAATTTAAATAATAAAATGTGCTTTAATTAGTGTTTGTACTAATTAATCAACTGAAGGAAAATAAAATATAAAAGAATGAAATTTAAAGATAAAGTTATAGTTCTAATTGTTATGTAGTTATATTTATTTAATTTAATGATAATTATTTAGGAGTTTTATTTTAATAATAAACTCTAAGTAATGTTTTTTTTTGACAAAAGTAGATGAGCCAAAGAATATATATATTAATAAAAATTGGTTCAAGAGCTCAACTGGGAAAGAACCAGAAAGAAAACCCAGCATCGTTGCAATATGTACAAATGAAAATCATCGATATTTACAAAAAATTATATCGATGAGCAATTCAAAGATACAAAAAGTAGGCCTATTCCCACCAAAAAACAAAAATCTTTGACATTTTACATTTTCAAAGCTGAATCGAATATCAAGCATGAAGGACTCAAAATCAACCAAAAATACCAACGTTGTAAAACATGTTTGATGTTGGAAAAATTGATACACAAGATATAAGGTAGCCTTTATACTAAATTGATACACAAGATATAAGGTAGCCTTTATACTAACATTCTTCCATGTCCTCACAGCAAGCACCCTCAGCATAATTGGAAGGCATACTGGGTTGCAGAGAACAACGCCAACCAAAATCTGAACATGGTAAAGGTTCAACCTCTCAACCCAAACTTGAACCTTCAACGATGACAATTGATTTATCAATGGGAGAAGGTGCACTCTGAACTGTAGCAACTGGGGCATACTAAGCACTTGACACATAGACAAGCTAACTAGGGGATATTGGTGAGCCCAAAATATTGAGCAAACAAGCCCAGTTTTCTTCACACGCTCAGCCAGTTGATGACCCAACACTTATGCCATGACTTGCAAAGTCTATGTTAGGAACCGTGAGTTATGCTTTTCGAAGGACTTTTTTTATTAATTAAATTAATAAATATATTATTAAAAATATTTCAAAAATAAATTAAAGAGAGAAAGCTAATTATTTAAATTAAGATATTTTGTAATTAAATATCTAAAAGAGTTGTGCATGAAAAGGTAAAAGGTAATAAAGTAATAAACAATAATTAATTAGTAAGTTCCCTCTTGTGATTGCACAATCAGAGCCCCAATTTAGGGGAGATCTCTTTATCAGAGATCTAGAGCTCATTTTGCAATTACACAAGTTTTGAGGAGCAAAATTTAGAATTGGATCAAACAAATTGTTGAAAGTTTCAGAGGGTTTGGATTTGCATGCATTCACAGATTGTCTTAGATTTTAGTTTTGGTTTTGAGGTAGGGTTTGAAAACCCATTGTAGAATTTTATTGAAAGATTTGTCTACTTTGTGTCTTCTTAGGTGTTTTCATATTGCTTATTACTTCACTGTATTGATTATTGAATAAATAATTATGTTGTAGATTTTTAAAAAGGAAAACTTATTAATCAAGAAAACTTGATTGAGGACAATTATAGAAAAAAATTGTAAAAAAATATTGTGATTATATTCTTATAAACCTCTTTATAATATAACGAAAAATTAATTATTGAAAATTGGAAGAAAACAATAAATTGAACAATCAGACTTTCAACTTTAAATTTGTCATTAGAACTATGTGATTATCATAAATTTTTAAATATAGATGAATATTCTTCTTACATCTAAAATAATTTCATTGCAATATTTATTAGAAAGTAAAATATTAATTGAGAGGAAAGCATGTTGTAACTAAACGTATACATGCATATGAAAACAAATATGCTAAAAATAGAAGCTAAGTATAGTATGGTTACATGCATGTGAAATAAATATACTAAAAATAGAAACTAAGTATAATATGGTTACATGCATGCTAAAAAAATAGAAAGCTAAGTATAGTATGGTTACATGCATGTAAAAACAAAAATGTTAAAAGTAGAAACTAAGTATAGTATGGTTGCATGATTTGAGAGATCAAAGACATGTGAAAATACTAATTACATGTGTATTTTTATTTTATTTTATTTTATTTTCAGATTTATTTATTTAAAAATAATAATAATAATTTATTAATTTCTAAATTAAATAAATATTATCCATTTAGTTATAAAGTGAATGTTAGTATTAGTGATTATTTAAGTTTATTTAAACTCTTAGTTGCATATAAATGATTTTATAATTATTAATACAAGAGGGAAGTTAATAAATAAATATATAAAATTTATTATATTTTAAGAGAAGTTGTGCTAGAGTTCACTTTGTAATCATTTAGTTAATAACTATTTGACTTTATGAGAAAAAATATAAATAATTAAAATAAATTTATAATTTTATCTCTAGTTGCATTATGAATTAAAGAAAAAGTAAATATTAATATTGGACTTAAATAGAAGTCAAATTAATATTTTAAAAATAAAATTGATATTAGTATGTAATCTAATAATATATATTTATGTTATTAATTAAATCATTTATGATTTAAAATTATTTAAATTAATAACATAATAATATTTCATGATATTTTATATGTACAAAGAGATTGGATATTTAAATAAGTATATTAGCATAACAATTTATATTAACATGTATATTCTTACTTTATTTCTAAACACATTCTTATGACCCAAACTAAACAAGAGAAATTGGTGGAATTAAATCATGTGGCTGAAAAGTATGTGTTTTCTGATATTCTATTTATAGTCTTGCGATGTTTTTTTTTTTGATAGTTTTTCTTTGTGGGTTGTTTAGTTGGCCAAATTAGGATGTGCACTAGAGGCATTTTTGAGATTTCTTTTATGATTATTTGATTGGATGTCATGATGAACTTTATTATTTGAATTGAGATTTATATTTTATGAGCTTTATGCTATTTGATCATTTATGAGAACTTGGATTTCGAGAACCAATGTTGTTTTTTAGGTTGTTTGTTAAGGAACCAAATTCAATCAATAGTACTCTTATGGTATGGGACACTATTGTGGTTTGTGATTCTTGGGATGGTAGTCTAAGTACATGTCTATGGGAGTGGCTTGCAAAGGGGGTCGAGGCCCAAAGTGGTTGCCAGGGTAACTTATTGTAAGTTGTGTAAAAAGTGATAATATAGTAATTAAAATATCTTGCCTAGCCCTTTTCCTTGAGATACACTAAAAAGATAAGTTAGAAATATTTGCCTCGCCTATGCCTTGAGTGCTTGTATAGGCTAAGGATGGGAATGGGATGATACCTACTGAGCGGTATGATTAGTTTCCTCATCATCATGAGAGGGTATTATAGTTTCGCATAGAGTCACTAGGGGGCCAGGGTCTTGAGAGACTGCCAAGGTAACCTTAGAGTTGGCTCATGTGATGACACTCCATAGTATTTAGCCTAAGTCGTCTTCATAATTTTTTTTTATTTGCCTCTAGTGTCATACTTGTTGAATATTACTTTTGATGGTGTATTTATTGTGAGTTATTACTCATTGATTAGATGTCATTTATTGTTGACACTTAAATTTTATAATTGAATGATCAGTTATTCATTGGGGGTGTTTTAATTATTGGAGTTAGTGACTCGTAGTTTACTTTTATTGATGACAGTTGTTATTTTTTGGTCATTGTGCTTGTGACACTTGACATTGATTTTGAGGTGGTTGCATATTTTTGGTCTTGGTATTTGTATGTTGACTTGATATGAGATATTAGTATTGGAATGTGTGTCCTTTTGATTTTGATTTATCTCTTCTTCTTGAGTAGTTTGTGCTACCCTTTAGCAAGTTTTGGCTATTAGGATTTCTTACCTAAGATTATCTTATAATTTGATTATCTATGTGTGGATTGTACATTATCTCTCTTGCATGATGGGAGTCGGAGCCTGATTAGGGGGCCACATAGTGGGGAGGTAGTTTATTCTTACCATTTGGATCCCCCTTACGTTGCTAGTTGTTAGATGTTCATTGATACAGTGGTACCATTATCCTTCTTCCTCTTATCTTGAAGGCTTCTTTTCATTTGATGTATCTATGTATCATGTGTTTTGAGATCCTATGTGATATTGTATTGTATATTGATGTACTTTTATCTATTTTCACATACCCTATGACATGTGTAGTGGATGTTGTTCTTTAGATGTGCTTTCATATTATTAGTTGTACTTATGCATTTGCTTATATGATTATGTATGTGTTTACTCATTTTATGATTATGGACATTGTAATTGAGACTTAAACTTATTAATAAAAAATTCTTAAATGTGACTCAACGTGAAGGAACCCTTGATGAATTAAAACTGTATTTGTAATTAATTATATGTTCTTGATGTGTATGTATATATTGCTTCTACATTATTATTACTTTGATATTGTTTAAACTTTTTTTTAAAAAAGATCAATAAATTTTGTAACATATTAGGTTTATTTCTTTTGGGTTCTTGAAGGAGGTATTACTCTCTCTCTCTCTCTCTCTCTCTCTCTCTCTCTCTCTCTCTCTCTCTCTCTCTGTGTGTGTGTGTGGAAAATACATTCAATCAATAACATTTTTTTAAACAACAATCTTTTCTTGATTCAAAAACATATCACGAATCTGTTTTCTAAATTCAAGCTTTTTGATTGAGGGTTTTCAATTTCATTTTTTCACAGATGTTTTATTAATGAAGAATTGTTGACTTTCCAAACAAGGGTTTCAATTTATAATACATTTTCCATAGAAAAATCAATATAATAGGCATGAAGAAGACATAAATTTTGTAAGAGATTTCCTACAACAAATACTAAAAGATTTCTACCTCAATTTGATGCTACGATCTAGCAATAGCTTAGCAGTTGCAAAATTCATGTCTCCCATATCCTTCAAAAAATTTGCGTCTTTCAATCTGAGAAATTGCTCCTCCAAACTTGTGTATGGAGAAATGAGCTCCAATCTCTTAATAAAGAGCCTAACCCTACCTAGGGTTTCTGCTTTTCACAAACATGCAAAGGCCTCTCTAAAATAACATGTTATCATTTTAATTTATTTAAATTTTTTTATGCAAGATTTGTATTTTTAAATTAGAATAATCTTTAATTAAATTATTCCCACTTTTTTTTTAATTAGCAAGACATTTTTACAAGCCATATTTATTATTTTGACTAATAATAATATTTAATGTTCATTATTTAAATGCAACTTATAAAATTATTATTGATAAATTAAATAAACATAATTATGCCAAATTTAGCCTTTTAATTAAATCTTTAAATTCAACTATTTTATTTAATTAATTTCTCAATTCATTAAATATAATAAAAATTAATTTTTCTCTTTAAGATTTTCATTTAAATATTCTTGTCTACACATTAAAAAATACAAAAGACCCACATACTCAAATAAGAAAACTCGATTAAAGGCAAAGTAAGAAACCAAAATTCAAGGTTTAAAATCTTGAATTTACGCCACCTTGACGAATTCAAAAATGTAAAGAAATCATATACTTGTCATTTATCTTAGGACACTTAGGTTCATGTTTAGAATTTGGGCTTGAGATATAGCTCCCATCTTTTACCATAGAGATACTGTGATAGGGCATACTCATCTTGACAATTCAAGGAAGTTGATGTCGAGTACCTACAATCTGTAGAATAGCCAAACATGTACATATGCATATATATCTAAACTAAACAAGCAATGGCGGGGAGTGGTATATCCTGTAGATCCCAACTAGTAGGTTACTATGACTCACTCCTTCAACCACATCAAATATGCTAGTCATAAGGTAAAACATACATGTACACCATGCACATGTGAGTATGGGGTAAGTAACCATAAAACCACATATAATTGTAATCATCAAAGAAACTAAAATCACTATATGAAGTATACAAAGCATCATCATCAAAAGAATAACTATTAACATATAAAATATTCAAGTATAGAGTAGCTCATTAAATATATAATCCAAACATATAAATAGTATCAACCAAATCAGGTAGCCAAGTACCACTAAATCTTGTCATGTAACCTTGAAATCTGGCCTAAAATAATTCAGCAATATAAAATAAAAGCAAACTAGGGGTAGGCACTACAGTGGATTTCTAGAAGGCCCTAGTTTTTGGGAGCAAGTGGTGAGGATTTGATGGTTGGAAATGTAAACAAGTTTAAGGGAAGTTTAAACCTATTGAATCTATGATTTTGACACCTAAGTAGGTATTGTACAAAGTTTGGGAATCAGAGGTTAAGGATAAAGAGTAGTTACTTTGTAAAAGTGGCATATTTTAAGCGTAAAAAGGGGTGCCATAGTGTAACAAAAATGACACAGTCCAAAACAACCCTATCCAAAAAATTTATATGTTGTAGAGAAACCAAATGGGTATCCAAATCTGTAATTTATTTTCCTAATATTTTAGGAAAGTTGGCATAAAAATGCAAGAGGAGAACCATCTAGTTGTCATTAGGCCTATTTAGTGAATTGTATATTTCCCTTATAAATCCTTATAAGTTGAAGATAATTTAATATTCTTTGAAGGAGATGTTATATTCAAACCCATTAAATAGAGTTCAAGAACCAAATTTATAACCATAACAATATATAACAATATACAAAATTTATATCTCTGATCGGTTTTATAAAAAATTAGCATCTACATATGCACATCACTACGAAGTTGCAACATTTCATGCTACACACACACACAAACACATATATAATTTTCAAAATTATTCTACCATATGTAGAATGATTCACCTATATAGTACACAATCAATCAAGAGAACCTTCTAGACCAGCTCCAACCCTTATTGTATCAAGCATTGCCTTGTGATCAAATTCATGTACTTTCCACTTCTTATTAAGATTCCCACCACAATAAAGTATCAATTAAATATTTGTTGCAACAATAAAAATAAAGTAATGAAGAATATGTTTGAGTCTCAAAATCCTCAAACAACTACATGCTAGAATTCTTGATAGGATACCTACATTTAATCACAAAGATAATTTAAATTCAAAATTGATACATTATGTACATGAAAAACTAATTTAAAGAGATCTTCATTCCACTGAACAGAAATGTACTACCTTCTAAGCCATGTGCCTATCACAATGGTGAATCCTATTGGGTACTCAATACCCTCACCATCAATGACTATAGCTATTAGTTTCTTTTTGGACTTAATACACTGACATAGAAAGTAATCAATTCCTTCATCATTATTCTCATATGCAATAACTACATATACATTATTCGCATTATATAGAATGATAAGTTAATGCCAAAATTGAAAGTTATCTATTTTAACCAAGTATTAAATTGATAACTTAGTACCTTGTTCAACTAGGTTAGATACATGGTCAAAATATTTTGATGCTACAACCTAGTTGAGATGTAGTGTTGTAAGTAGTTGATATTAATCCATTGGATGAAAATTTCTACAAGACCATTGGTCAACCTACTCTTTTAATTTACATTTATCCCATAAATGATGCATATAATGAGAGAAAAAGCATGCAAGCTTTCTAGTATGAGTAGCTAGTGACACTGCATTTGAACTTCAAAGTGGATGCATCTCACTTGATTGTGTAAGTGTACAACAATCTTGCCAAGTTTCAATGTTAGGTTCACATATCAACCAAAAATATCTAGAAACTATAGACTACTTGTATTACCTGGTCTTGTCATAGAACTACACCATTTAACAATTGTTTCAACATTTTCTAATATTGAACCACCTTCGTACTTTAATTTCTCTCTACTAAGGGCTCTTTTCACACATGATCTAGCACCATTATGCTCTCCTTTCCATGTCCCACCTTAGTGAAATCCCAAAAATATTGCACTCCACTTGTCACATGCATCCTACTCAACCAATAAAACATTCTTGGATTCTTGAATTATGTGGTACAATTGTCTGACCATATACTGTGTTGATTGTATGTTGCACATCTTTCCCTCAAATTTTCATAGAAAACTATAAAATATCCTTGCACAAACTCTAATGAATGAGTTTGATCATCATTGATATAGAAGTGATACTCTCTTCAAACCTTTATGTCCTCCTCTATTCTATCATGTACATGAATAAATGCTATGTGTAAAAAAAATGACACTTGTATAGAGTTGTAATACATTGGTTGCAATTCATTTTGAGGTTTTGGTGTATAGTTTTCAGAAAAGTCAAAAAATTACACAATCATACCCAAAGGAAAATTGTCCTTACACAACTTGAATTGCTCATCTAACCATCTATCTCTATGTGTATAATATATGTACTCATAAACTATTTTCTCTTGAAATAGTTTCATAAAATCAGCTACACATACATCATTTTTCACTAATTCACACCTCTTTAATTGTTTTTCTATCTTTAGCACCATATGTAACTGATTGGTACTTTCCAAGAGAAACTACTATCTTACCAATTTCATGTGTTCTATCTAGATCTAGGCATCTGTGCAACTTTTCCAAACCACCACATTGAGAGAAAAAAACCTTTCAAACACATAGCCTTATAATAAATGCACCCATCATCTTGTTTACATAGTACACTTGCAGGAAATTATCATAGTGACTTAGGAGGTACTTGTAGACCACATTCCTGCAATATATCATTAGTATGCAAAGTATAACATATTTAATAATAAACATCATAATGTATAGAAAACTCAACATGAACCATACAACAACATGTAGGACGTTTATGATTTATCTTAACATAAAATGGTTTGGTCATCTCAAAACACCTTTGGCTGATTTTAATTTGACAAAAACTTTGAAAAAACATTTCATAAAAATGTATTTGATTCATAACCAAAAAATGTTTTGCATATGGCTCACGGTTTGTTTTTCCAATTCGTCTTTTGACAACAAAAAAATTGTTTGGTGAATCCCTTTTGTTGTCACACTAAAAGTTTTCAATTAGTGTTCTTAGTTTATCAACAATAACTTTATCCTTACATAGGAGTCTACCTTGTAATGACCAAAAAGAAGTATAATTAGAATTCTCAATTTTCTCTCGCCTCTCTAAGGTTTTAACTAATGTTGTTCTACTTATCCTTAATGGTTTACTTATTTTTCTTATCATACAAGATTTTCCATTTCATTTCCCATTATGGTTAATGTAAGGACACGCCAACTTGTATTAGCATCTTTATTATGTTCTTTTGATCCAATGGATTGGTATGCATCAAAGAGATTTCTAACAATGCTTCTTTCATTACTATTTTCGTATGTTCTTAACCCCAAAATTATCATTGTCTCTCTAAATTTAAGATTTTTTATCATTTTAACAAAAAGTTGGTATCTTCCACTTTCATTTAATTTTTTAAAAAAATTATTCCAAATCTTTTAAACAATTCTTCTACAATTTCTTTATGACATTTTATTATGCATTGGCTTCAAAATATTTTCACCAATGTTAATTAGAAACTTTGGTTGTCTACATATTAATCTAGGAGATGTTGATGTATGTGCATGCTCTATATTTTCATTACTTGCATTTTGTGCATTCATCATTTCAACTTGAGATGTCAAATTAGGTGACCTTAGTGTATTTTTCATAATCATTTCAATTGGGGTATGTTGAACATTTTCATTTATCAAATTAGGTGCATTTGTGACATCAATATAAATGGGTATATTTTCATCACTTACATTGGAGGTATTTGATGATGTACCTTCACGTAATCTCCCCATATACTCCCTTGTTTGTGCCTTTACTATCTCTCATTTTTCAATCATTCCTCTCTTGTTCTTTCCCATGATTGTAGATGCAAATTTAGTTACAAACAATAATATGAAAAAAATACACAATAAAATATAAAATTAAAAAAAAAAATCATCATTATTTTATGCTCAGTCACAAGATACAAACATCAAATAACATTTGGACACAAGAAAATAGAACAAGTTTATGATTTCCAAGAAAACTGCCCTATAAAAAATAACATGAACAAAATACACAATCAAATAAAAAATTTATGAAAATTGTACCATTATTTTATCCTCAATCACAAGATACAAAAATAAAATAAGATGTTGGTAAAAGAGAATATATTAAATTCAGCATTCACAAGCAAAAAAGACTAAATACTTGCATACCTAGTGCAGAAATGCATTTGAAATAGCAATAGAATCTAATAGAGAGGTAGCTTAGGGGATTAGAAGGGAGGGAGAGAGGGTGAGAGGTGGGTTAAGGGTTTTGAGAGGGGGCAGAGAGAGTGGTTAGGGGCCAGTGAGAGAAGGAAGTTTAGGGTTAGAGATGTGGAGTTAGCATTTAGATAGAAAGAGATATAGGTTAAGGGTTTGAGAGGGAGGGAAAGAAGTAGGTTAGGGTTTTAAGAGGGAGGGAGAGAAGTAGGTTAAGGGTTTGAGGACAGATAGGGTTAGGGATTGGCCTGGATAGAGAAGGGTTACATGTTAGAGGGAGTGGGTGTTAAGGGTTACCAAGAGAGTGAGAAAGATGTTATGAATAGATGTGATTGTATATACAATAATAGATTAAAAATATTAAATTATATATGAATTTAGCTATATACTTATAAATTTATAGTTATAAAATATATATATAATATCTAATTATATAATTTTAAATATATATATATAATATTTAATGGTGAAGATAATTTATTTATATATTTTTAAATATTTAGTTTATTTATAATGGAGATAACCCGATTAGGTTATTGGTATCATAGTAAACCGAAAGGGATATGAAAATGGAATGTATTTTGCATTCACTCGTTAATACCTCAATTTGGTTATTTCTCAAACAAACATGATCAGGTTATTAATAATTCTAGCACACTTTCGCTCCAATAACCCAATCGAGTTATTGCTTGGAATTAGCCTTGGGAGCTCACCCAAAGGCTTGGGAGCTCATTTTCCCTCCAATTTCAATCATTTGGATGTTTTTTCATCTTCTAAGATGAATTGTCATCTTTTCCTTCACCAAGTTTCCAAAAAATAAAGTGGGTATCTCTAAAATCACCACCATAATCTAACCCATCTTCTTACCTTTCTGAATATGTAATTTTTTTTTGACAACATTAACATTGTAAATGTTAATTTATTTTATCACTATCTTCATAGTCCTCATAGACATATGCCTATTTTTTTTTTAATAACTTTTAATATAGTTAAAGAAATGCAAAATAAATTACATATTATTGTTCTACACTCTATTCTATACACTTCAAAAAAACAAACTCATTTTCGATTATTTTGATGCAAATCATGATTTAAACACAAACAACTACCAAAATTTGAGTATGTAGTTACTTCAATAATTCATTAAAAATACTCATCACAAAATTACAGAAAAATACACAACTTCTAGATATCACTCTTGACTATCATCCTATGAAAGGGATTTGCAAAATATTAAATATAAATAGGTGTTTTGTGTTGCATACAAAAACAACAATGTTATGTTTTTTTTTTTTTTTTTTTTAAAAATAATTAGAGACATTTTTTCATGTGCACAGGTTTTGACCCACCTAATCTTTTTTTTTTGTACAAACTCAGTAGCTTAGAAAGTAGACTCAAAGTACTACAATTTATATTTTTTACACATCTTTTCATTTTGAGTGGATAACCCTCAAACGTCTCATCCAAGTTTAGGGTTACCTAATTTCAGGAAAAAGGTGCCCACTTATACCCCCTTTTTGTACACCATCTTGGTCCACTTACCCTAAAATAAAATTATTTTTGTATTCTTTCAAATAAAAAATGATATGTAGATCTGGAAAAGGAAATATTTATTTATTTATTTATTTATTTATTTATTTATTTATTTATTTATTTATGTTTATGAAACCTAACTACACAAATGCAAATGCAATGCATGTAAAAGTTAGATCTAACTATCAACATCAAATAGAGGAGGGATAACGTCATATTCACTAAGATGTTCAAGGGGGAAATGGAGGCAATTAGTTTGTTAATTTCTAAACTAATGAGATTGAGTTCATTGGTTAGAAACATTTCACCTCAAAATATTAAATACAAGAGAAAGAGGGGCTTCCAAACATAAATCTTAATATAATATGAGTTAGATCAACATATTCCAAGTGAGATGAAGGGATGTCAATTCCAAACTCAAATCATACCAAGGAATAATGAAATCAAGTACTCTTTGTGTAATGTTTAATTGATTATTTAGGAACATGACTAATGATAATGACAATCTAGATCTAGTGTGAAAAATAGTGTATGAACTTGAGAGCATATAATCATCATATCTGATCTAGAAAATGACAAAGAAAAGAATAAATCCCTACCTCAAAGTCTTGAAAAATAAATCTGTGTAAATCTTGAATTTTGGTAGAAAATTATATCCAATACAAAAATAAATCTAGAATTGAAATCAAGAAGTTGAGAGAAACAAAAACTAGAAATCTCTTTGTTCTAGGTATAGGTTAACCTCCATGACCTATATTGGTATGAGTTGACTTTTTGGGTATAGATCGACCTAGGTAACCTATGTTTGGCTCCTAAAATTCTACAGGTTTGAAAACTTCTCTAAAAAGGGTATTCAAATCTATCTACAAAACTCTCCTCCCAAACCTTGAAGATCTAAAAATGTGTGTGTGTGTGTGTGTGTGGGTGTGTGTGTGTGTGTGTGTGTGTGTGTGTGTGTGTGTTGGTGGTTGTGTAAGTATTTTCCTTAGTCAACCCCCCATTTTGGTAATTTCACCCTCCATGGATAGCCATTAGAAAAGATGATGTGTGTCTATGTAGTGCTTTTGAATCTTAGATTATGAATCTAGAATGTAAAGAGCTAAAAAATTCTAAGAATATAACTCTATTAGTGAAACCCTAACATGCAAGTGTGCATGTAAATGTGCACAATATGAAAAAATAAAGAAAATGTATGAAAATAACATTGAAATCATATCAAACCCTTAAGGCTAAAGTATTATCTCCATCTTCACAATCCATTTGCAACTCCATAGTGAATCACTTGTTGAATGCTTGATTTGAAGAATATGGATGATAAACTTCCTTTGGCATTAAATAAATGAGATCCATCCCTTTAATTTCACCTTTCAATTACTCTATGTTATATTGGGATGTGTATGCATACTTATATCTTGATTCTATTCATGCCAAATGAGGCCAACTGATGGCATTTAATAACAGATTTTTGAGATCACCCTTGCAGGAGCTGACTGCAATAGGTGAGAAACCATTTAAATTTTAAAATATAACCAAGGACCATAATCCAATACCACACAAGTATTTGTCAAACTAGTTAAACTACATTGGTGTAGGTCAACCCAGTTGATGTATAATTTGAGAGGCACAAATTATGGGAAAGATCCTAGGATTCTAGAACTGTAAATGGTACATGTGTAAATATTGCTTTAAAGTTTGAGAATTTGAGATTAGAACATAAAATAAGATTGAGGAAGAGGAGAATGCATAGAAATTATAATCTACCTCAATCCTTACATAACAGGGAAACGAGAAATCAAGGAGTATGTGTTAGTTCTTACCCCAATTTTTCCTAGGAGAGAGAAAAAGAAAAGAAGTTAGTGTGCTTCAATGCAAGTGTATAATGCAAATATACTAAATAGGAGTTAAAAGGTCATAAATTGTACATCCAATTTAAGATGGTATATCACATAAAATATTATTTAAAATGCTAATTTAGTTGAATATTGGGGGATTTTAATTATTTCTTTATTTTATTTTATTTACTGACTAGTATGTCATAGTTGAATTCCAAATATTTGGAAGTGTCTCACATAATTTTTGAAAAGGTCTAATTAGTTTGTTCAGTAATCTAATATGCTAACTTATAAGTCACTTTATATCTTAGGCAAAAGGGGATTTTTTACGCTCAATTTGTATTTGTTGAATTATTAAATTGGAGAGTTTTCTCCAAAACCCTTTTTGAAGATTTTATTGATTTGTTCATTGTGGGAGATTGGCTCATCAAATCATTGCTAGGATAGGCTTGTTGGATTTCTAGTAGGATTTTCCATCTTTTCCAAGATTTTCATTATCTTCAAAGATCTCTCCATTTATTTCTTGTGTTCTTGGTTTCATGCTTTCTTTGAGAAATAAGGTTCTCATTTTTAAATTATTTTAGTTCATTTCTTCACATTTCTTTGGTTTTTAAATGATTGGAACCTGAGAACTAGGGCTTTTCTCTATTTTTATGTGATTCCATAGCCCAATTGGTTGGGTATGTTTATTTATGTGATTTTGAATTTTAAAATGTAAGTTTTTGTATGGTTCATGTAGGATGTTTTATTTTTGGGCATTTTTCTCATGCCTCAATTTATGTATCACCTAGACTTCGGCTAGGATTTTGTGGCATAAGTTTTCATGATGGAAATGGATTTTCCTCTATGTTTTCATTCATCTTATGTTTTTACGTAGTAGTTTTTGGATTCTGTACTCCCAACAAGATGCCTAGTGAGTGTATTTTCTTACTTGGATATTTTGTTTGTGTTTCTAGAATCCAACTCTTCCATGTGGATTTATCATTATTTTACATGTAGTTGGTTATGTTCATCCTTAAGCACATATGCATGCCTATGGTGAGATATTTCAAGATCCAAACTCCTAGATTTAGGAAAGTTGAGTGTTTATTTATTTGGGGATAGGGTTGGGAACTTACATTGCCTTATGGCACTTGTCATATGACAAGAAGGGTATATAGGATAGTAGGGTGGAGTGACCTCTCATGAGTACCCTAGCTTGTAAGTGGTCAAAAAACTAATGTGAGGAGTTTCTAACAAGTGAACCAAACTAAATGCATGGGTAATTAAAATTAACATAATATAAGTGATATACACACCCATGTGATTGTCGAGCATCCTGAGAAAACCAATGTGAGGTAGTGGTGTTTGTAAAGTCTCTAGTATTCTATGTAATTTAGTGTGAGGACATGGTTTGAGGCCTTCCAAGGGAGTTTAGTGACCATATCCCCATATATATTAGGCTAGTACAAGCCAAGAAATTACACTTCACTAGAATCCCTACATATTTAGCTTTTATAGTGTTCTCACAAGTGACCTAGTGTACTACATTGCATTCATAATCATATTTGTACTTATATTATGCACAATTTGAATTGTGTGTAATGCTTGGATGTTTATATCTTATGTAACTCTAGTCAGGTCATTATGTCCATGAGGACAATGGGATGGGCCTACAAGTTCCATGTAGTTGGGATGTAATCCTAACTTAACCACTATTTGGGATCAGAGAATAAGGACAACTATCTTCTAGATTTTAGATTGTGTGTGAACTATTCCTTCTTCTCTTGTCCTCATGACTTCTATTTGTACTTGCACTTTTAATGCATATTCTTCTTTGTATCAAACTAATTATATATCTTGTTAGTTAGATATATTAGAGGTGTATTTATGTATTTTATATGAAGGTGTGATTGAGTTCTTACCTCCTCAATTCATGTGTATCTAGTACTCCCCAACATGGAGGTTTCTTATCTTATTTGACATTTTACTTATTTCCCACAATCAATAGTTTTTTATAAGAAAAATAGGTTTTACAAGGACCCTAAAACCCAATAGTTAATACAAAAACCAAGGCTGATAATAAGCATATAAAGTCTAGCCAAACATAGACAACTCACAAGGTTGATAATAAACATGAAAGCCCAGCCAAAACAAAGGCCAACAAAAAGGCTAGTTCAACTTACATCCAAAAAGCTAGATCAAGAAAAAGTCAACTTAACAAAAAAAAATAGTAAACTAACAACAAAAGATAGGAAAAAATAAACCATGATTAGTCTTATGTCTTTCACTTGAGCTCCTGCATTGTCTGAGCTGCTTGATAGACTTTGTGAGTCTCCACAACAATCTACTCCTGACTCTTCTCGACTTCTTGGTCTAGGCTGCTGAAAGTAATTTCAATTGTCGCATCCTCTTCCACCCTGACTCTTTCTCTATCCTTGTCCTCACTCTCATCTAGTAGGCCTATGGCTTTTAACATTCTAGTAAGGGATAGAATGTTATCATTGATAGAATTGAGGATAGAGATCATTTGATTCGCTAGATTGTGATTATAGTTTTCCAAGTTCAGGATTCTCTTCTCAACTAAATTGATTCTATCCTCCTTATTCTTTTGATTTCCTGGTCCTGGCTCCTTCCTATTGTTTTCCATTTGGCCAATTTTTTCCCTGACCTCTTCCAATTTGTGGTAAATCCATTTGATTGACTTTAAATTTTCAATCATGCTATTGCGAGCATTATTCAACATATTCATGCCCATTTCCCTAGTATTATTCATTATTGCCACCATAATAGGATTGATGAGTTCTTCGAATTAGAGCTAGCCCTATTTTCTTCCAAAATTTGGGGATTCATTGTCTCTCTAACAATCCCCATCTTGGATGTTCTAACATTGAAATTTCTCCATGTATTTTTCCTATCCTTAATAATCACTTCTCCACCCTCTCCTTCAATTTTCTCCTTCTCCTACTCCTGGGAATGAATAGGGGAAGGAGGAATAGCTGAGATATTTGGCCCTGACCCCAAAACCCCCTCAGCATCCATCTATTTTTCCCTCTTCCTTTTCTTAGTAATTGGTTTCTCCCTTTTAATTTTTGTCTCCTCATCATCATCATCATATTTCATTTCCTCCCCTTCCTCATTATTTTCTTCATTACCTTGGCCTGTAATTTTAGGCCCATGTCCTCTAGGGCTCTTCCTACTTGGGGTAATAGATGAGGGCAATTTTTTTCTCTCACTCTTTGGCCTTCTTACCAAAGGAAACATTCTCCTCCCCCTTTGAGCTAATACTTTCAATATCCTTTGAATCAAAGAAAAAACTAGAGCTACTTGAGTCCTCAGAGGCATCCATGCCAGGTTGAGGATATTTGCTTAAAGTCTAAGCTTTAAAATGCTCATAAATTAACAACAATAATCCCTCATGTAGGGTAGGATTCACAGAGGGATTTTTCTTGTATCCTGTGATAGCCTTGCTCATGTAAGTAAACAAATAAAAGGGGAAAGAAATCTTGATTCCATGGTGGAAATGGTTGAGAAAAACAAAGTGATGGGTTCTCACTCAGTAAAATCTAGTATCCAATGAAATATACTCAATAACAACTTGTGAAACATACCTCCAAAGTTTTTTGATAGAATCCATTTCATAGTACGTTTCACATTTAACCAGATCATTCCTCTCCTCCATTTTCTTTGCAAAATCCTTGACCGCATTCATTGATAGTCTCTTATCTCTATAAAATTTGAAGCCCTCTGCCAAAATTTTAGACACAAGAGCAATGACTTCCTCTGTAATTTGAAATGAAACTCCATTCACTTTAACTCTTCTGTCCTTCAAAGAGTTGACCATACTATTAGTTACATCTAGATCAAAGCCATGGAGTTTAGCGATGTAATTTGCTATACCTCCCTTCTCCAATTTCTCCCATACTTTTGCCCTTTCTTTCCATTTTTATGCTTCCCCCATAGGCTCCTTCCTACTCTGTTCCCCCACCATTTATGCTCTCTCCATCCCTACAATTCTCATAAATGCCAACCTCTACAAACCCTTCTCAACCCTGTGAAAGCTTTGGTTTTCGCATCTCTGAGAAGCACCAATATATTTTTCAATACCCTAAGAAAAAAGGCAGATGAAAAAATCAACCCAAAAAATGTGTCGATATGACACTAATAACCTCACCTCCTAACTGTGTTTTCCATAAATTCCATTATTACAATAACTCACACCCCTACTTCCATTAATAAATATTATTATATTAAGATCTCCACTGTATAACCCTAGATTATTTCTAGTTCAATAAGACTCCTCGCTTCTACCAAATTATTCCCTCCCAAATTCTAGGTCATCACCTTATCTTGCCTGACTGCTTCATTGGCTCCCACAATCAATAGTTCATTTTATTGTACAATGAAGTATTTCCTCACATGATAAATGCATTTCACATATTAGTCAGTGAGTCATCGTACGATGAAGTATTTCATTAATTTGTTACTAGAGATTTATCTTTCCAATTTTGAGTACTTTATCATTTTGGAGTTTCATTGTGCCAAATTATCATACCCAATTATGAGTATCATTGTGTATTGTTCCATTGTTCCATAGACAATGAGTGCTTTTGTACAGTTGAGAAAATTTGAGTTGGTGTTCAGGATACACATTTTGGGAGACATACGGGTATGTGCAGGATCATGGTGTGCCAAAAAGTGGCAATGTGAAAAAAAATAGAGTTTGAAGACGTCTAAAAGCACTTCAAAATCCGCTTTGGCTTTTTTTCACCTATCCAGGTACCAAACCTGGAAAGTAAGGCCCAAGGAATATCGAATATTCGATATTATCAGATATCCGATAACATGGAAAAATATATATAATATTATACTATAATATAATATTATTATTATAATATAATAATTATAATTATAATATAATATAATATAATTATTATATTATAATAGTATAATATAAAATTATTATATTATAATCGAATATTATATAATATAATATTATTATATTTTAATAGCATAATATATTACATAATAGTATAATATAATACAATAATTAAAAAGTAATATATTATAATATAATATATAATATATCTAGCATTATATGAACCGACAAAGATATTGGATATCCAATATTGTATCAGATATCCAATATCTGTAACACAATAAAAAAATAAAAAACAACAGAACTACGGGCTTACTTCAACACTAGTGTTGAAGATATAATATATAAAGGTTTTGTTTTTGTTTTTTAAATCATTTTTAACATAAATTCAATAGATTTTATCATGATTTTGTTAGTTTTAGTTGAATCTAGAGTTTTTTTGAAAAAAATTGTTAAAATTAAGGATTTTTTAAATATATATTACATTTTGCAATTTAATAGGAATGGCTGATCAAAATGATGACACTAAGGCAGGCAATAATATTCCTCATAACCCCCACCAAATGATCTAGTGCCCCAACAAAATCGTCCACCAAATGATCTTCTACCCCCTCAAAACCCTCCTCAAATTGAGGATTTGATAAATGAAATTCTCACCGAATTGAGAGGTTTGCGAAGAACATACAATAATGTACCCACATTGGCTCCTATGTTATCCACGTTAAACACCATAGTCGATAACATTGAAACCCTTACCAACCAACAAAATTTTTCTCTTCATTGGCATGATGAAATGCACGAAATGTTTGATGATGGTTTGGACTATGATGAGGTTGCAGCCCTCAATATAACCAAAGAGGATTTGGCTAGCCTTTTTGCAAACCCAAAAATATACCAATTGACCCAAAAAAATCCAAAATATCGATTAAATGGTGCAAAAATGACGCCATACATGCAAACTTTTGGGATCGTTGGTGGATGGTTTTTTATATCCCTCCACATAGCAATTTAGATGTGACATTTTATTTCCTTAGAAAATTATATGAAGAATTTGTGTTGAAACTTAAAGTGAACTATTGGAGCATGAAGCCCAACATGGGTGTAGGACTAGGAGCTCCTCAAGATAGACCCTCTTCCTAGTGGAAGAAAGCTATCACTTTTGTCTCCCCCACTAATATCTACCCCCCTCCTTGAGTGCAACATCCTGATATTATGGCAAAGGCTAGCTCTCAAACTATCAGAGCCATTCATAGCTTGAGTAGCCTAATGATATCTTAGGCTAGGTTAGTCCTGCCTCCTTATGTTGATGATGCTAGTGCCAGTTCATCATCAGCTAGCTCATCACATGTTTGTGTGCCTCACACTTTCATTACGTACAAGAATATTTGCCTAGGTCCCATAGGTGATCTTCCTGAGTATCATTTTGTATTAGACGGGGATACACCAGACACACGTGTAGATGCTATAGACCCTGATGCGTGAGAGGAGGGGAATGTAGAGGCATGGACTCCTTTGGTGTTAGTACGTGTATACATTTTTTTGTTATGAAATATGTGATTTAAAGTTAATTTTTATAATAGAGTAATTTTAATTTTTAAGCCATATTGACTTATACATGTATGTGATCTTCATTCATGTTTAGTTGATGACCGAGGAGGAGCTCAGACATATTGATGATGCCACACTCTCGGCGATTTAATTTGGCCTTGAGACATCTATGGTACGTTATGTTGTGTTTGCATTGTTTTTTCTATTTGATATTGTAGCATATATGGTTGCTAATCTTTCTTTTATCTTGCATGTACCACCTGTCCTAGGGGGACAAAGTGTGGGGGATGAGCCAGCATACATTGACAAAGGAAAGGTAATTAGGTGCTTTCTATTTGATTATATATCAATGCATTCATGTAAAATATTTTTGGTAATAAAATTTAATTACATTCTTTATTGTATATAGGGTGTGGCTACTAGTGATGAGCCTATACAGATTCTGCATCGTAGATGATCAGAAAATTCCATTCACACCGAGAGCCCCATTGTCTGTATAAGTATCATTTATTTTTTATTTTCCTTATCTTCATAAATAAATTCAAAATTGATTTATGTGATATTAACAACTACTATTTTGTATCTCATAGGAGACTCCTAGTGCACATGAGGTTCGACGGGAGAGTTATGTAGATTTGATGATGCAACCACTCTATCTTGAGGAGGAGCCTACAATAGTAAGTTTTAGTTTGAATTCATGATTAAAAATGTTATAAATTTAGCATGCTATGAATTATAATGTTATAGTTTAAGTTTTAGATTCATCTGACAAATATATTTGAACATACATAGCCCACAATCAGCAAGGTACAAGCATTGTTGAGGGCATACGAGAGGACTCTTGACCAATGTAGGAGGTTGATGAGAGAGATAATTAATATGAAATTTTAATAGTATAAATATTCATTACAAAAAAGATCATTATGAATTTGCATAATTCAATGTTAGATACAAAGAATCATATAAATTTAGTAGTCTAACTTTGGGTTTTCCTTTTTTGTTTATGTAGGAGGCATCTGATCCACCTAGTGCAGCGAAGAGGCTACATTTTGATCATCCACTAGCACCCTAGGATAGTTTAGTTGTTGTAGGATGCATCATGAGATATTTTGAGATGGTATATGCCACATTGTTTACAGAAACATTGATATTATACACATTCTGATAGCATGACCATCCACATTTTGTATATGTATCTATGTATTTTGATATATATTTGAGTACTTTGTCTATGGATACATGATCCTTGATATATATTTGTGTAAAATTTTGTCTATGGATACATGTATTTTGATATATGTTTTTGTCATTTATGTGCACAATGATATACATATTAATTTAGTATCTAGTATTGTTCAATTTATCGTGGATCATGTGTATTATTCATGTTTATGGAATATCATTAATTTTGATTATGTTTTTTATATTTGATTCAAATGAAATAATTTATGAATAACATTTTAACAACATTTATTATCAAATTTGGATGCAATGTTTAAATTGAAGTGCTATCATGACATAAACATACTTGTTAACCTCCTAAACAAGGTTCAGATAACCCCAAATCTGATTTTAAACTCCACCTTCAACCTTGAAACTAACTCTTGGCTTCAAATCTAATCTCAACATAGTTAAGGACTCCACTCCTCAATCATGAATTCTATTCCCAACCATGAACTCATTCCTAAACTCATAATCTTTGATAACTAGCACTTCACTTTGTTACTATCCTCATACTACAACTTTTCAATTTCAACATAACCTCAAAATATCTCAACTTAAGAGACTTTATTGGACATTTCATCGATAGTCCTCATAGGATCCAAGTTATTTTAGGCCTTAGCATCACCATCCTATAGCATTTGACGGTTCATCAATAGCCCTCACGAGCTTCGAGTTATGACCCTCGAAAGATTGACCTCAAAATGTACTTAGAGCACCTTGGGGACTCCTTGGTACAGGGTGGCCATGGATGATGGATGGTCTTCGTGGACAAAACAAGGGTGTTACTAGGGTTCACCCACCCACTCAGAGCTAATGGTGTTGATGATTCGATGCCAAGATCAGTGATTTCAAAGTTACATTGTGGTGCACCTATGAACTGAGGCACACTGCGAGTTTCACCATCGAGCGAGATCGTTGTGTTGAATCTAAATAGAATGTGATCTATAAAAAAATGAGATAGATTATTTTAGGTCTCAACATCACCCTCCTATAGCATTCGATAGTTCATCGATAGCCCTCATGAGCTCCAAGTTATGACCCTCGAAAGATTGACCTCGAAATGCACTTAGATCACCTTGGAGACTCCTCGATACGGGGTGGCCACGGATGATGGATGGTCTCCATGGCTAGAAGAAGGGTGTCACTAGGGTTCACCTGCCCACCCAGAGCTAATGGTGTTGACAATTGAATGCCAAGATCAGCAGTTTCAAAGTTACGCTATGGTGCACCTATGAACTGAGGCACACTACAAGTTTTGGCATCGAGCGAGATCGTTGTGCCGAATCCAAACAAAATGTGATCGCTCAAAAATGAGATAGGTTATTTTAGGTCTCAGCATCACCATCTTGTAGCATTTTATAGTTCATCGATAGCCCTCACGAGCTTCAATTTTTGACCCTCAAAAGATCGACCTCGAAATGTACTTAGAGCACCTTGGAGACTCCTCGGTATGGGGTGGCCGAAGAAAATGGATGGTCTTTGTGGCTGAAACAAGGGTCTCACTATGGTTCACCCATCCACCCATAACTAATGGTGCTAACAATTCGATGCCAAGATCAGTGGTTTCAAAGTTACGCTGTGGTGCACCTATGAACTCAAGCACACTGCGAGTTTTGGCATCGAGCGAGATTGCTATGCTGAATCCAAATAGAATGTGATATCTCAAAAATGAGATAGTTTATTGTAGGTCTCATCATCACTATCTTGTAGCATTTGGCATTTCATCAATAGCCTCATGAGCTTTGAGTTATGACCCTCGGAAGATTGACCTCAAAATGCACATAGAGCACCTTGGAGACTCCTCGATACGGGGTGGCACCAAATGATGGAGGTTCTCTGTGGATGATATAAGGGTCTCACTAGGGTTCACCAGCCCACTTAGAGCTAATGGCACTAACAATTCAATGCCAAGATCAGTAGTTTCGAAGTTATGTTGTAGTGCACCTATGAACTGAAGCACATTGCGAGTTTTGGCATCGAGTGAGATCGCTGTGTCAAATCCAAAAGGAATGTGATCATTCAAAAATGAGATAGGTTATTTTAGGTCTTAGTATCACCATCCTATAGTATTCAATAATTCATCGATAGCCCTCATGAGCTCCAAGTTATGATCATCAAAAGATTGACCTCAAAATGCACTTAGAGCACCTTGGAAACTCCTCGGTATAGGGTGGCTACGAATGATGGATGATCTCTCTGGCTAGAATAAGGGTGTCACTAGAGTTCACTCACCCACTCGAAGCCAATGGCACTGAAAATTCGATGCCAAGATCAACGATTTCAAAGTTACACTCTGCTGCACCTATGAACTGAGGCACACTGCGAGTTTTGGCATTGAGCGAGATTGTTGTGCCAAATCCAAACAGAATGTGATCTCTCAAAAATGAGATAGGTTATTTTAGGCCTCAACATCACTATCCTATAAAATTTAATGTTTCATCGATAGCCCTCACGAGCACTGAGTTACAACCCTCGCAAGATCAACCTCAAAATGTACTTAGAGCACCTTGGAGACTCTAAGGTATGGGGTGGCTGCAGATGATGGATTGTCTCCATAGACAGAAAAAGGGTGTCACTAGTTCACCCGCCCACTTAGAGCTAATGACACTAACAATTTGATGCCAAGATCAATGGTTTCAAAGCTACGCTCTAGTGCACCTATGAACTAAGGCACACTGCGAGTTTTGGCATCGAGTGAGATCGCTATGCCAAATCCAAACAGAATGTGATCTCTAAAAAATGAGATAGTTTATTTTAGGTCTTAACATCATCATCCTATTGCATTCTATAGTTCATCAATAGCCCTCACGAGCTTCGAGTTATGACCCTCAGAAGATTGACCTCGAAACGCACTTAGAACACCTTGGAGACTCCTCGATACGAGGTGGCCGCAGATGATGGATGATCTCTGTGGCTGAAACAAGGGTATCACTAGGGTTCAACCACCCACCCAAAGCTAATGGAACTGATGCTTTGATGCCAAGATCAATGGTTTCAAAGTTACGCTGTGGTGCACCTATGAATTGAGGCACACTACAAGTTTTGGCATCGAGCGAGATCATTGTGCTAAATCTAAATGGAATGTGATCTCTAGAAAATGAGATAGGTTATTTTAGTTCTTAGCATCATTATCTTATAGAATTTAATGTTTCATTAATAGCTCTCACAAGCTCCAAGTTATGACCCTTGAAAGATCAACCTTGAAATGCACTTAGAGCACCTTGGAGACTCCTTGGTATAGGGTGGTCGCGGACGATGGATGGTCTCCATGGCTGGAACAAGAGTGTCACTAGGGTTAACCCACCCACTCGAAGCCAATGGCACTGACAATTCAATGCCAAGGTCAGCAGTTTCAAAGTTACGCTCTGGTGCACCTATGAACTGAAGCACACTGGGAGTTTTGGCTTTGAGCAAGATCATTGTGTTGAATCCAAACAGAATGTGATCTCTAAAAAATGAGATAGGTTATTTTAGGTCTCAACATCACCATCTTGTAGAATTTGACATTTCATCAATAGCCCTCATGAGCTCTGAGTTATGACCCTTGGAAGATCAACCTCAAAATGCACTTAGAGCACCTTGGAGACTCCTTAGTACAGGGTGGTCACGGATGATGGATGGTCTTCGTGGTTGGAAAAATGGTGTCACTAGGGTTCACCCACCCACCCAGAGCTAATGGCACTAATGATTCAATGCCAAGATCAACGGTTTCAAAGTTACACTCTGTTGTACCTATGAACTGAGGCACACTGCGAGTTTTGGCATCGAGTGAGATTGTTGTGTCGAATCCAAACGGAATGTGATCTCTCAAAAATGAGATAGGTTATTTTAGGCCTTAGCATTACCATCCTATAGAATTCAACATTTCATTAATAACCCTCACGAGCTCTGAGTTATGACCCTCGAAAGATCGACCTTGAAATGCACATAGAGCACCTTGGAGACTCCAAGCTACGAGGTGGCCACAAATAATGGATGGTCTCCATGGATAGAACAAGGGTGTCACTAGGGTTCACTTGCCCACCTAGAGCTAATGGCACTGACAATTTGATGCCAAGAATAACGGTCTCAAAGTTACGCTCTGGTGATCCTTTAATGTTAGAATGTTATTTTTATGCACTTTTATGGATGTGTATTTGGAAATTGAATAATTCAAAAACATGGAAACTAATGTCTCATGTCCAAAAGACAAAGACTAATAAGTATGAATCTAATCCTTAAGTAGTCTAATAAGTTCAATATTATATTATAGATCTCTTTAGATGGGTGTATAGATCTCTTTAGGTGCGTGTATCAACAAAGACAATGGCTATAACAACTTGCCAAGGGGAATTTTCTATGCTTAGTTTTCTTCATGAAGAGAATACACATTTTCCACATGCCCATTTCTTGAACTACTTACGAAATGAAGAAAACATTAGAAGTGTAATTTGATGACAACAATTCAACTCTTTAATTAAAGATTTAATAATATTAATATTATCTAATGTTTAATATTAAAAAGTCTTATTTTCTTTATTTTTTTGATATAATTGGATACCTACAAATGTTTTGTGAATTCTAGATGTTTCTTTTGATGAATGGCCCTTTTATTGTTAAAGAACATTCAAAGCCAAAAATTTTGAGTGAAAATGGAGGATCTTATTTAATGAAGCTTGTGCACACTATGTTCTATTGTAAATTCTTGAAAAAAATGTATGCATTGCATCAATCTCTTGTGATACTACAAGAAAGATTCTATAATTTACAAGAACAAAATCTTGAGATTGTTACTTGCAATAAACATATTCTATAACAAATAATTGCATACATCAATCATTTAGAGAGAAAGTTGTATAACATGTGGCTACAAAAGCATGGAATTATAAGAAGGAAAAAAAGAATATTTCATACATTTAATTTATGTTAACATCAACCCTATCTTTTTGATCAAGTTGTCTTCAGAACCATCATGGGTCTTGGCTAGGTTGGGTCACACCGATGTTCACTAGGTTGGGGTCTTGGCTTATGTAAGTGACACAATTTTTTGTATAGGTTTTAGGTTTCTAGCTTGGAGGGTATCTTCATGTTGGAGTGCTTGAGATAGGTTTTTTGTTTTCCAATACAACCTAGCTCTATGTTCAATCTCTTTCTTCTTCTCTTAATGGTGACTTTATTCTCTCTTACTCATGATTATTCTCTTTTCTTACCTATGATGAATGGCTATGTTGATATGTAAGAGTAATGTTAGGCAATTTGTGAGAGATCAAGATTCTATGCAGTTTCCTTGGCCCACTCTCTCTTTATCTTGGTGATGATATTTGAATACCCTTTGTGCTTTAAGGTTTATTCTTTTTAAAAATCTATGTTTGTGGTAGTTGGGATGCAACTTTAATAGTAAGTATGGTATAGTAGTATGTTTCTTTCTCCTCCATTTGATTTATCTCCATGCAGATGTTGAGAATTTTTCGGGGATTCTCTAATAGTGTCTCTATTTCTCATCCTTCTTAGAAGATTAAATTTCTTATGTTTGTTTTTGGTGGATCATCTAAAGGGTGGGAACTGTTCTATTTATTTAATAGCCTTTTTTTGGACATCTAGAGGTTATATGGTTGAAGATCATTTTTTTTTCCATGCTATTATTTTTGCACTAGGAAATTAGCTCAAAGAAGAAAAATAATGAGGTTTTTGTGCTTCTCATTGATATTTTAAAAGGGCATTTTCTAGATATATGGTTTCTTTGGTTGGGAAGACATGGAAATTTTGGTAGACTTGAAACATTTAGGATCCTTAGAAAAATTATTGAATGTTTGGGGTACTTTTCAAAACCCTACAAGGTTTTAGGTTCCTTTCAAAAATCCATTGGACTTGTCTTTGGAGGCCTACCTCCTCAACTAAGTTTCTTTTTATGTTGTGTTGTTGTTCTAAGGATCTTCTCACTATAAATTGTTTTAAGGGCCTACCAACACCTTCATATGTAAAAACTAAAATCTAAAATGTAACTAAAGAGTAAAAATCTTATAGAAAGTTTATAAAAATTGAAAAACCATCTCTCTATGAAATTAATATATCACAATGATGTAAAGGAGACAATCATGGAAAAAATTAAATTGGTCGTTTCTTTTCAAGTACTAAATTATATCATGTAATTTAGACCACTCATCATAAATTAAAATAGAATAATTCAAATATTTTGTATGTATTTGGATGTGTGTGTGTTATTTTGAATAACTTGTCTTTTTCATTATACAAAAATCATATACAAAAAAAATCACATTTTACATCATTATACATCATAAATTTTAGGAATTCTCCCCAACACCCCCCCGCCCACTCTTCATGATGTACCTACATTCCAATATCATAAAAACATTAGTAACTTATTGTATTAAGCAAGATAATTAGCGATTCACTGAATCATTTTGAAGAAAATAACATAAGAAGTAAATATACCTAGTTAAGTGTTCTAGTAGGGTCCTCTCTCTATTTTAGGGTCTCCAACAGGGCTTCATGATCAGCATTAGTAATAGTAAAAAGTTCTTTTAATTTTGGTCTTCCTTGATGCTTCAACAACTTTACATTTGTTGCTATAATAAGATGTGAATATATGAGAATTATTTTGTGCTTCTGATAGTCTTCAAATGCAGAAATTCCATTCCTTCTAAGTATGTATGCTCGTAGCCATGTTCCAATGACAACCACTGAACCAGTAGGATATGTGAATCCATCATCATCTGTGATCAGTTGTGCAAGTTTTTGTTTACCTCTTACACAACGTGCTAACCAATAATCAAATTTCTTATCATTCCCCTATGGTGCAACCAATGCAAAGACATCTCTTGGCTGAAGTAGATTTGATAGATGGTTATGCTCAAGTGAACTTTCCATGTCATCATTTCTAATAGAGGGTATGATAGACAATGGAGTAAGATAATGTGGAGCCCATGTGTCCACCCACTCACTCGACGCACAGTGATCCAAATCACACTGAAAACAACTAAGACAAAAGCAAGGTAGTTGTCATGTCCAAATGGTCTATGTACTAGAATCAGAGCTCTGGAATGAATGCATTTTTTATGAGTCTCTCACTATAGCACAATCTGATCTATCACCTATGGACCCTTTCTCAACCAACCAAAAGAACTTGCGTACCACTGAATCAAGAGTCCCCCCCCTATGATAATGCTAAACTACACCAATCAACAATGCTACGAGCATCAAGAAGCTCTATTGCTGAAATCTTCAGTTGCTCCTTAACTAGAGCTCTCTTCACACATGCTCCTGCTCCATCATGTTCCTATTTTCCATGGCTGGACTCAAAAAAACTCCAAATATGAGGCACCCCCTCTCTACATGCATCCTACACATCCAATAAAAGATGAAAGCATTCTTGAATTAACCTGTATAGTTATCTAACCAAATGATATGTCTATCCATAGCAATCGCATGCTCATATAAGAAATCAAAATAATTCTTGAAACAATTTTGCACAAACTCATGAGAGTGAGATCTATAATCACTCATATAAAAATGATACTCTCTAATAATCTTCTGATTATCTTCCATACTATCAAAAGCATGTCTATATGTTATGTGAATAAAAATAGCAATCTGAATGGAGTTGTAATATTGAGATTGTGTCTCATTTTGAGGTTGCAATATGTAGTTCTCAAAAAAATCAACAACTAATATAATAGTGCCAATGGGAAAAGTCTCCTTACACATTCTAAATTGTTGATCAAACCATTAAGACCTATAATTATGTCTTGCATACTTGTAGAAAAGATTTTCTTTGAAATCTAAAATAAAACTAGCCACACTGATATCATTTCCAACCAATTCACATCTAGAGCCCTCATCCCTACTCTTCAATGTGTATTTCACTATTTCATATACCTTTTTTTTCACTATTGTCTTTCCAAGATCTGGTCCACACCCATCATGGAAACATGTGTCAAACTTGGATAAGCCACCACATTCTAACCACTTCTTATTTAAGCAAGCATTTTTATAAAAGAAACAACTATCAACTCTATGACATAAAAGTTGATCTAGAAAGTCTCTTGATGATTTTGGAAGCCCACTAGCACCACAATCCTCCAACATTTCTTTACTATGCAAAGTATAACAGATAGAGTGTAATAGTTCATGGTGCATAGAAAACTCAACATGATATTTGCAACATGTATTTCAAATTTTGAGTGGCACACAATAAAATGGCTTCAAAGATTCAAAAGCCCTTTGTGATATATGAAGACTTGGATGACTCTCTCTAAATTGTTTGAACAACATAGTTTGACTTACCTCCAAATAGTGTGTAGGATGTGGCGTGCGGTCTCTGATGCCAATTCTTAACTTTAACACGTCTTTAGCATTGGGTGATACTTGTGAGCTAGAGTGCCAAAATTGTGTAATTTCTTCCTTCACATCATCGGATAGCTTCTTATCAAAATTTGGAAGTCTCCCACCAAATGCCCATGCTTCATTTTGAAGAGCATCATCAATTCTCTCTCGTCGACTAAGTGCTCTTCTCAAAGTAGTATGATTTAGATTCAAATCAATACAAGTTTGTCTCATATATCTACCCTTTCTCAAATGATGACTTATCAAAGAGGTTGTAATAACCCTTCGAGCAGCTCTGTTATCCTTCTCCCTACTATTTTTCTCAATGCTATTTAGAGCACCAAAAAGATTCTTCACAATAATGGCATTTCTTTCCAACTTTTTATTGACACGAATCTTCAATTTGGAAAGCATAGGTCTCATCTTTTGCATCTTTAATAAGTGCATGAAAAGCTGACATTGCTCCACCACTATCTTGTTGTCAAAAAACACCTTATATATTCTTGAAGCCCGTAACCGAATGGTTCTTTTTTATTTTTTTCCTTCCAAACTAGTAATAATCATTTCATCAATTTCCATTATCTATTTTTGTGTTCTAGAAACTTCATGTCGATTATAATTAGGAGATATGCAAGGTTCTTGTGTATTAGGTTCATGTGCATTGTCATGTTTGGCATGGTCAATTATGCAATTTACATTATGACCTAGTAGCATTTCATCCTCAAAATTTTCATTCTCTAAATTTTCAATTCTAACATTATCGTTTTCAATTGGTACATTTTCATTCCCCAACTGCACATATTCATTATCTGACTCTATGATTTCACATTTGACTAATTCATCATCAACTTAACTGACATTTAACATACCTTGTCTTTTTCTTTGGTGTTCCATTTTGTCCCTTTCCCTATATGCCGCAATGTCTTCATTGGATACCTTCCTTTTGTGTTTAGCCTTTCGACGACTGTTGCTCCCCATTCAGATGACAATATTAGACACCTAGGGTTATATTATCAAACCTTTTTCGATTGGTTGGGCCCCAAAACATGACTTTTTGTAAAAATTGTGAAAAAGACCCCCAAAAAGTGATGTTGTTGGGTCTACAGTGACAAGGAATATTTGGTAAAAATTATGCTAGCCATATCGGATATTCAATTTGAGATGGGATATCCGATTTCATATCAGATATATGATAACAAATCGGATATCCAATACCCCACCCAACAAAATTGGAGGGAAAAATGATTTTGTGGGTTATGACGTAATTTGAGTTTATGAGTTATGAGTTATTTGAGTTATATGACTATGTAAAGATATAATATTATATAATATTATATAATCTATTATATTATTATTATTATTATCTATAAATATAATATATATTATTATATTATATTATTATTATTTTTACTATATTTTTATTAAATATAATAACATAATATTATATATATGTTATTAATATATATTATTATTATCATCTATAAATTATGATCTATAATATATTAGTATTATTATGACCTATGTTATTAATATACAATAATATATTATGTTATTATTATTATAATATGTGTGTGTGTGTGTGTGTGTGTGTGTGTGTGTCCCTAGGGGTTCTAGGACACCTAGGGACATATTACAATCGTTTATATGGGTCGAGGGGGGTCATAGAATAACCTATGACCCCTTTCAAGACATTCCATGATGACATATGTCCCTAGGGGTCCTAGAACCCCTAAAGACATATTAGAATCATTTATATGGGTTGAAGGGGGTCACAGGATCACCTCTGACCCCTTTTGACCCATTCCATGATGACATATGTCCCTACGGGTCCGAGGACCCCTAGAGACATATTAGAACCGTTTATATGGGTCGAAAGGGGTCACAAGATCACCTTTGACCCCTTTTGACACATTCCATAATGACATATGTCCCTAGGGGTCCTTAGACCCCTAGAAAAATATTAGAATCATTTATGTGGATCGAAGACCCATTTCATGATGACATATGTCCTTAGGACCCCTAGGGACATATTAGAATTGTTTATATGGGTCGAAGGGGGTCATGGGATGACCTATGACCCTTTTCGACAAATTTCATGATAACATATGTCCCTAGGGGTCTTAGCACCCCTAGGGTCATATTAGAACTGTTTATATAGATCGAAGGGGGTCATAGGTAGGGGGTCATAGGATGACCTATGACCCCTTTCGACACATTCGATGACCAGATATGTCCTTACGGGTCCTAGGACCCCTAAAAAAATATTAGAATCATTTATATGAGTTGAATGGGGACACAAGATGATCTATGAGCCTTTTCAACACATTCTATGACGACATATGTCCCTAGGGATCCTAGGACCCCTAGGGATATATTAGAACCATTTATATAAATCGAAGGGGGTCATACGATGACCTATGATCCGCTTCGACCCATTCCATCACAACATATGTCTCTAAGGGTCCTAGAACCCCTAGGGACATATTAAAATCATTTATATGGGTCGAAGGGGGTCATAGGTCAATTTCGATAGATTCCATGACAACATATGTCCTTAGGGGTCCTTGGAACATATTAGAATCATTTATATGGGTTGAAGGGGATCACAGGATGACCTTTGACCTCTTTCAACCAATTCAATGATGACATATGTCCCTAGGGGTCCTAGGACCCCTATGGACATATTACAGTCATCTATATGGGTCGAAGGGGGTCATAGGATGACCTACGACCCCTTTTGACCCAATCCATGATGACATATGTCCATAGGGGTCCTAGGACCCCTAAAGACATATTGGAATCATTTATATGTGTCGAAGGGGGTCATAGGATGACCTATAACCCCTTTCAACCCAATCCATGATGACATATGTCCCTTGGGGTCCTAGGACCCCTAGGGACATACTAGAATAATTTATATGGGTAGAAGGGGGTCATAGGATGACCTATGAACCCTTTGAACCCATTCCATGATGATATATGTCCCTAGGGGTGCTAGGACAACTAGGGACATATTAGAATCATTTATATGGGTCGAAGGGGGTCATAGAATGATCTATGACCACTTTTGACACATTTCATGATGACATATGTCCCTAGGGGTCCTAGGACCCCTAGCGACATATTAGAATCATTTAGATGGGTCGAAAGGGGTCACAAGATGACCTATGACCCCTTTCGACCCATTCCATGATGACATATGTTCTTAGGGGTCTTAGGACCCCTAGGGACATATTAGAATCATTTATATGGGTCGAAGGGGGTCATACATCATCCTATGACCCCTTTCAACCCAATCCAAGATGACATATGTCCCTAAGGGTCATAGGACACCTAGGGACATATTAGAATTATTTATATGGTTCAAAGGGGGTCATAGGATGACCTATGACCCACTTCGATACATTCCATGATGACATACATCCCTAAGAGTCCTAGGACCCCTAGGGACACATTATACTCCTTTATATGGGACAAAGGAGATCATAGGATGACCTTTGACCCCATATGTCCCTAGGGGTCCTAGGGAAACATTAGAGTTGTTTATATGGGTCGAAGGGGGTCATAGGATGACCTATAACACCTTTTGACACATTCCATTATGACATATGTCTCTAGGGGCCCTAGGACCCCTAGGAACATATTAGAATCATTTATATAGGTCGAAGGGGGTCACAAGATGACCTATGACCCCTTTCGAGACATTTCGTGATGACATATGTCCCTAGGGACATATTAGAATCATTTATATGGGTCGAAGGGGGTCACAGGATGACCTCTGACACCTTTCGACACATTCAATGATGACATATGTCCCTAGGGGTCCTAGGACCCCTAGGAACATATTAGAATTGTTTATATGGGTCGAAGGGTGTCACAGCATGACCTATGACCCCTTTCAACCCATTCAATGGCGGTATATATCCATAGGAGTCCTAGAACCGCTAGGGACGTATTAGAATCTTTTAAATAGGTCGAAGAGGGTTGCAGGATGACCTCTGACCCCTTTCATCAAATTCCATTAAGACATATGTCCCTAGGGGTCCTAGGACCCCTAGGGACATATTACAATCATTTATATGAGTCAAAGGGGGTCATAAGATGACCTATGACCCCTTTCAACCCATTCGATGATGACATATGTCTCTAGGATTCTTAAGACCCCTAGAGACATATTACAATCATTTATATGGGTTGAAGGGGGTCATAGGATGACTTATGACCCCTTTCAACCCAATCCATGATGACATATGTCCCTAGGGCTCCTACGACTCCTAGCGACATATTTGAATCATTTATATTGGTTGAAGGGGGTCATAGGATGACCTATGACCCCTTTCGACTCAATCTTTTATATTGGTCAAAGGGTGTCATAGGATGACTTATGACCTCTTTCGACCCAATCCATGATGACATGTGTACTTAGGAGTTATAAGACCCCTAGGGACATATTAGAATAATTTATATGGGTCAAAGGAGGTCATAGGATGACGTATGACCCATTTCAACACATTCCACAATAACATATGTCCCTAGGAGTCCTAGGACCCCTAGGGACACATTAGACTCCTTTATATGGCTTGAAGGAGGTCATAGCATGACCTATGACCCCTTTCAACACATTCCATGATGACATATGTCCCTAGGGGTCCTAGGACCCCTAGGGACATATTAGAGGCATTTATATGGGTCGAAAGGGGTCATAGGTCTTTCGCCACATTCCATTATGACATATTTTCCTAAGGGTCCTAGGACCCCTAGGGACATATTAGAATCATTTATGTGGGTCGAAGGGCGTCACAAGATGACTTATGACACCTTTTGAGACATTTCATGACAACATATGTCCCTAGGGGTCCAAGGGACATATTAGAATCATTTATATGGGTCGAAGGGGGTCACAGGATGACATATGACCCCTTTCGACACATTTTATGTGACATGTCACTAGGGGTCCGACGACACCTAGGGACATATTAGAATTGTTTATATGGGTTGAAGGGGGTCATAGGATGACCTTTGACCCCTTTCAACCCATTCAATGGTGACATATGTTCCTAGGGGTCCTAGGACCGCTAGGGACATATTAAAATCCTTTAAATGAGTTGAAGGAGGTCACAGGATGACCTCTGACCACTTTTGACACATTCGATGAAGACATATGTCCCTAGGGGTCCTAAGACTCTTAGGGACATATTAAAATTGTTTATATGGGTCGAAGGGGGTCATAAGATGACCTATGACCCCTTTTGACTGATTTGATAACGACATATGTCCCTAGGGGTCCTAGGACCCCTAAGGACATATTACAGTCATTTATATGGGTCGAAGGGGGTCATAGAATGACCTATGACCCCTTTCTACTCAATCCATGACGACATATTGCCCTAGGGTTCGTAGGACCTCTAGGGACATATTAGAATCGTTTATACTGGTCGAAGGGAGTTATAAGATGACCTATCACCCCTTTTGACCCAATCTTTTATATTGGTCGAAGGGGGTCATAGGTCATCCTATGACCCCTTTCGACCCAATCCATGATGGCATATGCCTCTAGGGGTCTTAGGACCCCTAGGAACATATTAGAATCATTTATATGGGTCGAAGTGGGTCATAGGATGACCTATTATCCCTTTCAACCCAATCCATGATGACATATGTCCCTAGAGGTCCTAGGACCTAAGGACATATTAGAATCATTTATGTGGGTTAAAGGGGGTTATTGGGTGACCTATGACCCCATTCGACCCATTACATGATGACATATATCCCTAGGGGTCCTAAGACCCCTAGGGACATATTAGAATTATTTATATGGGTGAAAAGAGGTTACAGGATGACCTATGACCCCTTTCGACACATTTCATGATGAGATATGTACCTAGGGGTCCTAGGACCCCTAGAAACATATTAGAATCATTTATATGGGTTGAAGGGAGTCATAGGATGACTTATGACCCCTTTCACCCCATTCAATGATGACATATGTTCCTAGGGGTCCTAGGACCATCAAGGACATATTACAATTGTTTAAATGGGTCGAAGGGGGTCACAAGATGACCAATGACCTCTTCCGACAAATTTCATGATGAAATATGTCCCTAGGGGTTCTAGGACCCCTACACACATATTAGAATCATTTATATGGGTTGGACCTTTCAACCCATTCAATGTCGACATATGTCCTTAGGGGTCCAAGGATCCCTAAGGACATATTATAGTCATTTATATGGGTCGAAGGGGGTCATAGGATGACCTATGACTCCTTTCTACCCAATCTATGACAACATATGTCCCTAGGGGTCCTAGGACCACTAGGGACATATTAGAGTCATTTATATGGGTCAAAGGGGGTCATAAGATGACCTATGACCCCTTTTGACTCAATCTGTGACGACATATGTCCCTAGGGGTCCTAAGACACCTAGGGACATATTAGAATCGTTTATATGGGTCGAAGGAGGTCATTGCATGATCTATGACCCCTTTCAACCCAATCCATGATGACATATGTCCTTAGAGGTCTTAGGACCCCTAGGGACATATTAGAATCATTTATATGGGTCGAAGGGGTTCATAGGATGACATACGTCCCTAGGAGTCCTAAGACACCTAGGGACATATTAGAATCATTTAGATGGGTCAAATGGGGTCACAAGGTGACCTATGACTGCTTTCGACCCATTCCATTATGACATATGTCCCTAGGGACATATTAAAATCATTTATATGGGTCGAAGGGGGTCACAGGATCACCCATGACCCCTTTCAACACATTCCATTGTGACATACGTCCCTACGGATCCTAGGACCCCAAGGGACATATTAGAATCATTTATATGGGTTGAAGGAGGTCACAGGATGACTTATGACCCCTTTCGAGACATGTTGTGATGACATATGTCCCTAGGGGTCCTAAGACCCTTATGAACATATTAAAATCGTTTACATGGGTCAAAAGGGGTCATAGGTCATCCTATGATCCCTTTCGACAAATTCTATGATGACACATGTCCTTAAGGGTCCTAAGACTTCTAGCAACATATTAGAATTATTTATATGGGTTGAAAGCAGTCGCACGATGACCTATGACCCTGTTCGATCAATTCAATGGTGGCATATGTCCCGAGGGGTCCTAGGACCGGTAGGGACATATTAGAATCATTTAAATGGGTCGAAGGGTGTCATAGGATGACCTATGACCCTTTTCGACACATTCCATGATGACATATGTCCTTAAGGGTCGTAGGACCCCTAAGGACATATTAGAATCATTTATATGGGACAAAGGGGGTCATAAGATTACCTATGAGCCCGTTTGACACATTTGATGGTGACATATGTCCGTAGGGGTCCTAAGACTCCTACGAACATATTACAATCATTTATATGAGTCAAAGGGGTCCATAGGATTACCTATGACCCCTTTCAACTCAATCCATGATGACATATGTCCTTAGGGGTTGTAGGACCCCTAGGGACATATTAGAATTATTTATATGGGTTAAAAGGGGTCATATGCCATTTTGACACATTCCATGATGAAATATGTCCCTAGGAGTCTTAGGACCCCTAGGGACACATTAGACTCCTTTATATGGGTTGAAGGAGGTCATAGGATGACATATAACCCCTTTTAACACATTTCATGATGCCATATGTCCGTATAGGTCCTAGGAACCCTAGGGACGTATTAGAGTCATTTATATGGGTCGAAGGGGGTCATAAGATGACCTATGACTCCTTTTCGCCATATTCCATTATGACATATGTCCCTAGGGGTCCTAGGACCCCTAAAGACATATTAGAATCATTGATTTGGATCGAAGGGGGTCATAGGATGACCTATGACCCCTTTCAACACATTTCGTGATGATATATGTTCGTAGAGGTCCTAGGACCCCTAAGGACATATTAGAATCATTTATATGGGTCAAAAGGGCTCACAGGATGACCTATGACCACTTTTGACACATTTCATGAAGACATATGTCCCTAGGGGTCCTAGGACCTATAGGGACATATTAGAATAATTTATATAGGTCGAAGGGGGTCACAGGATGACCTATGACCCCATTCAACCCATTCAATGGCGACATATGTCCCTAAGGCTCCTAAGACCGCTACAGACATATTAGAATCACTTAAATGGGTTGAAAGAGCAACACAAGATGACCTATAACCCCTTTCGACACATTCCATGATGACATATGTCCCTAGGGGTCCTAAGTTTATATGGGTCGAAGGGGGTCATAAGATGACCTCTGACCCTTTTCAACCCATTCGATGACGACATATGTCCCTAGGGATCCTAGGACCCTAAGGGACATATTATAGTCATTTATATGGGTCAAAGGGGGTCAAAAGATGACCTATGACCTCTTTTGACCCAATCCATGATGAAATATGTTCCTAAGGTTCCTAAGACCCCTAGGGACATATTAGAATTATTTATATTGGTCAAAGGGGGTCATAGGATGACCTATGACCCCTTTTGACGCAATCTTTTTTATTGGCAAAAGAGGGTCATAGGTCATCCTATGATCCCTTTCGACCCAATGCATGATGACATATGACCGTAGGGGTGCTAGCACCCCTAGGGACATATTAGAATCATTTATATGGGTTGAAGGGGGTCATAGGATGACCTATGACCCCTTTTGACCCAATCCATGATGACATATGTCCCTACGGGTCCTAGGACCCCTAGGGACATATTAGAATCATTTATATGGGTTGAAGGGGGTCATTGGATGACCTATGACCCCTTTCGACCCATTCCATGATGACATATGTGCCTAGGCATCCTAGGACCCCTAGGGACATATTAGAATCATTTATATGAGTCAAAGGGGGTCACAGAATGACCTATGACCCCTTTTGACACATTTCATGATGACATATGTCCCTAGGGGTCCTAGGAGCCCTAGGGACATATTAGAATCATTTATAAGGGTGAAAGGTTGTCACAGGATGACCTATGAGTTGTTTCAACCCATTCAACGACGACATACGTCCCTAGGGGTCCTAAGACCACTAGGGACATATCTGAATCGTTTAAATAGGTTGAAAGGGGTCATAAAATAACTTATGACCCCTTTTGACCCATTCGATGATGAGATATGTCCGTAGGGGTCCTAGAACCCCTAGGGACATACTATAGTCATTTATATGGGTCAAGGGGGCTAATAGGATGACCTATGACCCCTTTCTATCCAATCCATGATGACATATGTCCCTAGGGGTCCTAGGACCCCTACGAACATATTAGAATCATTTATATGAGTCGAAGGGGATCATAGGATAAATCATGACCCCTTTTGACCCAATCCATCACGACATATGTCCCTAGGGGTCCTCAGACACCTAGGGACATATTAGAATCATTTATATGAGTCGAAGGGGGTCATTGGATTACCTATGACCCCTTTTAACCCAATCCATGATGACATATTTTTCTAGGGGTCCTAGGACCCTTAGGGACATATTAGAATCGTTTATATGGGTCGAAGGTGGTCATAGAATGACATACGACCCCTTTCCACCCATTTCATGATGACATATGTCCCTAGGGGTCCTAGGACACCTAGGGACATATTATAATCATTTATATGGGTCAAAGGGGGTCACAGGATGACCTATGACCCATTTCAACCCATTCTATGATGACATATGTTCCTAGGGACATATTAGAATTGTTAATATGGGTCTGTGAGTGCCTATTATAGTCACAGTTTTTAAACTTCAAGTTCTAAGTTTTTGAACCACTTCGAACCGAAGTTCAAAGTAGTTCAAAGTGTTTTGATGGTTCGGAAGTCCAAGTTGGTTCGTTGGTTCAACATGCAAATTCAGGTTCAGGCTTAAGGTTGTCAAGTTCAATGATTTAGTGCAAGAGTTCAGAGGCCATAGTTCGGAGACACTCCTCAAATAGAGAATAAAATATCATCATAACGGAGCTTCAAAGTTCTTTCCAGTGGTTCAGAGTTGGTTCAACTTGATTGAAGCTACAGGTTCAAGTTTATACTTCAATGGATTATTAAGATCAAATCTTCAAAATCCAAGGTGTAGAAGATTGCTTGGCAAGTATGGAGAACATGGGTAAACAGCTTGTACCGAAGATATAAACTCAAATTTTCTCACCTCTAAATATCCACGAGCCTTGGTTTAAATATGGAATTGTATGCTTGGATAAATGATAAGCACAGTGGAATATGCCAATTCTCAAATCAATCACCGTGGGTTTGGGAATAAAACTACTCACTGATGGACAGAACAAAGAAAAGGTGAATCCAATAACAAAGCGACAGTTCCAAAAAAGATGATTGAAAATGTTCCATGCATACAAGTGGCTTAGGTAAAGGAGTCCATGAGTTGGGAGTGAAGTCATTATTAAAAAGATGAATGCCCTCTAAAGTGTTTGATCTGCTACGTGAATCATTCAATGGGATAATTGAACTGACTGGTTTTCAATGAAACTACAATGCTTGCTCGCGTTCAATATTGAAAATCAAGTGGAGTTTATTGGGATCTGCATAGAACCTGTCATGGTGGTAGTCACAGAGACTTGAGGCCTTGTCATAGCTTGAGTGATTCACATCAATAATCATGGGAATGACACTAGTAATAGCAGGGATAAATACTCCAAATGAGCCCCTTCCAGAACTCTACCCCAATAAAAAGATCAACTCCAGCACAAGCAGGATGCAGGCAGAGCAATTGAGCTATTTGATAGAATGCTAAGATGATAAAAGGTTGAACACGTTGATAGTAGGCGACGGTTCTATAGAGCATGCTTTTCCTCAATACCCGCAAGGGTGGAACCCACACTCTAATATTGAAAGTCGTGAGTCTCCCATGGAAAGCCACGAGCCAGTCATCTGATATCAATATGGAGATATAATCGAAGGAAAAATTTCATCATTAATATATGATATGCTATCGGGTGAATACATTAAGTTAAAGAGAAATTGAAATTTCATGATCTAAGGTAATGGGGTCTACGTGAATAAGACTCGAGCTCGAGCTCGGCCTTGATAAAGAACAACACAATATGATCATGGATGAAGATTTTTCAAACAAAGCTACAGAAAATGACATTAACACTCGAGCCTATCTCTCCAAGTAAATGAAAAGCAGTGACGACCAAGGTTTCATTCTAGCAACTAAGTAAAGGTGAACTTTCGAGCAATATTAGAGGCCAAGCTCGATTTCCTTCTCATATATGAATACTCTGCGTCTTGGAAGCAAAGCTTCATGTTTCTATTAAGATAACCACATGGCAACATAAAATTTGGAAAACTCTTTATGTAGAGCCATATGGTCCAAGGCAATGAAGACAGCTAGAATTCTCATGAACCCGCAACATTCAGATTTAAGGCCACGACTTTAGTTATGGAGATAATTGTCCATTCCATATAAAGGAAGTTAATGCAACGCTAAAGGAAGGATAATAAAATGTTGATTATAAATAAAATAGGAGGCACATATTAAAGGATAGAAAGTAAAGAGATAAGTTTTCTTGAAAAGAATCAGTTATAAGAACTGAATAGGGATCGACAACAGAGGAGAATAAATAAGATAGCATCAAAAAAGGGTGGGGTTCCACTTTTTTCTTCGAGCAGCTACAGACTGTGTGCTATTAGCAAGGGGAATTCTTCCTTCTTCCAGATTACAAACTTTGGGCTACAGCAGGACAGAGGCTATGAATACAGTGTTGGGAAGGTTTCGATTTCTTCCAACTTCCAGACTGCAAACTTTGGGCTTTAACTAGGGAGGGGATTTTGTAAAGATCATTCCATTTTCTTGAGAAGTTGTGAGAGGTAGAGCAGGGGCTATTTTTCTTTTCTAGAACTGTGTGTCTGAGATAGAGATAGGATTTTGATAGCTGATGTAATATTGTGAAAGGATTTTCTATCTTTCTTAAAACAATGGTTTGGTTGTAATGTGCACAAGATACTTTGTGATCTTTTGCAGTCAGGGAAGGGAGATTGAGGGTTAAGTATATTAGAACTTTGATTATGGTGTATTTTCCCCCCACTGATTATGAACTTTGTGTCATATTCAGTTTTCTCTAAATTACATTTCAATATCGTTGTTTTCGTGTTACATTATCAGTTCATAAATCTTTAAAAGTTTTGATTTTCAATTCTCTCAAGAGAACGGAAGACATTTTCTCATGTTTACTTTGTAATGCAGCATTTGGGCATGTGAACTTTGTGTCATCTAATGTTCTTTGTTGTTCTTTCTTTTCAATAGTCCTGGTTTCCGCATCTACTTTGTACATACAAGTAGATGTTTGTAATCCTTTTGTGCTTTCAGGTTAAAAGCATCCATATTTTAATTCATTGTAAATTATATACGGGGAGCTGTACCTGATAAAATTCAGAGGAAAGTTATCAATCCAATGATAACTTGTCCAACTATTAGTGCTGATTCACCTTCTCATTTGGGTATTCAGGGTTAGATTTGCATGCATATTCTCGAAGGACAATCTGTTCACTAACAGGGTTGAAGGGGGTCACAAGATGACCTATGACCCCTTTCAACCCATTCCATGATGACATATGTCCCTAGGGGGGACACATTAGAATCATTGATATGGTTTAAAGGGTGTCACAGGATGACCTATGACTCCATTCAACCCATTCTATGACAACATATGTCTCTAGGGGTCCTAGGACCCCTAGGGACATATTAGAATCATTTATATGGGTCGAAGGGGGTCACATGATGACCTATAGCTGCTTTTGACACATTCCATGATGACATATGTCCCTAGGGGTCCTAGGACCCCTAGGGACATATTAGAGTCATTTATATGGGTGGAAGGGGGTCATAGGTCGACACATTCTATGACGACATATGTCCCTAGGGGTCCTAGAACCTCTAAGGACATATTAAAATCATTTATATGGGTCTAAGGAGGTCATAGGGTCACCTATAACCCCTTTCGACACATTCCATTACGACATATGTCCCTAGGGATCCTAGGAGCCCTAGGTATATATTAGAATCATTTATATAGATTGAAGGGGGTCACAGGATGATCTATGACCCCTTTTGACACATTCTGTGATGACATATGTCCCTAGGGGTCTTAGGACCCCTAGGGACATATTAAAATCATTTATTTGCGTCAAAGGGTGTCACGGGATGACCTATGACCCCTTTCAACACATTCCATGATCACATATGTCCCTAGGGGTCCTAAGACCCCTAAGAACATGTTAGAATCATTTATATGGGTCGAAGTGGGTCATAGGATGACCTATGACCCCTTTTGACCCATTTCATGATGACATATGTCCCTATGGGTCCTAGGACCCCTAGGGACATATTAGAATCATTTATATGGGTCGAAGGGGATCATAGGATGACTTATGGCCCTGTTCGACCCATTCGATGATGACATATGTCCCTAGGGGTCCTAGGACCCCTAGGGACATATTACAGTCATTTATATGAGTCGAAGGGTATCATAGGATGACCTATGACCCTTTTCGACCCAATCGATGATTGACATATGTCCCTAAGGGTGCTAGTACCCCTAGGGACATATTAGAATTATTTATATGGGTCAAGGGGGTCATAGGATGACCTATGACCCCTTTCAACCCAATCCATGATGACATATGTCCCTAGGAGTCCTAGGATTGCTAGGGACATATCAGAATCATTTATATGGGTCAAAGGGGGTCATAGGATGACCTATGACCCCTTTCAACCCAATCCATGACAACATATGTCCCTAGGAGTCCTAGGACCCTTAGGGACATATTAGAATCATTTATATGGGTTGAAGGGGTTCAGAGGATGACCTACAACTCCTTTCAACACATTCAATGACAACATATGTCACTAGGGGTCCTAGGAGCCCTAAGGACATATTAGAATCATTTATATGGGTCAAAGGGGGTCACAAGATAACCTATGATCTCGTTTGACACATTACATGACAACATATGTCCCTAGGGGTGCTAGGACCCCTAGGGACATATTAGAATTATTTATATGGGTCGAAGGGGGTCACAGGATGACCTATGACCCCTTTCAACACATTTCATTATTACATGTGTCCCTAGGGGTCCTAGGACCCCTAGGGACATATTAGAATCATTTATATGGGTCGAGGGGGGTCACAAGATGACCTATGACCCCTTTCGATGCATTATATGATGACATATGTCCCTAGGGGTCCTAGCACGCCTAGGGACATATTAGAGTCATTTATATGGGTCGAAGGGGGTCATAGGATGACTTATAACCCCTTTCGGCACATTCTAGGACAATGGATATCCCTAGGACCCCTAGGGACCCATTAGGAATGCATCGAAAGGGGTCACTAGGGGCCCTAGGGACATATGTTTTCATGAAATGCATCGAAATGATGCATTTTATGACAATATTATATTTAATGATTATATAATATTGTATATTTTAATATAATAATAATATACTATTAGATAATATAATAGTAATAATCATATATGTTACTAGATTATAGATTTAATAGTAATAATAACCATATATATTATTATATATAATAATTTAGTCATATAATATTACTATATATATTTAATAATAATAATAATATATATCATATATATTACTATATTATATTTAGTTATAATAATTATTATTATATTTATAACTGTATTATATTTAATAATAATAATCATGCATATTACTATAGTATTATCATAATTATAATAATAATAATATCAATGTCCACACTTTTCCAAGATAAATTTCCCTTTAAAATAGTCTAAATTTTCCCTCTTAAATTTATTTCATCTCAAATTTCCCTTCCTCCAAATTTAAAATTGAAAAAGATCTCCCCTCTCAAATTTCCCTCCAAATCGGTGTGGGAAATTTTCGGACGTGATCAGATATCCGATTTGATATTGGATATTTGATTTCATATCGGATATTCGATTAGGCTTGGTATTTACCAAGCCTATTCAATCAACCCAAAAAATGTGTTTGAGAAGGGTTTCACTGACACTCAAGCTTCGGGTAGCCATCCGACAATGTTATTTTGATCAAAATTGAATGAAACGAAAAGGATTTTTTTATATCATTCTCAAGATTCTATCGATATAATTGCTATCAAATTCTAAGTTTGATAAGTATTTATTAGTTAATTTTCAATGAAGATTATTGTAAAGTGTTGATAGACATACTGATTGAAAAAAGCTATAACTTTCAAACGGTATAACATTTGTTAAATCCAAAAGTTGCATCACATTTTATGCTTCGCCTAGTATAAGAAAAATTAATTTTAAAAAAACTTGGTAAATTTTTCTATTAGTTAAGGTGGTCAGACATGGGATTTTTTTTTTTCAAAAATTTTTTAGTAAAAAATTCATATTTAATTATTTATTTGGAATAAAAATACTCAAAAATATGCGTCACATCCAAACTTGAGTCTACTTTTTATATCTATAATTATATTAAAAAAATATTATCATTTGATTTTGATTAAGGTGGTCAGACATACACCTACTTTTTATTTTCACCCTGAAATTTTTTTAGTACTACATCAAAATCCAAATTTTGACCAATCAATTATTTTTTTCTCTAGATAAGGCCTAGTAGTTTAGAAACTACATTCAATTTCCTACAGATTATTTTCTTGCAGCTTTTTGATATAAAGTTCATAACCACTTTAAAATTATGTGTCAAGTTGACATAACCCTGATTTGTTGATTTTTCACTACCACTTAAGGCCATAGTTTGGCACACCATGATCTTGAACATGCCCATACCTTCTCAATTTGGAATATATCAACTATCAATCATCTTTAGGATAGTTAGAAGCTATTTCACATTCTCTATGCATCTATCATTAGAAATGAACTTAAATGGTTAATCACCTAGGAACTTGTAATTGTAAGTGAAATGAATATCAAACTGGATGCAAATGTAGTAATCAAAATTAACCAAGTGTATGTTAATCACCTAGGTGGAACATGGTAATTGTAGAATTGGGAACCATTAATTCATTGTTAAGCTATTCCACATGCAATTAATTATCCATGATGTAGGTATTATTATATCCTTATTTAATTAAAGAAATATATTAGTTTATGTTTACACCTTGTTCCTAAGGATTCCTTGGTAGGGAATTACATTATCCATTTTAACTCTTTCCTATGATTTCATTTGTTCTCTTTCATATCTCTTTCTTCTATTTTAGTGAGAGTGTGAATGTAGACTCACACCCATGCTAAAGTGGGGGATAAATTAAGCATCATAAATTGTACACACTCTTCAATGTGTCCTATCCACATTTATGTGCTCCCCATTTTAATGTGTATCCATTCTTTTATGCATTATAGGACTTTTCCTATCCATTTAATTTTGTTCTCCTAAATTAATTGATATAAGCCCTTAAATATAGATTTATCTTTGTTGGTGTAAATAATTATTTACTATTTACACTTACTTAAGTTTACTTAGGTTAATGCATTATTTAATTATATTATATTATTTAATTATTTTATTTTGTGAGACACTTAGGAGTTTGTGCACTCTTGTGAGTTGTCATGTTGACAACATAGGGGTCCGCACCTCTTTTAAACACATGTTGTCTACAACACATGAATTTTCTACACACATGACACCTCATCATTCTTATTCACTCATCTAGAATGTTGGATAAGGTGCTTAGTTGTCTTATATTCTGGTTGTTTCTAAAGACATTCTAGGTGCTTCCTAAGAGGCCTTTATATACAAGCACTCCTTGTGTGATCATCACATTCATCACATACTGAACAGAGCAATGTATTCAGACATACTCTGAGTAATAGATCATATCCATTTTTGGTCTACAGTTGTGCTTGTGTTGAGTTCTACAATCTTGGGTGAATCTTTCCCTAAGGAAAATTCTTACATAGTATCAGACCTATACCAAATTCTTACATGGTATCAGAGCATTTGGAGACTTTCTCATCACATAGCCATTTGAGACCATCATCTTGCTTCATCACCGCAGCCCAACTCTAGAGTATCGCAAAAATTGGGAGTGTCCAGCATCAGATCTAACCTCACCATTGCGTTTGGAATGCTGATTCGATGAATTTTGACTATAATTTTGCCTACCCTAGGCATAGTCAATATTGAGGCAATTTTTTTTGCAAACCGACACCCTGAAGGATCAATTTGCAGCATTGGTATGATCATTTCAGATCTGTATATTTAATTTTCAGATCTGCATTTTTTTCATCTACATCTCTACTTTTTTTTTGGATTTGCATTATTTTCCAAAAAAAATTTGGCCATAGGGCCATAGGAGAGATTTTTTGCAGGTGAAGATTGAAGCTTGTTGGTGCAAATTTGATATTTGCATCATATTTAGAAGGTCCAAAAACCCCCAGATCAAATTTTGTTTCATCCAAATCGGACATTTGAGGCAAAATCTAGAGCCATTTGATTTTTGGACACGCGATTGCAATTCAAGAAAATAACAGCAGCAATGATTTTCAAACAACAATATCTTCCTCATACAAACTCCTTTTTGCGAGAAATTTTTTTTTGTTTTGGGGTAGAATTTTGTAATCTACACATTGGTGTAGGTGGTTTGAGATCTCTATTCTTAAATTTTTTTGCAACTCTGAGATCTTGAATTTTACCACTTAAAATGCTTAGTACGGGCTCATTTGGATTCCACATTAGGTTCTATTTTTTTTTTTAAAGTGCAATTTTTTTTGTCTCCTATCCAGATCTACAATTAGATTATAAGTTTTGTAGATAGAAATATTGCTTTCAAAAATAGGCCCTAAATTGGCAAGTGGCTATCAAGTGCCCAAATCATTCATTAGGGGGGATTTCTTTGATTCTATTTGATTTTTTGGAGGTTTGATTAATCAATCTCATGGAGTCTTGTCAGATTTGTCAGTTTAGTATTAGACCACAGTTGACAACAAGAAACTATCACAAATGGAGTACTTTGATAGTTGCTCATCTAAGAGCACATCTAGAATTGCTTCCTTATCTCTATTTAATGCCACCACATTTTGATTGGACATATATTATTAAACTTAATCAATTTTTGCATAAAAGTATGAGTAGGGAATCTTTTGGTCCTCTTAGATTGGCACATTTTCCTTGTGATATTTGGTGGTCTATTTGGGAAGCATATGGAGATCCATGTGATCCTCCATCTCCAGAGGACTTTCTAAATCCAGTCACTCAAGCTACGGTTTCTTCAACTCCAGATGAGATCACACCTCTAGCTCCTATTGCTCCTACTAATCCAATTCTAGCCTTAGATGCTTCAAATGCAGTTTAGCAAGATACTTTATGTCTTCCTACTCTACCTTCATGCGTAGACTTCCTTTCAGACATTGCATAGTTGTTCATGGAGTCTCACATTGAAGATGTGGGAGACATTATTGATGACATTCATCTTCTTTTTGAGGCAGATACTTCATCCTTTTCCATAGTGAAAGATTCATGTACTTCAACACTGCAGGGTACACATGGTCTTCTAGGTGATGATTTCTTGCTAGACATTTGAGCATTATTCTTGGAGTCACACACAGCGGACATGGGAAACTTTTATGATCGTTTCTCGCTTCTCTTTGATGAGGTTGATTCTTCTACAGTTATTGCACATTCTCTACATGATCAATCTTTCTAGGTTGTTCTGATTGTGGATACTTATGTACAACATCTGCAGGAGGTCTCTTTCACATTTGAGAAGATAGTTGGTTTCCTAAAGCAGGTTCTACTTCACTCCTTGTTCGATTTGCACTTCTCTTCAACAATATTGAAGGAAGCCATCATCAGTATCGACACATGGACTTTTGAACAGGTTTCAATGAGACCAGTCATCATAGAGATTCCTTCTCCATACAAGGGACACATCTCACAGGTACCCTTGCCTTTGTTTCTTCCAAAGGGGAGGAACACCATTCAGAGGTTGTGGATCAACTTCTTCATTAGAGCACTTCTCACTGATCGGCACACTACTTTTAGGGGGGGGGGGACTACTTTGTCTCCTTCTTATTTTGGGGGGGGGGGGAACTTTTTCATCTTAGGGGTTTTTTTCTTCTCCATTTTTCTCTTGTATATATTGGATGTATTTCATAATGGGGGGTCTTGATTACTCCATCGTTCCATGCATCTCTTTATCTCTCTTTTTGGGGGATGGTTTTTCCCATGAGGTTTTCCCTCTTTCCTCGCTTTATGAGAGATTTGCATCTTCATTATGTACATGGGTACCTAACATGGCCTAGTAGCCAGGACCCATTATGCATCTTCATCCTAGTTTTCATAAGCTTAAGGGCATTCCCCTAAGTTGCACTTAAGGGGGGGTATTGGTGTAAATAAGTATCTACTATTTACACTTACTTAAGTTTACTTAAGTTAATGAATTATTTTATTATTTTATTTTGCGAGACACTTAGGAGTTTGTGCACTCTTGTGAGTTCTCATGTTGACAACATAGGGGTTTGCACCTCTTTTAAGCACATGTTGTCTACAACATAGGAATCTTCTACACACAATACACCTTGTCATTCTTATGTACTCATCTAGAATGTTGGATAAGGTGCTTAGTTGTCTTATCTTCTGGTTGTTTCTAGCGACATTCTAGGTGCTTCCTAAGACACCTTTATATATAGGCACTCCTAGTGTGATCATCACATACTGAACACAGCAATGTATTTAGACGTACTCTGAGTAATAGATCATATCTATTTTTGGTCTACAGTTGTGCTTGTGTTGAGTTCTACGATCTTGGGTGAATCTTGCCCTAAGGAAAATTCTTACATAATATTAGAGCTATACCAAATTCTTATAATCTTCTTTAATTATTTTGTTCAAGAATTATCTCTTGTCTACCTTTTCCCTATTATAAAGTGTAGCCTATTTCACATGTTCCCTGTTTATTATATCATAATTTAACGCACGCTATTGGAATCCCCATCGACCATATTCACTCCTACTTAAAATTTGATCATTTTTTGCCTCATAAAGGGCAACTTGAAACATATGCAATGACCCAAGTTTCCCTGTACATTAGGAGGCACCCCCTCATAGGCTAACTCAGGCTCCAACTTGAAGTAGAGAAAGATATTATTATTTTGGGTGGCCCAACATTTTGAATCTTTGTTGGGCTCCTTTAGTTTTTGTTCCCCAAAATGGCCTTGAGAGGTATAAAAGAAATGTTGCCTCTCAAATTTTGAGTTCCATAAATCTATGAAGCCAAGAAACCCTATCAAGCATCCAAAGAATCAAAGAGTCAAGGACCCTTATAACATATCCAATAATTTATCTATTCATGGAATTCTTATAATTGATCATGCCAGCATATCTTTTATGATGTCCTTTTAGGTCCTTTGTGCAGTCATGTCATGGCATCAATACTTGTGATCTCATTTCTAGAAGCACTTGCATTGTCAAGGTCTGCAAAACTTATCAAGCCATTACCATTGACAATGTTCATCCTTTCCTTCTATGAAATTTCCATTCAATTTAAAATTAAATTCCTAAATAGGGTTTTCACTAAGGAAACCCATTTCTCAAAAAAATTACCTATTTTGTGTGCATGTGACAGGAGATAAAATTCCAATTTTAGGTACAAGGTTTAACGAGGTGTTATAAATTCTTGGTGTTTTCATCAATTTTTTGTAGTACAAGGGTGAATCCCACAAGCACAAATGACTCTAGTCATCCCCTACGCTCTAGGTCATCTCTGACAAACATTTCGGGGTACAATTTTATGTACATGTTAATATTTGTGTTAGATGTTCAAATTTGGATTTAGAACTCATTCATTTGGTCTATTATTTCCTCAACCATCATTTCTTCTTTGCATCTACCCACCTCCATTTTACAAAATCAATAATCTATATAGGGAAGGAAAACCCTCACACTTGCTCAATGCTGGAGTCCTGATCTTAAGCCTAACAAGTTATTTTCCTTCCTAATTATTGAATCTTGTGAAATAGGTCTAAGTTTCCTAGACTCTCCATACAAGCTAGTGGACCCTATTTTTCAGCTTACAACAACATATTTACTTTGTATCTATCTAAACATATATTCTGAATTGCCTTTTAACTTTTCAATTTTCTATTCTGTCTAGAACATGGGGTCTTTTGTTACAAATGGTTTGTCTGGGTACATTTTGCAATTGGAGATGAAGGATCTTATGTAAAAACAATGATAAACTTGTGCAAGGCTTGAAAGTATACCTATTAAGTCACAAGAAACTTTATCATATTGTATTGTTATACTACGAGAATTATGTCAAGAAGCTTTCATCTTCATAAGGTACGCCTATGAAAAAAAATACACAATATCACTTTGATACTATGATAAAATTAAATAAGAATCAACAAAACGATAAAAATATCATTCAAAAGAAACTTGCAATCTACTTAACAAAAGATTATCAACTATATAACTACAAAGAAATAACATACTCACATAATCATGAAATTGAATATAATACAAAATTGGGACTTATTTGATATCTAACAAGGATATTTATGTTTCACAACAAGCTTAATCATTTCCTACTCCTATACTACAAGAACTGACTCATGAAAAGCTTTCATGCTCTCACATTGAATCCTACTCTTAGTATTATGATAAAGTTAAATGAAAATAAATGGAAGCAAAATATCATTCAACAAAAAAGTTGCATTCTATTTAACAAAAATAAATTATTATGTTATATGAACTTCAAAGAAATACCATTTTTATTGAATAAACACAAAACAAAGACTTATTTTTTAATATCTATCTAAGATACCTATAAGATTTATATAGTGAACTTTATAGTTAGTTACTCACACATGTTTAATCTACTTTTTCACTTCAACTAACATTGTTCAAATCCATGAAATCACACTAGCACATATAGATATCCAATGTCATGTCCAACATAAACTCAATCTCTAATCCAATGAAACACCTGAATGACTTTTCTTATCCACTACTTTCAAAATTAATTCTGGAACACACAAATTGGAGGCACCACACTAGCACGCATAAATATAGAATGAGTAAATGTCTTGACATAACTTCAACTTCTATTCCAATTCCAATAACACACTTGAATGATCTTTTATACCCACAACTTCAAGCTTAACTTTCGGAGTCCAAAAATTGGAACATCACAGTAGGTATACCCATCTCCCTGTAATTGAACACCTTCAACCAAAGGACACTTACAAACCCTTCCTCGGGAAGTATCCTACAACAATGAAAGGTCATATCCTTTAGCATGGATCTTAAAAAGAAATAGAGCACATTTGTAGAGGGAGAAAAAAAAATATTCCCTTTGTCTTGGCAAAACAAAAAAATTATGTACCTCACAGGCTGTTATATTTGCCTTTTTATCTTCCCAACATCCGCCATTGTTTAACAAACATTCATCTGTCTTCATGTCTAATTTCAAAAAATGTTGAGATTACTTGATATAGTCAATAATTCATATCCATCTACCTACTTCATTCAAAAATTGTCTAGGCTATGCCACAAATATATAACTACACTATGAAGTATCTCATCTTAACCCAAACAGAGACTTTCAAACATTTGAAAATGCAAAATCTCTGAAATCTTTCTCTACCCATCTAAAATTGAATCTCACATGTTAGTAATTAATCTTCATGTTTTCTAAATATTAAATATTAGATTAGGTTTTCTTTAGTATTAGTTTTTTTTAGTTTGATTTTAGTTCTGGTAGATTTGTATAACAGTTTATAATTTTTATTGTCAACTCCTTTATAAATTTGCTTGATTGTTCTTGAAGATACAAGTGTCATGAAATAACAAACAGTTTCCATTTTAAACATATTTTTGTTGTGTTTTCAATCTGGGCCAAAATACACTTATATTTAATGATTTATGGTCCAAAATATGTGATGGAAATACTCATGTTGAATTAGTTGATGCTAAAGAAAAAGAAATATCATTATATAAAAATGCAAAAGCTTTAGCTTTGATAAGGGCTTCTATTAATGGAGAAGTGTATCGACATATATAGGGATGCACACGTGCATAGGATGTCCTTTATAAGTTAAAATTTTTATTTGATTCTCATTTAGAGTTAGAGTTCATTTAGTTGCAATTAAAATTATTCAATCTTGAATTAAAAAATGGTGATGTTATCAGTCTAGCTTCAAATTAGAGCCATAAAACAAGATGTTGATGTTGCAAGTGGGAAAGTTGATATATATCTTACAACTTTTTTTAAAGAACAAGTCTTCCAATACATTCCATATATCTAGAGTCTCTTCAAGAAAGCGACCAATTAAAAACCATTACTTTTGATCTATTGGTTGAAAATTTAGCAGGGTGTGAGAAATCTTTTAGAAGAAAAATAGATAATCCAAATAGAAATGTGTATCTTTCTTATCAAGAGAAAATTGTAAATAAAATATCTTAAAGAGGTGATTATAATGATAGAGGGAAAAGTAGAATTCAATGGAAGAAAATTGATAATCAAAATGGTAGGCAATTTTTATATTGTAAAGATGTGGTAGAAAAGGTAGTCATGAAGCACATGAATGCAAACTCTCTTGGGATAAGATAGAAAATTTTAAAGAAAACTCTTTTAAGAAAAAAATAAAACCAAAATTTATAATAATGATAAACCTTCAGATGATAAAATTCTAGGAGCAACTTAGTTTTCTTGTGATAGTGATGGTGATCAATATGTTCTTTCAGTTTCAGAATGTGCGTCTAATTCCTCATGGTATGATACGTGGATTTTAGATACTGGAGCCACACAAAATATGACATTTTGATGAGATTTCTTCGAAGAATTTCATAAAAGTGATTGTGGTCCAATTTACTTAACAGATAAATCAAGTCTCAAACTTGTTAGAAAAGGAATTATTTGACTTAAGTTGCCTAATCTTCCAGATTTTATGTTTCATGAGTTTTTTTTATTCCTCAATTGCAACGTAATTTTTTATCTCTAGTATTGATTCACCAACAAGGTTGAACTCCATTCTATTAAAAGATGGTCAAATTTTCATAAGAAAATAATATAATAATCAAGTTGTGTTGACTAGATTAAGGATGGAAGATTATTAAAATTAAATGGCACTTCTACTCTTTCTAAAAGAAATTTGTATCTTACTGAGGAAGGTAATCTATCTTCTACTATATTATGGCATGCAAGATTTGGGCATATTTGTTATGATAAAATTCATATAATGAAAAAGAATGGTGTTGATGGGTTGTCTATTTTGCCTAAATGTGTTGAATTGTTTGGAGCGTGCATTATTGCCAAGCAACATAGAAATTCTTTCCCTTGATCCACTTGGAGAGCACAAAGAAAATTGCAGCTTATCCATTCAAATTTATGTGGGCCTTTACCAGTAACTTCTATGAGAGGATCTTAGTTTTTTATGTTGTTCATTGATGATTATAGTCGCATGACTTGGATTTATTTCTTGCAAAAAATATTTGAAGATTTTAAAACTTTTAAAAGATTTCATGTTATGATTGAAAACCAAGCTAAATGTCCAATTGGTACTCTTCAAACAAACAATGGTGGAGAATTTACTTCTCTAGTTTTTGAAGATTATCTAAGCCAGAATGGGATTCAACATCATCTAACTATACTAGGTACTCCTCAACAAAATGGAGTTGTTGAATGAATGAACAAAAACATCATGAATATGGTTAGAGCAATGTTATATTTTAAAGGAATCAAGTTGCATTTTTGGGTTGAAGCATCAAGAATTGTAGTCTATCTTCATAATAGATCTCCATCATTAGCACTTCACCGAACAATTCCATATGAAGTTTTGTAGGGGTATCCTCCTTCTATTCAACATCTTACAATTTTTTGGTCCATTTTGCTATGCTTTAATTCCTAAAGACAAAACAAGTACGTTGCAACATCACAATTTTAAATGTATTTTTCTTGGATATTATGAATCCTCTAAAGCATATAGGTTGTATGATGAAGCTAATAAAAAGGTCATCATTACATGTGATATTATATTTTATGAAACTTCCAAAAGTGTTGAAGATATTGAATGTCAACACCTTGAGGAACTTTCAAAATCGTCTCCTTGGAAAGAAAATTCTTGTGAGATTATATAGTTTGGGGGACCTTGACTTATTTAGCCTCATCTTTAATGGATCTACATGTGGAATTTATACCTCAAACTCAAGCTGATTCATCTATGAATGAGCAAGAAGAAACTCCCCCAAATGATGAGCATGAAATTTTAGATCTATTGGTCACTACTGAAACATCTTTTGTGCAACCAAAATCTTCTCATAAGTGGACCAAACAAGACCAACAAACTTTGAAAGATTCAAGACCTAATGAAATGGGAAAAATAGGTATAGGAAGTTCTTGCAAGGAAAGGCTAGAGGTTCAATCCAATATTCTCGATACCCAAGAGTCTACCGATAAGCTCAATCTCATAAGTGACTACGAATCAACTTCCTATGTTGAAGCTAAAAACAATGCAGTTTGGAGGCAGGCTATGTAGGATGAGTATGAGGCACTAATAAAAAATGGCACATGTGAGTTGATTGATCCACCACTTGGTTGTAACCCTATTAGTTGCAAGTGGATTTTTAGAAATAAATATAAAGAAGATGGCACCCTTGAAAAATCTAATGCTTGACTTGTTGCTAAAGGATATGCTCAAAAAGAGGGAATATATTTTGATGAAACATTTGCACCTATAGAAAAATGGACCACCATCCATGCTTTGTTGAGTCTTGCAACTCAAAATGGGTGGACTATTCACCAAATGGATGTCAAATCTACGTTCTTAAATGGTGATCTTAAAGAAATTGTCAAAATGACTCAACTTGAAGGGTGCATGCACTTAATAGGAAAGAACATTAGGTATGCAAGCTTGTCAAATATTTATATGGTTTGAAACAAGCTCCTCAGATTTTTTATGAAAAACTTACTCGGCATCTCTTGAAGTTGAATTTCCACTAATTTGAATTTGATGATGCAACATGTTTTGTTAAAAAGATTGATAACATTATTACCTATCTTGTTGTTTATGTGGATGATTTAATTATCACTGGTAGTGATGAGAATAATATTAAGATGTGGAAGAACAATTGAAGCAGGGTTTTGATATGATTGATTTAGGTCATCTTCATTACTATTTAGGTATTGAGATGATTCAAAAACCTTATTCTATTTTTATTACCTAGCAAAAATATATTGGTGATCTATTGCATAAGTTTAGCATGTTTGATTGCAAGCCACTTAGTACTCCCATGGAACAAAATACAAAACTCACATTAGATGACTCCTCGGCATTGGTTGATGGAACTATATATAGTAAACTTGTTGGTAGTTTGATCTATGCTACAACCACTCGTCCGGATATGCTTTTGTTGTTGTAATTCTTTCAAGGTTTATGCAACAACCTAGACAAACTCATTGGTCAGCTACTAAAAAAATTCTTGGGTATCTACGAGGTACTCAACATTATGGGCTGCAATACTCTAGAACAAAATAGGTTTCTTTGATTGGCTATTCTGACTCAGATTATGTAGGTGAGTCAACCGATGATATATCTACAACTGGATTTTTAATGCATCTCAGGTCTTGTGCAATCTTGTTCCAACTGTCTTTTCTTCTGAAGCTGAATATATGGCAGGCTTTGAACCAACTCAAGAAATTTTATGGCTTAGAAGGATTCTTGAAGACTTGCAAACACCATAGGATTTCTCCAACCCACTCTTCATTGACAATCAATCTTCTATCAAAATGGCTAAAAATCTAGTATTTCATGATCGCATTAAACACATTAACACAAAGTATCATTTAATTCGGTATCATGTAAAAGATGGTTATATAGCTGAAATATTGTCATACTGCAGACCAACCAGCAGATATTTTTATAATCCCTTCAGATTAAGGGCAGATGTTAGTAATTAATCTTCACATTTTCTAAATATTAAATATTAGATTAGGTTTTCTTAAATATTAGTTTATTTTTATAATTTGATTTTAGTTCAGTTTTGAATAACAACTATTAACAGTTATAACTGTCATTGCCGTCTCCTTCATAAATTTTCTTTATTGTTCTTCATCATACAATTGTTATGAAATAACAAATAGTTTCCAGTTTATGAATATTTTTATTTTGTTTTCTCAACTTAACCCAAACAGAGACAGAGACTTTCAGACATTTGAAAATGCAGAATCTCTAAAGCCTTTCTCTACCCAGCTAATTAAACTGAATCTCACCATCATTAAAGCAGATTCCGGGTTTAATGGTTTCCTCAAAACCAGAACAAATTGCTTTCTTGACATTTCCTCTGTTAAGTATTCCTGCAGTGAGAACATGTAAGCATCTCACAGATGTGTGTATCCAAGAACAGAAATAGAATACTTAAAATAATAATTTCAACCTCTATATTGCTTGTCATTGATAAAAAGGCTGGGTATTATTGTGACAGCACCACGAGATCCCCATCCGATCTAAGAAATCCATAAACCAAGGGGAGAAACAAAAAGAGAAATTACGAAAAAAAATTGATTGCCAGTTTTGACAAATATTTCACAAATAATTGTACTCTTACAACTGAATAGAACTTTTCACAACAAATAGATTAACTTGTAAACTAACCTGTGTATCTCGTTGAGCTTCCAGAACAAAGTTTTCTACATCTGCATTTGGATCTCCCATGCATTTTTCAATTTTCTCGCCATCCAAACCTGCCATCCAAATCAGTTGTGTACTTGAAATCGATTGTGTAAAGATTTCTCATTACACTATATGATATATCATTAGAATGAAAGAGAGAAACAGAATGAATATTGCATCAGGTATCTTGAATGTGTGTCTCTTTCATACTATGATGAATCAAAAAGTATATCCAAAACATTGATATAAAAATCTTTATACAAAGATGCTTTTGAAAAATCTCAAATTGAAGGAAAACAGAAAATGGGTACCTAGAGATTTGATGATACTATCTGCCAAGTCTCTGATATATCTTTCCCCCGCCATATGACACCTAGTATTGAAATCAGTGGCATAGTCCCACCAAACCCATGGTCTGTTATCTTCTTTTGCAACATGAAAGACACACAATTGTCTCAGATTTTCAATCACCACATCTTTCCCGGAAAACCCCCAACCAAATCGCCCTTCAAAATCAAGTGCACAGTATCTTCCATGATTAATACATTGAGCTTTGCATTGCTTGCTCAAAGTAAAAGCCTCAGGGCACTGCCAAGTGATATAGTGTGGGGTAAATTGTGTGTACCCATTTTTCTCAAGAATTTGAGCAACTCCTTTGAAATTCTTCACAAACTTCATCTGCATTTCAGACGTCAATCCCCAGTCATGATTGTCATTTATCCATAAATCATATTTCACACGTTCAACTATCTGTGGAACAAAATCTCTCCAGCCCAAATTAATATTGACCATGTCCCCCTTACTAATAGCATCTTTCAGTTTGTCACCTAAATTCTTCTCGATGAATGCAGAGGGAATACTGATATTCTGTTCATAAATTGAACTACCTTTATCAGGCGAATCCATAGTTATCAAAGGTTCTTCCTTGTAATCAACCACAAGGACAGCCGCTGCCCCAACTTTCTGAGCATTCCAGACTTTCAAAGAAATAAAGCAATCTGCAATGGAAGGGCATAAGTCTCAATTCAGATAAAATAAATAGAATATTCAGCCTTGTCCATCAACAGACAAAAGATGTAGCAGTTTACTATTTAAAATCAAAACAATGAGAATAAAATGCAGTGTCACATGATCAAGCATGTCAAAAGCATTGAAGATAGGGCTAAAAATACTTGCATGCATCCAACAAATCGACATTTAATGTGCCACGATAATGCACCTTTAATGTACTTAGACTATGAACACTGCATAATGGTGCATATAAGTTGCCGAAACAGTATTTATAAAAATATATATATAAATTTATCACATCATAAAAATTAGATGTTAGTTTTTGTCCATTCCTGAATCTTTAGTAGACAAATTAATGAAAAACAAGAGAAAAAAACTAAAAGTACCAGGTCTGCTCATATGATAGATATGATTAATAATTACATCAACAGCAAAAGGTAGGAAAATTATGTTATATTTTATCTGATTTAATAATATCTATGAATATTTTATAATAATAAAAAAGTGGTGAAATGTGTTAAATTTAATACTTGTTTTTAATAGTCATTAATAAATGAAAATAATATATAATATTTGATAATGAACATAAATTTTATTTAAAATAGACATTTACTATATATGTATATTAATATATTTGTTATATCATTTATTTTATAAGTTATATTATTTATATTACAATAATTTTATTTAATAAATATGTTTATGTTTAAAATTTTATTTTTATCAAATGTAAAATTCTATTTATGTTTCCTAATTTATAATCATTTAAAATTTGTAGATCATCATTTAAACTATGATCATAGATTTTTTATTTTATTAACAAATAAAAATATTTTTTTTTAAAGAGGGGTAAACGCTTTGACCTGGAGCTATGAACCAGTGAGGCCACAAATGGGGGACCTCATCCCAATGAGATTTGAACCTTGATGGCAAGGATAACAACACAACAAATTAACCATCACAAGATGTCACTATTGGCAAAGGGTTTGTGGTAAACCTAGTGTGACTCGAACCGGAGTTGATGCGTAGCACCGGGATCATTAGCCTAACACTACGCCTCACGACTCGCCTTCACACCAACTCTACTCACTCACCCTTAACAAATAAAAATATATCTTAAATTAACAAATTCAAATATTTCCTTTGTTGTCTCATAATTATTCGAGTAGCTTATCTTAAATTAAAAAATTCAAATATTTCCTTTGTTGTCTCATAATTATTCGAGTAGCTTCTTATGAAAATAAAATAGAAAGAATACTTGTCATAGAATGAAAGTCATATAACTTATTAAGACCAATCAATTAACTATCCATCCCTTCTCCCTTCTAAAACAAGCCACGACTCAATTTTGTATTAATTAATAACTCTAATCTCAAAATTCTCGGGTTATCATTACATCTATTTCATAATGGTCATCCTTAAAAATATGATGAGTATGATGGTCATGGTCAACATAGAGGAAATGGGCACAAATTCCCAACACCACTCAATTTTTGCATACATATTCAAAATATCTTTATAGGGAAAGTAAAGGACCTTAAATTTATCTATATTCAATTTACCTTGGTAACATAGGTACCACAATACATTGGAAAATAATATTCCCATACAACACAATAACTAGACATGTTCTTGCACACACAACCATTGCACAAGTAGTACATTAAAAATACAACAATCGTACCTTATCACTTGAAGTGTTCGTATTGTTACTTATACAACTAATAGCAATAATCATCGGCATAACACAGTATTGTTCACACAAAATCTTGACCAAGTGTATCAACATTGACATAATAGTTTCAACAAGGTAATGCTTATAATAAAGGACTACTATATTGGGATGTGCCAAACATCAATCGCAAACTACTACGCTAACTAAATATTATTACATAATCACAAATTAGCTAATATAATATTCTTTTTAAAACCCATCATATCATTGTGATATTAGGTAGTATAAGTCAATGTACAAACCTAACTTCCAAAAAGAGCATTTCCATGATAATAATTTCACTTTGACCACCAACCATAATTATAAAATTAAATGCATGTAGATAAATATTGATTTTTTTCTTTTAAGGTAAGTGAGGCTTTTACAAGACCTAAAGCCTACTAAAAGAAAAAGAAAAAGTTTACCCAGGAGGTAACCATAGTTAGGATTGGACAACATTTGAAACAAACTTAGGCACCTTCACATATTTCTTCATCTTTCTCCTAAAGTCCAACTAGGAATATTGTCTTTGAAATCCAAAGACTTAGGTGAAGGGGAAGAGGAAACCCCTTCAAAATCCCTAACAAAGGATACATCATAAATAGAAGATGACAAGATAGTAGAAATATTATATGAACGTAACAATATCTTTAAGAATAATAACATTATCAGAAGTAATAGATTTAGCCTAACTTGATAAAATATCAGAGAAATATCGAAAGAATCATAATATTACAAACATGGTCATTAGAAACAATAACTTTATTGGTTTTAATAAATTTAGTCCAACAATCAACAACTAGAGAAATAAAAAAATTATTCTTAATGCCAACACGATCTAAAGTGGAAAAGTGAGATTAAAATGGAGTCAGAGTAAGAGTGGAGGGCTCAAAAACCTCTAAATCACTTGATGTAGGCACCACACAAATTTTCATCTTTTGTGCTAGAGATAATTTCATTTTTAGAGTTTACATGGAAGTTATTGTGGTTGGAGGAGGCGATTATTTCTTCAAGAAGAAAGGGTACATTTTTGCCTAATGTTACCAGGCTTGGAGACTTTATTGTAGGCTAAAGGACTTTGGAACATGTACAAAAGTATTTGAAATCTTATCATATGCACAATGCAAAGGCCAAGAATTTTGACCTAGCGAGCCATATCAAATCTTAGGTGAAGGAGTACACTCACTCTTTGATTTGGAAGAAGATATAATAAGAAACCATGAAAACCTTACTCATATTATGTAGAGGTTCAGCAAAGTAAAAACTCTTGGAGAATTTGACAAGGATAGAATTCAGAGGGGCTTGTCAAGATTTCATGATGATGAGAAAGAGGAATTCCTCATATGATAATTGTATATTAGAGACTTTGATATGTTGGAAGTGAAATTTATTGCAATTGATGAAGTTATATCTAAGCTCCCTCCCAGGAGATTAAGATTATCACTAATAATTATAATTTAAAATCACCTCCCACAAAGGTCCCTAAGATTGAAATGAAACCCTCTTCTTGTCCCATATGATGTGTCTAAAGGGATAGGAGGTACTAAAGAAACTTTTTCCATAATGAGAGACATGTAAGAAAGATGAGGAGGTAAATTCTTCTTCCCTTGCTTCCATATTCCAAGAGGAGGTTCATGGTTATTAGGCCAAAATAAAGGATGATATTGAAGAGAACCTGATGGGTTTAGGGGATGAGAGAGAGGCCATGGCCACCAAGGTTTATTGAATATGGTAACTTCATACACTCCTAGGAGTTTAAGGATTTATGGATACAAATGAAGATGAAGAATTTTGAGGAATAAAAACAAATTAGGTGTGTGGGAGTGGAGGAGTCTAAACATGAAGAACTAATAAATTAGATGTTTGAGTTCAACCTTGACAACATTGATTGTACTATCGAGGAAGCAAGGGATATGTTGAGAAAGAATGACATACTCTCGGTCCCTACTCTAACTCTCAAAGAGACTTTCCCTTTGGACCAGGTGAGCAAACAAGATGATACTACCTTTTTTGCTAAGTTCCAAAGTGAGGAGAAGATTGTTACTTTAGGGTATAACCCTGAAACTCAAACCTTGGCTGTGTGTGTGTGAGCTTTAAAAGAGCTCACAAACAAAAAATGTCAATTTTTTCTAGAGATGTTGAAGGAACTTCTATTGTTTAGAAAGTGGGAGACACAGACCTACTTATTTCTACTAATCATTAATGTTTCAATCCACATTTAATATAGATTAGGTAAAGAGGTTAAAGGATGAATTGAAAAGCTCTATTAATAGACAAGTGGAGCTAAACAAGGTGATAAATGAGTTTTATATCAAGTTTTCTGATAAGGAAAAAGAGATACAAAAATAGAAGAAAACAAGATTTGAGCAAGCCCTTGTTGTTTATCAAACTATAAAAAAAACCATCTATTGACAAGAAAAAAAAGATTCTAAAGGATGTAGAGAGTAATCTCAATGCAAATTTTAAATAGGAATTCTATACACAATTGTTCTCTACCTTGGAGAAAATTTTATCATTTAGATTAAAAGTTGTAATATGGAAATGTGAAGATGTATACCAAGGGTATTGTCTATTAGGTGAAATGTTGAGTAGGTTTAAGATATACAAATTTGTGTCACAGAACATGGCAAAGAGATGGAATCCATCCTCATTTGAGATCACTTCAATATGTTACATTATGCAAAGAGATCTATGTGCTCATGCAATAATCAAAGAAACAAATAAGATCATGGATTCATTATTTGATGAGTTAGAGTGCATTGTACGAGAAGAAGCAAGGCCAGAAGAGAGGTTGTCAACCTTTGATACAATCAAGCATTGGACAATTCCAAATTACATGGATCTTGAGGGCTAAATGAAAAGTTATGAAGAATGGAGGATAGAATATCAGAACATGACTCCACAAATCATGAGCCATTTAAATTAGGATGGGGTCTTTTTTGTTGATGAATTCAATGTCTTTTTGGATCAAGTAATCACATTAGAAAGCATATTCTCTAAATTTATAGTTGAAGCATAGACTATTGAAGGTAATAGGTGGAGGGAGCATCTTCTCATTATACATTATATATTGTAGTATCAATGGCCTCCTTTTGTGAAAATTTTGGATTGGGTAAAGGAGTATCTAGAATCTACAATTGGTAGCACTAAAGGAGAATATTGAATATTCTATGTTACTGTCTCTTGGAGCTATGTGTTTTGTTTTCTTGTTAGGTTTTGTTTGTATTCAAATTGTTTCTTCTTTTGGTTAGCTAAGATTAAGTGAATACAAAAACTCATAAATGTAAATAGCTAGAAGCTTGTCGCTTCCCTTTTGGAGGGAAATCATAATCATGTGCTATTAATTAGTGATAACCAAAAGAGATAGGACTCTATGACGTACTTGCCTATTTTAACATTAACAAAAGCTATCTAGTTTTCTATCCAATTTAAAATTTAATCTTCTTTCCTAAATTCATTTCTCTGTTATAATCAATTCACGAATTGGTTGTTATCTTTAAGACTTGTGTGTTTATTTGAAGTTCTATAATGTGATGCAGGAGCATCCTGGGTTGCCTTGTTATCCTACTCAATTTTGCTCATTTTGCAAGTTGGTGCCGAGTTACTGTAGCACTCTTCATGTGCCAAGTTACTGTAGCAAGTTTAGTTGGTGCCAAGTTACTATAGCACTCTTCATGTGTCGAGTTACTATAGCATTCTTCATGTGACGAGTTACTATAGCACTCTTCATGTTCTGAGTTACTATAGCATTCCTTCATGTGTTGAGTTACTGTAGCACTCTTCATGTGCTGAGTTACTATAGGACTCTTCATGTGCCAAGTTACTGTAGCATTCCTTCATGTGCCAAGTTACTATAGCACTCTTCATGTGCTGAGTTATTGTAGCATTCCTTCATGTGCCGAGTAACTATAGCATTCCTTCATGTGTCGAGTTATCTAGTGTATGCCAAGTGCCAGTAATTGGGCATGATTTCTGCAGGCTGACTTGCGAGATTTATTTCATTTGTGACATTTATCTTAAGATCTTTTCTTGGGATGATTCCAGACCATTGTTGGGTCAGCCTTCCTCTAATGTAATGTTCTAGAATGATCTGTAAGTTGTTTTGGAAAGTATAAATAGAGTTTCGAGGCTTAGAGTTAGGAAATTTTTTGGGGAAAGTTTTTAGGGAAGAAGGTTAGAGAGCAGAACTGAAGGTGCGAATTTTCTGTTGATCTTTGTATATGAATGTATTGTAATTGGTCGTAACCCAAAAGGCCTTACAGTTGGGCATGTATGAAGATATTTTGATGAATCAATAAAAGTATTTCATTCTTCTTCCTCCTTTGGTTGTTGTGCCTTGTGTTGCTTCCATTGTGTTAAATCTTGCAAGGTGGTTTGGATAGCTGGGTGAGCCTTTGGCCCTAGTTATTCATCCTTTTTGCTTGCATCAGTTGGTATCAGAACTTGAGGTTTATCCTTGTGAAGATTGGATCATGTAGAACCCTAATTCAGATTTGGTTGTAGGGTTGCAAATCTATGGATTTGACCTATAACTTGTAGAGGGTTACAATCTTGCAGGAACCTGATTTGTAAAGATGGTTCATGGTAGAAAAAATGTTGATGGTGCTATATTGGATCAGTTGAGACAAATTGCAGCCAGATTAGATGCTATGGAGACAACCCATAGGAGAGGAGCACATCTTGATGATGTAAGTAATGATGAAGCAGTAGCACCAAACCATAATCCTAAACCTAAAGAAGATCAAGATGAGGAAAGATTGTTGCAAGTGTTGTCTAGGGCAAATTCAAAGCCTGTTGTAGAAGTTGTTCCTTATGATGGAAAATTGGATACCAATGCTATGTTATATTGGATCTCTGATATGGAGAAGTTCTTTGAGTGTGAAAACACTCCTAATAATAGAAAGGTGAAGATTGTAGTCACTAGGTTGAAAGGTCATGCATCACTATGGTGGGAGCACTTGCAAACTGATAGACAAAGGAGAGGAAAGGAGAAGATCATAACTTGGCCAAAGATGGTGAACAAGGTAAAGAAAAAATTCCTCCCTACTGATTACCAAGTTAGCTTGTTGAGAAAGATGCAAAATTTGAAACAAAAGGACATGACTGTGAAAGAGTATACTGAGGAATTCTATAGATTGGACATCAGATCTAGACATGTGAATGATGATGTTGGGAAAAATGTAAGGTAAATTAATGCATTGAGATCTGGAATACAAGATGAAATAAGTTTTTTGAAGCTAGAAAGTGTAGAAAAACCATATCAGTATGCCTTGAAGGCTGAGGAGATCTTGACAAAGAGGTAGAGGTGGCAAATTCCAGAGAGGCAGAGGTAGATCTTATGGAGAAAGTGGCAGATCTGACAATTTTTTGTAGTATAAAGGAAAATCTGAATGGAAGAATGAAGACAAAAGCAAGACCAAATGCAAAAGTGGTAATTCTTACTGAGGAGGCACTAATTCTTACCGAGGAAGAGGTAATTCTTATTCTAGAGGTGGATTTCATGGTAATTATTTTAGATGTGGAAAAGAAGGGCATAGATCTTTTGAATGTAGATCCTCTAAAAGTGGATAGAATAACAGAAATGTTGTAATTCAAGAAGATGATGAGGGTTCACCAAGTGGACTTGAGGCTAGATAAAATTTGATGCTAAGGAGAACCTTATGTAATAAGGGAAGTGATAAGGAACCTATTTTAAGGAGAAGTCTTTTCAAGACAAAATGTAAGATGGCTAAAAAATGTTGCAAGGTGATTATTGGCAGTGGAAGTTCTACAAATTTGGCATTAAAAGAGTTGGTTACCAAGTTGTAGTTGCAGAGGCTGAAACATCCCAAAACTTATCATGGTTCATGGATCAAAGATGAGCATAAGATATTGGTAAGTGAACAATGCCTTATGAATTTTAAAATTGGACATTACTTTGATGAAGTTTTGTGTGGTATTATGCCCATGGACTGTTGTCATATTTTGTTGGGTAGACCTTGGCAATATGATAGATATGGTGTACATGATGGAAGATTGAATCAATATACTCTTTAGGTAAATAGAAAAAAACAAACGTTGCTGCCTTTTATTGAAAGTCCAAATTAGGTTAATTGTATTGCTGTAAAAATTTGTATGGTTAATGGGAAACAATTTGAAAAGGAAATAAAAAGGAATGAAGTCTATTTTGCCATAGTTCCTAGAGGACCGAGTGTTGGTAGTAATGGTCGAGTAGTAGAAGCTAGTAATGACTGAATGATAGATGGTAGTATTGATCGGGTGTCAGAAGAAATTGCAAAGTTGTTGAATGAGTATAAAGACATTATTGCTGATAATATTCCAAATGGTTTACCTCTTGTAAGAAGTATAAGTCATTGTATGGATCTGATTCTTGGAGCTAGTTTACCAAACAAAGCACCATATAGATTGACACCTGCAGAGAATGAAGAACTTAATAGACAAGTGCATGAGTTGTTGCAAAAAGGTTTGATTAGAGAAAGTTTGAGTCCATGTGCCATACTTGTTGTATTAGCACCTAAAAATAATGGAGAATGGAGAATGTGTATTGATTCCAGAGCTATTAACAAAATCACAATGAAATATAGGTTTCCTATGCCGAGGATGGATGACATAATGGATTGTTTGAGTGGAGCAAAGTATTTTACCAAGATTGATTTGAAGAGTGGCTATCATCAAATCAAAATCAAAGAAGGTGATGAATGGAAGAATGCTTTCAAGACAAAATATGGTTTGTATGAATGGTTGGTTATTCCTTTTGGTTTGACTAATGCACCTAGTACTTTCATGAGGTTGATGAATGAAGTTCTAAAAAGATTTTTGGGTAAGTTTGTGATTGTTTATTTGGATTATATTTTGATATTCAGAAAGACTAAGGAAGAAATCTTGAGCATATTAGACAAGTATTGCAAAGGTTGAAAGAGGAAAAATTGATGATTAATCTGAAAAAGTGTTCTTTTATGCAAAAGGAGATTGTGTATTTGGGATTTGTGATTTCAACTGATGGATTAAAGATGGATCCTAAGAAGGTTAAAAAAATTTTGGAATGGCCTACACCTAAGAATGTGAGTAAGATAAGATCATTTCATGGTTTGGCTAGTTTTTATAGAAAGTTTATAAGGAATTTCAGGGCTATTTGTAATGCTATGACTGAGACAATGAGGGGAGATAAAAAGGAATTCAAGTGGACACATGGAGCTGATAAGAGTTTTGAGACTTTGAAACAAAAGGTTGCTAAATTACCTATATTGCCTTTGCCTAATTTCAACAAAGTATTTCAAGTTGAATGTGATGCAAGTGGTAATGCAATAGGAGTTGTATTAAGTCAAGAAGGTAAGCCTGTTGCTTTCTTTAGTGAAAAGTTGAATGATGCTAAAAGGAAATAGTCTGTGTATGATCAAGAGTTTTATGCTATTGTTCAAGCATTAAAGAAGTGGAGATATTATTTGATGCCTAAGGAGTTTGTGTTGTATACTGATCATAAAGCTTTACAATACTTGGGAAGTCAACAGAAATTGAATCAGAGATATATGAAGTGGGTTGAGTACTTGCAAAGTTTTACATTTATCATTAAGCATAAGAGTGGAGTCACTAACAAAGTTGTTGATGCATTAAGTAGAAGACACTCTTTGTTGATTGAAACGAAGGTTGAAGTTCTTGGTTTTGATGAGATGAAAGAGTTATATGATGTTGATCCTAATTTTTTTGAGGCATGGAGAGAGTGCAGAGCACCAAATCTGATAGACCACATAAGTAAGTATGATAAGTATTTCATTCAAGAAGGTATATTGTTCAAAGGTGTTCAGTTGTGTATTCCTAAAAGTCCTATGAGGTTGAATCTTATTAAAGAAAAGCATAGTGGTGGATTAGCTAGACATTTTGGAATTGATAAGACATTGAATTTGCTAAAAGAGAAGTATTATTGGCCACAAATGTATTAGGATGTTCAAAAATTTGTAAAGAGTTGTGGAGTTTGTCAAGTTGCAAAGGGAGTGAGTCGAAATAATTGTTTGTATACACCTATTACTATTCCTAAGAAACCTTGGATTGACATCAATATGGATTTTGTTCTTGGACTGCCTAAGATAGTGAAAGGATATGATTCTATATTTGTTGTAGTGGACAAATTTTCTAAGATGGCTCATTTCATACCATGTAAGAAGACATCAGATGTTGAGCATGTTGCTAAACTTTTTTTTAAGGAGATTGTGAGATTGCATGGATTACCAAGAAGTATTATTTCTGACAGAGACAGTAAGTTTATTGGCTACTTTTGGAAGACTTTATAGAAGAAGATGGGTACTGAATTGAAGTTTCGTTCTACATTCCATCCACAAATAGATGGACAGACAGAGGTTGTGAGTAGAAGCTTGGAAAATTTGTTAAGATGTTTAGTTGGGAATAAGCCAAGTAATTGGGAGATGGTATTGGCACAAGCTAAATTTGCATATAATAATTCTATGAATAGGAGTATAGGGAAGACACCTTTTGAGATTGTTACTAGAATGCATCCTAGAGGTATATCAGATTTGAGAGATGTTACTAGTGAAGAAAAGAGAAGCACTATAGGAGAAAAATTTACTGATTTTATGGAGTCTTTGCATAAGTGAAGTTGAGGTTGGAACAAAGTAATTAGAAGTATAAGGAGAATGTTGATCAGTCTAGAAGACACCATGATTTTTAAGTTGGTGATGGCGTGATGGTTCATCTAAAGAAAAGAAGATTCCTAGTTGGAACATATAGTAAGCTGAAGATGAATAAATTTGGACCTTGTAAGATCTTGAAGAAGTTTGACAGTGGTAATGCTTATGAAGTTGAGTTACCTAATGACATGGATATATCTTCTATATTCAATATTGTTGATTTGTATAAATATCATGAGTTAAAGGATGAAGTTGTTGTATCAGATGATTATCCTAAGTAGCAGATTAAAGAAGTTGAACAGATATTGGATCAGAGAGTTGGCAAGAGCACAAAAGGAAAAGATTACTATGAATATTTGGTGAAGTGGAAGAACATACCTATTGAAGATGCTTCATGGATTTCTCAATTTGAGTTGGATTCAGCTCAAGTTGGGACATCTCAATGATTCAGGAGAATCATTTCTTTCAACCTTCGTTGTCTGATGCAGGAGTATCCTAGGTTGCCTTGTTATCTAGCTCAATTTTGTTCATTTTGCAAGTTAGTGCTGAGTTACTGTAGCACTCTTCATGTGCTGAGTTACTGTAGCACTCTTCATGTGTTGAGTTACTATAGCACTCTTCATGTGTTGAGTTACTGTAGCATTCCTTCATGTGCCTAGTTATTGTAGCACTCTTCCTGTGTCGAGTTACTATAACACTCTTCATGTGCCAAGCTACTATAGCATTCCTTCATGTGTCGAGTTACTATAGCACTCTTCATGTGCTAAGTTACTATAGCATTCCTTCATGTGTCAATTTACTATAGCATTCCTTCATGTGCCAAGTTATCTAGTGTATGCCAAGTGCTAGTAATTGGACGTGATTTTTGTTGGCCAACTTGCGAGATTTATTTTGTTCGCAACATTTATGTTAAGATATTTTCTTGGGATGAGTTTAGACCGTTGTTGGGTCGGCCTTCCTCTTATGTAATATTCTAGAATGATATGTAAGTTGTTTTGGCAAATATAAATAGAGTGTTTAGGCTTAGGCAATTTTTTGGGGAAAGTTTTTAAGGAAGAAGGTTAGAGAGCAGAACTGAAGGTGCGAATTTGCTGTTGATCTTTGTTTATGAATGTATTGTAATTGGTCATAACCTAGAAGGCCTTATAGCTGGGCATGTATGAAGATATTTTGATGAATCAATAAAAGTATTTCATTCTTCTTCCTCCTTTGGTTGTTGTTCCTTGTGTTGCTTATGTTGTGTTAACTCTTGCAGGGTGGTTTGAATAGTTGAGTGAGCCTTTGGCCCTAGTTATTCATCCTTTTTGCCTACGTCATAATGTTTGTTTGACCAAATAAGGGATAAAATTAAATTGTTCTTCTTTTATCTTTTATATAATTGGATCCTTATCAAGGATTAAATTTGGTTAGTCAAATTTATGATATAGATTTAGTTTATCCACATTAATAGGATTATATAATTGATAATGCTATTAGAATTCTTTAGAATAACTGAGAGTGGGGGGGGGTGTGAATCAATTATCCAAGGTCCAAATGCCCTAATAATACTTTTTCTCAAATTATAGTGAATCCATAAACTTTTCATCCATTCAAGCTTAAATCAATCATCTTAGCAAATTATAGTAAATCAATATGCAGGGATAAAACATGCAAGATCAACACATGACACAATGATTTACGTGGAAACCCAATTTGGGAAAAATTACTAGTAACATGCTACTTGATTTTCACTCTTCTAAAGTGATGCCCTATTAAAAGCCTGCCCTTTTAAAGGCTTACAACACATTGTTAAATGTGACCTTGTTAGAGGATTTCACCATATTGTTAGGAATGGGCCTGATCAAAGGACTTTAGAACATTCACTTGGAATTTCACCATGTTAAAGGATTTACAACATGGATCTTAAACCAACCTAAGTCCATAGGATTTAAACTAATTGTTACAATTGCTAGAAAGTAACAATAATGGCTTTTTGATCTTATACAACTTACAACATATCTTGCAAATTTCAGATCACACTTCAGCTCAATCTTTTGCTTGGCTTTAATCACTTTAGCTCTGATAGCTTGTCATCTCAAGCTTCATCTCCTTGAGTCTTCTTAATCATCATACCAATGCAATCATATCTGTGGTCATCTGTTGAAGCAGAGAAACTGTGCTTTATTACTCCTTAGCACCTCCTTCAACACTTTATACTTTCATGATTGACCTCTCCTCTCTCTTTGCTTCGTGACCTTGTTATTCCTTAAATAGAAATCTAGATTGCCTTTGCTGCTCGATTCTCCCTCTCCAGCTTTAGGGTTTCATATGGATTAGGTAGGATACAATGTATCTACCCCATATCTTGATTTTTTCTAAAAAATTTGTCTAGAGTCCAGTTGTATTCTCCAAAAAAATGTTCTACATGGTGTTCTGTGTCACCAGCTCATCACTCTTATCTTTTATTTAATTCACAAAATTCAAGATAACAACCTTGTCGGCTCAAATCTGACGAATCTTCGATCTTTTAAATAATGCAGCAACTCGGCACTATTGGTTTACGGATGCTCAGCATCTCTGTGTTACTCAGAACTTGTATTTTCTCGACACGTGTTTATGCTTGGCACTTGTATCTGCTCGGCACTTGTATCTGTTCGGCACTTGTATCTGCTCAGTACTTGTATCTGCTTGGCACTTGTATCTACTCGGCACTTGTAGCTGCTTGACATCTGAAGTTCTCTCGGTACTTACTGAAGTTGAACTTGCTCGGCTTCAAATAGGAATCTGTTTGGCACTTACTAGCTTGCTCGACTCTCTCTCTCTCTAATGAACTTAGTTAGGATTTACAAATAACTTAGCTAAAACCTTGCATCTTTGATATGTTTTAGTGTGCCCATTTTTTGTGTCTTAGAGTATGTCATCAATACACTTTTTCATCAATGGCTTAGCTGATCCTTGTACTTCATTACAACATCATAACTTCAACCTTTCTCTAGGTGTTCTAGTTACATCTTATTGATTGCCTCCTCCTTGTCAATCAACCATTTGATGGTGTTTGGATCACTAAAGCAATTGTCATTCTTGCAAGTAGCAAGTTTGACATCAATGACAAAATAATGATTGAGAACATTCTTTACCAGTTCCATTACTTCCATTACTTTTTATATATGATCATTTCCAACAATCTCCCTCATGATCTTTTCAATAATTTCCAACAATCTCCCTCTTTGGCATTGATGGAAAACCAAACTGATCAATTGATCAACTTAGTTACCACCAAGATTGTATGTGTTATCTTGACTGTTGCATCCTTACTACTGATCTCATATATCTCCCTCTTTCATATATATCTCCCTCTTGCTTTGTATTGATCAGTTTTCTACATATTTCTCCCTCTTTGGCATAAATGTCAAAGATGTAGCATCTTTAACATGCAAAGTATAAGCTTTGCATCTCATGTTTTCTCCCTCTGTCACCATGCTTGTGACTGATTTGGAGTTTCTGCTCCTGTTGTCATCCTCTGCATCATTCTTCTGATATTTCAATGATTTGTTCCTATTAATGCAGGGTAGCTTCCTTGTTGTTTTATACTGCTTGAGTTAGGGGCATTACCCCCAACTTTCCTCTAAGATATTCATAAGCATCCTTGGGCAATGGTTTGGTGAAGATATCTACAGTTTGTTCCTTTGTATGAATGTACTCCAACTTCACTTGTTTGTCTTCTACCAATTCTTTGACATAGTGATACTTGATTGCAATATGCTTGGTTTTTGCATGCATTACTAGATTTTTGGATATGTTTATAGCACTTGTATTATCACAATACAATATCACAAGTTTAGTTACTTCTTCTTTCATTCCTTTCAATAGATGTGTGAGCCACACAATGTTTGTGCAATTGACTACTGTTGCCACATATTTTGATTCTGCAGTGGACTAGGATGTGCATGTTTGTTTCTTGCTAGTCCAAGTAACTAGCCTTTTACCTAAAAATAATGCACCTCCACTTGTGTTTTTTCTATCATCAATGTTGCCTTCGCAATCTACATCTGTATATGCATTGAGTTCAAACTTCTCATTCTTTTTGTAATATAGACCAAAGTTATCAGTTCCTTTGAGATACCTCATTATTCTTTTTACTACTATGAGATGATTTTCTTTGGGATTAGCAGAGAATCTAGCCACTATTCCAACTGCTAATGCTATGTCTAGTCTACTATGTAAAACATATTGTAGTTTTCCAATCATGGATCTGTACATTGTTTGATTGACTTCAGCTGATACATCATTTTTAAATAGCTTATTTCCTATTGCCATTGGTGTGCTGATTGGTTTGGACTCCTCCAATCCAAACGTTTTAAGTATCTCTTTGATGTATTTTTATTGTGTCACAAATATACCATGTTTTAGTTGATGTACTTGCAATCTAATAAAGAATTTGATCTCTCCAAACATAGACATCTCAAAATCATGTTTCATTTTGTCAACAAAGCCTCTTCAAAGCACTTCCTTTCCTCCAAAAACTATGTCATCCACAAAGATCTCAGATACAATAATATCCTTACCTTCTTCTAATTTGATGTACATGTTGTTGTTATCATCAGTTCTTTCAAATCCTATTTTCACTAGATACTTGTGAAGTCTCTCATACCATGCTTCGGGTGCTTGTTTTAGACCATAGAGTGCTTTATGTAGTTTACAAACCATATCCCTATTGTTCTCATCAACAAATCCATCTGGTTGTTCAATATAGACTTCTTCCTCTAGTATACCATTTTAAAAAGAAGACTTTACATCCATCTAATAGACTTTAAAACCTTTATATGTAGCATATGCAAGTAAAGTTCTTACTCCTTCCATTCTAGCAACAGGAGAAAATGTTTCCCCATAGTCTAATCCTTCTTCTTGAGCATAACCCTTGCATACTAGTCTAGCTTTTTTTCTAGTAATCTCACCATTCTCATCTAGCTTGTTTCTGAATACCCACTTGGTGCTAATCACATTCTTGTCAACTGGTCTGGGAACCAAACTCTAGGTTTTGTTCTTCTTTATTTGATCAATCTCTTCTTCCATAGCTTTACACCAGTCATCATCTTGTAATGCACCATATACTATCTTAGGTTCAATTTTGCTGATCAGACATGATTCATGTCTTAGTCTGTTCCTTGTCATTGGTCTTGCATCTTTGTCACCAATTATTTGTTCAGCAGGGTGATGTCTTTTTACATATTTGGATAATCTTGGTTCTGTCCTTGTTTGCGTGTTTGATCTTTCAGATTCGGGGTCACTATGCACTTCATTGTCAGGTTGTTCTTCATCTATTTCATGTGTACTGACTTTAGAATCAGATTGTACATTTTCTTCATTCTGTAACTTAGCTTCTGAATGTAACTCGACATTCACTGGTTGTGACTCGGCTGAAACTAAAATTTGTTGTTTAGTTTCAATTTGATTGACAGCATCCTCGTCAATAGGAATTCTTTCATAAGAATACACAAAGGTCTTGTATTCGTTCATTCTCTTTGGTTCTTCAGCTTGGACTTATGTATGCTCATCAAAGTTTACATTTGCACTTTCCACAATTTTGTTAGTGTTAGTATTCAAACACTTGTATGCTTTACTTCTAGTGGAGTAACCAAAGAATATACCTTCATCACTTTTTGCATCAAATTTCCCATTTCTAGCATCTTTAAGGATAAAGCATTTGCAACCAAATACTTTAAAATGTTTTACATTAGTTGAGTGACCATACCATAATTCAAAAGGTGTTGCACTAGTACCTTTAATCTTGACTTGTACTCGGTTCAGTGTATGAACAGCTACACTTACAACTTCTCTCTAGTATTTTAGAGCAACAGTCTTGTCCATCATTAATGTTCTGGCACAATCAATCATAGATCTATTTCTTCTCTCAGCAATTCCATTATGTGGGGGAGTTCTAGGAGCTGACATTTGTCTTTTGATTCCTTTGTCATTACAAAATATCTTGAATTAATTTGATGTGAATTCACCACCTCTGTCTAATCTCAAGCATTTCAAATTTTTTCCTGTTTCTTTTTCAACTCTAGCCACATACCACTTAAACATTTGAAAAGCATCAGATTTTTGCTTTAAGAACATAACAGTCATCATCCTGGAATAGTCATTAACAAACAACATTATGTATTTATCTCCTTTGTAGCTTTGTACTTCCATTGGATCACATAAGTCAGTATGAACTAACTCAAGTACTTCTTTAGATGTATAGTTTTTTCTTTTGAAACTTGACTTTGTCATCTTTCCTAGTTGACATTGTTTGCACATGACATTGTCAAGTTTTTTCAATTTAGGTAAACCTCTAACTTTCTTCATTTTACTGATATTGACCAGATTGTCAAAGTTGACATGACATAGCCTTCTATGCCATAACCACTCATCATCAAATTTTGCAACAAAACAAGAAACATAATCCATATCAAGGTAAAATAGATTACTTCTTGTTTGATCTCCTTTTCCTATCAATTTGCCATTAGTATCATAGATTTTTGCAGTTTTGTTTCCAAATTCTACTTTGCATCCTGCATTGCCTAACTGTGAGACACTCAGCAAATTGTAGTTTAATCCTTCAATGTAGTATGCATTATAACATGAAATTTGTTCTGTAAGCTTAATAGAGCCTTTTCCTTTTATTTGACATGGAGCATCATTACCAAATCTAACACTATTTCCATCATACTAAGTAAAGTTAACAAACTTACTTTTGTCTCCTGTCAAGTGATGTGAGCATCCACTGTCTATGATCCATTTATCATTTTTGTTCTTACATGTTACCATTGTTGTAGGTTCTTCTTCATCAGACTGATCCTTCATGGCTACATCAACAACTTCATCATCATTATCATCAGAATTCTCTTCAGCAATATAACACTTCTTTCCTTTGTCTTTGTAATCTTTCTTGTCATCTTCTCTTCTATATTTTTGTTTGTTGCCTTCCTTGTAATCCTTTTTCTATGTACACCTTACAGCATTATGTCCTACTTCATTGCAATTGAAACAAATGATAAGCATCTTAACTTTGAATTTTCCTTTGCCTCTATGAAATCTTCTAGCTAGCAATGCTTCCAATTGTTCCACATCTTCCTCATCAGTGCTATTGTCACTAGATACATATTTCATTTTTCTTCCTTTCTTTGATTTTACATGTTCAGCATCTTTCACTGATAGCTTGGCCTTGAAAGCAGATTCAACATTCTCAGGTCTGTAGTTATCAAAGTTAGATAACTCAAATGCAATCAGTCTACTCACTATTCCTTCAAAACTTAGATCGTTTCCTGGTACACATCTTAGTTCTTGTATTGCTGATACTCTAATAGCATAGATAGGGAGCAAGGTTCTTAAGAACTTACTATTAATAGTATCTTCATCCAATTGACCACTCAAACATCTTATTGCACTTACCAATTTCTTTATTCTTGCGCCATACTGAGCATCATTCTCACTTTCCTCTATTTTCATATCATCAAACTTTCCTCTGAGTCTTTCTCTTTTTTCTCTTTGGACATTTTGATCTCCTCCATAGATGTCTAATAGGGCTTTCCACATTTTGAATGCAGTGTCACATCCTTTGATATCATCAAATTCAGCATAGTTGAGTGCAGAAGCAATCTCCAGCATTGTCTGATTGTGTTCTTGTTTGTTTTTCAAATCTTCTGCAGTAAGAGTACCTGTTGGATCAACATGTTCAATAACAATTGAATTTTGGGCATAATCTCCTATGGATCCAAGATGTAGCTTCATCAAACTTTTTCATGCAACAAAGTTGTCTTTGTTGAGCTTGGGGACTTCTCTCTTAGTCATTCTGATATTTTCTGCTTCTAGTCCTTTTAAACTGAATCAATAGTTTGGCTTTGATACCAATTGTTAGAATTCTTTAGAATAATTGAGAGGGGGGGTGAATCAATTATCCAAGGTCCAAATGCCCTAATAATACTTTTTCTCAAATTATAGTGAATCCATAAACTTTTCATCCATTCAAGCTTAAATCAATCATCTTAGCAAATTACAGTAAATCAATATGCAGGGATAAAACATGCAAGATCAACACATGACACAATGATTTACGTGGAAACTCAATTTGGGAAAAAACACCAATAACACGCTACATGATTTTCACTCTTCTAAAGTGATGCCCTGTTAAAGGCTTACAACACACTGTTAAATGTGATCTTGTTAAAGGATTTCACCATACTATTAGGAATGGGCCTGATCAAAGAACTTTAGAACATTCACTTGGAATGTCACCCTGTTAAAGAATTTACAACATGGATATTAAACTAACCTAAATCCATAGGATTTAAACTAACTGTTACAATTGCTAGAAAGTGACAATAATGGCTTTTTGATCTGATAAAACTTACAACATATCTTGCAGATTTCAAATCACACTTCAGCTCAATCCTTTACTTGGCTTTAATCACTTTAGCTCTGACAGCTTGTCATCTCAAGCTTCATCTCCTTAAGTCTTCTTACTCATCATACCAATGCAATCATATCTATGGTCATCTGTTGAAGCAAAGTAATTGTGCTTTCTTATTCCTTAGCACCTCCTTCAGCACTTTATACTTTCATGCTTGACCTCTCCTCTCTCTTTGCTTCGTGACCTTGTTATTCCTTAAATAGAAATCCGAATTGCCTTTGCCGCTCGATTCTCCTTCTCCAACTTTAGGGTTTCATATGGATTAGGTAGGATACGATGTATCTACCCCATATCTTGCTCTTTTCTAGAAACTTCATCTAGAGTCCAGTTGTATTCTCCAAAAAAATGTTCTACATGGTGTTTTGTGTCACCGGCTCATCACTCTTATCTTCTATTTAATTCATAGAATTCAAGATAACAACCTTGTCGGCTCAGATCTGACGAATCTTTGATCTTTTAAATAATGCAGCAACTCGGCACTATTGGTTTACTGATGCTCGGCATCTCTGTGTTACTCAGCACTTGTATTTGCTCGGCACTTGTATCTGCTCGACACTTGTATCTGCTCGGCACTTGTATCTGCTCGGCACTTGTTTCTGCTTGGCACTTGTATTTGCTCAGCATTTGTATCTACTCGGTACTTGTTTCTACTCGGAACTTGTATCTGCTCGGCACTTGTATCTGCTCGGCACTTGTAGCTGCTCGGCATCTGAAGTTCACTCAGTACTTACTGAAGTTGAACTTGCTTGGCTTCAACTAGGAATCTGTTTGACACTTACTAGCTTGCCCAGCTCTCTCTCTCTAATGAACTTAGTTAGGCTTTACAAATGACTTAGCTAAAACCTTGCATCTTTGATATGTTTGAGTGTGCCCATTTTCTGTGTCTTAGAGTATGTCATCAATACACAGCTTTTTCATCAATAGCTTAGCTGATCCTTGTACTTCATTACAACATCATAACTTCAACCTTTCTCTAGGTGTTCTAGTTACATCTTATTGATTGCCTCCTCCTTGTCAATCAACCATTTGATAGTGTTTGGATCACTAAAGCAATTGTCATTCCTACAAGTAGAAAGTTTGACATCAATGACAAAACAATGATTGAGAACATTCTTTACCAGTTCCATTACTTCCATTACTTTTTATATATGATCATTTCCAACAATCTCCCTCGTGATCTTTTCAATCATTTCCAACAGATGCATTTTTTTCTCTTTTATGGTATTGTTTGTCAGAGAGGAACATAAGGAACTCAATGTATGTGACTCTTGGCCCGATTGGATAAGGGACTAGACTATTGATGTTAAAAGGAGTGAGGGGTATTTGAAAATGATCAACTCACCTTTTACTTCAATTGTTTTATTAGGGGGGTAAGGAGTTAAGTAGTTTCATAGAGTAATGGGAAGTTCTTTTTTTTTTAATTCTAGGACTTGCTACCATAGTGTTCAAATATTTTAGAGAGATTTAATCATATATGCTATAAAAATCTCAATTTCAAGATGTATTTAAAGAGTGGGTACACCCACGCAAGTCCTATAGAGCCCAAAGAGCATGGAATTGCAATCATATTGTGATTTATTATGTTGTTTATCCATGTCAAGTTGGAAAGTCTTGAAAATAAATTTTAGCGATCTTTATTCCTTTCCAATCTATTGATTTATGATCCAATAGATTGGCAACTCTACTGGGGATTAATTTTGATCATTTTTATCATCTTTGAGAGAGGTGGCAACTCTAAATTGTAGATTGCTTCATGAATGAGAGTAAAATCATATGTGAAAAGGTAAAAGAGAATTATATGCATATAAGGTACAAATTCTTAGATGTCCCTGATTATATGAATGGAAGGTCTCAATTTCATAAAATATCATTTCAATACACACAACTTCCTCCATCAAGAAGAAATAAAGGCCCTATCTAGATGGATCTATTCCTTCTTAATAGAGGTGAAGGGGTGTAGTTTTCATTATCAGAGTGAAGGGGAATTTTAAGAAGAATTCAATGGATAACCAAGAAGTTTAGGGTGTGGTTCCTTTTCCAAAGGTGTTCCCCCTCCCAGTTTGAGATGTGCATCCTCTTCAAGTTCCCATAGGTCTTAGCCTTCTCAAGGAAATTTTGTTGGAATAGAGAAAGAGTTTGATGATAAGGCCAATGACTTATTCTCATATTTAAAAAGGATTAAAGATAATATTATATAACTACCTAGATATTGCTAGCAGCTCATTGACTAGTTAGATAATTTGGCTTTTCAATATCAACATGGTCCTCACTAGTTGGATTTCACAAGGGGGGCCATGAATGCTAACAATTATAGGCCTTTTAACTTTACCATTAAATTTTATTCTATTTTTAGGGGAGGTAGGGAGGGGGGTTGTGATATTTTGGTTAATTGGAGATTAGATTTGCCTAAGTTAATGGGAACTATTTGTGAGATAGGAGAAATTCATTTTAAAGCCTTTCAATATGTTACAAAAAATAATGAAGTCCCACATGAGGATGCCTATTGTATAGTACTTAGCTGAAGATGCAAGGGAATGGTTCAAAGTGTTTCTTAATTCTTCAATTGACAGTTGGGGAGATGAAGAGGAAAATTTTGGAGCAATTTAGTGATCACAACAACCTATCATTTGTCCTTTATGAGGTACTAATGTGAAAAAGGGATTGAATGAATCAACGTGAATTCAAGTTCAACAAGAGATCCAACAAATTATTATATAAAATTCTCCCATACATGAACTCTACAAATGAATTTTGTTTAGTCTTTTACATTGATTTTTTCAATAGAAAAACTATCTATGAGTTTAGATAAAGAAGTCTTATAAGCTTGCAAGATACATTGAAGATTTCTCTGACAATTCAATGCAATAGTAAGCTTGTTAGAAAGATTGGTAAGAGGGATGACACCAAATTGCACAATCCTCGAGCTCACCAATAGGTTGAAGAAGAAGATGGGTTGGATAAAGCATTGAATATGTAGCAGGGTTTGTCATTAAAATTGGAAAAAGGTGATAGGCCTAGGATAAATATTGGGAAGGAGATTCTAGGAAAGCAAGAATTTATTCACAAAAAAATAACTAATTCTTTTTTTACTCATACATGTGGAGCACAAAATGATTATTGATTCTCTAGAATATGGACATGAAGTTTATATAGATGAACAAAGGTATAATATAAGTTTTAAGAATCATCGAATGATGAAGTGGCATATGAAAGAGGTTGACATTTGACTCATGAAGAAAAAAGGGCTCTTATTATAGTAGTAGTGGATCATGTCAGAAGAAACTATCACTTGATGAATAGGGTGGTTAGTAATGAACAAGAAATGCTTGTGCAAGTTTTAAAGTAAGGGAATTTTCCAAAAGGTGGAAATAGTGATATTTCTATCTCAAAACCTATAGATAATAAAGGTCAAGATGAAATCAATCTTACTAAAGTAGTTTAGATCCCAAATAAGAATGAAGTTATAAATTAATATTTAGTCACAAATGCACCTATGTCTAACTTTGACATCACTAATGCTCTTTTGCAAATGAAAGTATCAGCTTCATTGCTTGAAATGATGGGATCCCCATAGTATAAATAGAGTGCAATGACGTTAATTAGTAGTGTTCCTAGGGAATCAAAAGGGGTTGATTTCAATGTGAATGATAAGGTAATCCTAGAAGTCTATATTGGAACAATGTTGACCAAGCACCTACTTGAGTAGATTCATTTTACATGACCCTCCTAGAAAATTATAAATTGGTAAGAAATTGAATGATTGACTTTGGAGAAGATATAAATAGTATGCCACAAGAAGTTATGAATGAGTTGAATTTGGATGTTGATACTAAATAGAGCCAATGCTATGCCATGGATAATAGATCAATTCATATAGTTGGAGTAATAAAAGATGTAGAATTCAAGATTGTTGAATATCCAAAGGCAACATATAGAAATCACATAATTATCATTGATGTTCTTCCAAACTATGGTATTCTTTTGTCTAGACAATGGACTTGATTTTTCTTATGTCACTATCACTGTGAATGGGAAGAAAGTTAGGATAATTAGGAAACCTAGTTCTTCATACATCATTGGATGTATTGATCCAAAAATTCTGACATGATTCTATCATTTTTATATGGATAACTTCACTATCCAAGTCTCTCAACTTGAAGTCTTTAAAATGGATCCAATCAAGGTCCAAGATGAGAAGACTTTGGAAAATTTGGAAAAAATAAAATTGATGGAGTTTGCAACAAGGAAGGAAATGGAGTAGGGTTTGTGCTAATATCTCCCACAAGTAAAACATATAAATATTCCTTGTTGTTATCTTTTCATTGTACAAAATAAGTGGCAAAGTATAAGGCATTGTTGTTAGGAATAAACATTAATAGAAAGTGTGAGAAAAAGGTTCTCAATGTATTTAGGGATTAAGATTTGATCATATCTCAAATAAAATCAAGGTATACTACTAGAAATACAAGATTGAAATAATGTAGAAATGAAGTTTGGGATATAGTTGAATATTTTGATTCTTTTTCCATTGATTGGGTAGACATGTCATGGAAAATTATGGTGGATTTTCTTGCAAATTTTGCACTCAAAGTTGATGACGCTACCCTTGAAGGAATAGATGAAATTGGAGTGAAAACCAGGCCCTCGATCCCTAATAATATTTGTAGTTGGTAGGTTTTTGAAGATGATTGGGATATGTTGAGGTTCCTCTAGTGTGAAGATCGGTACCAAAATCAAGAGATAGACTTCAATGCCTATGTAGACACTAAGTACGGGAAACAAACTAAGTTTGGATAAGATATTACACAATTGAAGACTAATAAAGTTTCAAGAGGTTTGGTTTCTCTTGAAATAAAATTTGATAAGGATGATAAGGTGAATAAGAAACCTACCCTTGATAATGAGAGTGAATTTGAAAAGTTTGATCTTGGTTTTGATGATTCCCCAAGAGAAGTATTCATTGGAAAAAATTTGACACCAAAAATAAGATCAGATTTGATAGAACTTTTAAGAAAGCATAGACATGAATTTTCATGGTCTTATGATGAATAGAAAGCATATAGTGAGGATATTTTCAAACATGAAATTCCTCTCAAGCCAAGTTCCAAGCCTTTCCACCAAAGACAACACCCTATTAACCCAACATTATCTCCCAAGATGAGAGAAGAATTGATGAAACTCAGTGTTGGTGGGATTATTAAGACAATCACACATTCCACCTAGGTATCAAATTTGGTACCATCTAGAAAGAAGAATGGTGATATTAGACTATGTATTGGTTTTAGGGACCTTAATATGTCATCACTTAAAGACAATTATGCATTTCCTAATATGGAAGCCTTGTTGCATAGGGTGACAAAAAGTGAGTTTCTTTCAATGATGGATGGCTTTTGGGGTATAATTAGGTAAAAGTGAAGAAGAGTGAGACATTCAAAATATCATTCATTACTCCTTGGGGTACATATGCCTATGTAAGAATATTCTTTGGATTGACAAATGTAGGGGCTACTTTCCAAAGAGAAAGATTTGATAAATGTAATCATGGTTTTTTACCAAGATGACCTCTTTGCATATTCAAATAAACAAGAGGATCATTGTAATCACTTGGGACAAATTTTTATATGGGCCTTATAATATGGCATATCTCTCAATCCAAAGAAATATCACTTTGTGGTTACCTAAGGTAAAAGCTATTGATAAAATCCTTATTCCTAAAATAGTGAAATGAATTCAATCATTGTTTAGGCATATCAATTTGATTAGAAAGTTTATATCCAATTTTGTGGAGATAGTTAAGCCAATTTCAAAAATAGAGAAAAAGGAAAATTGATAGGGTAATTAAAGAGGCACCAATTTTAAAATCTCCCAATTTTACTAAACCTTTCCAAATATTCTTCTTTGCTTCATTTCATACTTGCATTGTAGCAGTAAAGTTACAAAAGAATGATGAATGTCATGAAAAGCACATTTCATTTTCTAGTAAAATATTACAAGATGCAAAATTTATATATGATATTATATAAAAGAAGGATTATGCATTGGTGAAAGCTATGAAATATTTTAGACCTTACATGGTAGAGGCTGAAGTGATTTCCTATGTTCCAAGTGTTGTTTTTAAGGAGATTTTAAAAAATATCAAGTAAATGGAAATAGATGCATGTGGATAAATCATGTGGAAGAATTCAATATTAGTATTTGGATCACTAAAGTGGTGAGGGTTCATGGATTAGAAAACCTCATAGAAGAATCTTATCTAAAGGTAGCACAAGTAGATTGTGTCAATTTTGGAAATATGGTTAACAACATTGAAAGAGTTCATTGATACAAGGATATAGTGTATTTTTTGAAGTATATGAAATGCCAAGGCAAGTTGGGTGATAGTAAAAAAAGGTTACTAAAATTGTAAGCTTATGGGTATGTTTTGATCCAAGAAAATTTATATCAAAGAAATTTTGAAGGCATGTTACTTTTTTGTTTGGATCAGTATCAAGCTAAAAAGGTATTAAATGAAATGCACAATGGTATGTGTGGGGAATATCTTTAGCTAAGACAACTACTCACAAGTCAAGTGGAAATACACAAACTGAGGAGCCTTTTTTGATGTGGGGTTTCAATTTTGTTGGTGAGATCGATGACAAGTCAAGTGGAAATTATTTTTGGATCCTGGTGAATACATCTTACTTTATTAAGTGGTTTGATACTATACCTACTAGAAACTCAAATCGCAAGACATTGATTCAAGTCTTATCAGAGAATATTCTAACTAGATTTGGGGTGCCATCCAAATTATTTACTGACAATGGGATGAGCTTCAACTCCAAAGAATTTATAGAATTTTGTGATAACTATGGAATCAAAATATCTTATGCTTCCCCTTATCATCCAAAAGGAAATGGCCAAGAAGAATCAAGCAACAAGAACTTACTAAAGATTATCAAGAGAATACTTTCTAATAATAAAAGGTCATGGGATTAAAAATTATAGCTAGTTATATAGGTGAATAGGATCACTTTGAAGAAGTCAACTAGGAATCATCCTTTTGAACTTGTGCATAGGAAACAAGCAATACTGCCTCTAAACAATTTGTTGCTAGTATCTAAGTTTTTAAATGATGAGATTATTAAGGATGTTGATTTCATGGAGGATAGGTTAAAGTAGTGAGAATAATTGGGTGAGAGTAGGAGGAGGGATCAGAAACAAAATAAAGAAGATCCAAAAATAATACAAGAACTTATATGATAAAACTTCCATGAATAGAATATTTAAGAAAGGAGAATGGGTGGTCAAATGGAATGCAAGACTAGAATACATGAAAGCACGAAAAATTTGATTCTTTGTGGGATGGTCCATATGTGGTTATTAGAAAATTTGTTAAAGACTCCTATTACTTGGAGAACCTCAGGAGAAATTCAAGAGATGTCAATCCATGGCTAGTTCCTCAAGCATTTTTTCAATTAAAGAATAAAATCTTTTGAATTCTGCCATAGTTTTTTGTAGTTTTTATTTTTTATTTTTTGTTCTTGTTTTTCTTCAAAGTAGCTGCAAAGAAGTGTGCTCACTCAGAGAAGTCTTAGATTCTTGAAAGAATTTAAATGAAATATCTCATCCCCACAAAGAGCCACTAGTGGGACCATGAAAATGAGATAATAATAATTTGATTCTTATCCTCTATCCTTTCCAAAATCTCTCTCAAAGTTGTAAGATTGGTAGTTTCACTATCTTGCAAAGGTTCTTTCAATGGGATTTCAAAATAGTGATCAGTGTTATTTTTCTATTAGTATAAATAAAGGTTCTAAAATAGAGACCTATGTTATTTTTCTATCAACATTCATAAGGGGTTGTAAAATAGCAACTAGTGTTATTTCACAAATCAGTACAAACCAAGGTTGTGATTTAGTGAAATGATGTATTTGGAATCCCAAGGTCTTAAAGTAGTATGAAATGGTGCTACTTTAACAAGTAGTAGTTATAAAACATGGTGTTCAAGTGGGAAACTCATTTTTCTTTGTAAGCACTCTCATTTCAAAGTAAAAGCTATTAATGTGATATCACTTTAGGAAAAAAAATTGAAAGAAATCTCAACAAGTTAACTTGTTGGAACATGAAGAGCTTTGGGATAGCTAAGGAATCTATACCAAACCAATGAGTGAATTTCTCCTAATTTTACTATAGTATATTTTAAAAATATAGTCATGCCTAAGAAGAAGAAAGATATAATTATAAGAGACAAAGTCATCCATCCTCCACAATATACATTGTTGAAGACATTGTCACAGTCTCAAGATGTTGGGACTAAAGGTTTATTCACATATTATAAGAAAACTTGTGGTAACGTCGGCATACCCATTCATGGTAGGTCTCTATTTTGGTATTTTTACTCTAATAAATATGAGAAGGTTCCAATTTCTAACCCTTGGAGATTGGATATGCATAAATTCATACTTCCTAGTGTATTTGTTGATATTGAGATGATGTATGCCCTAGCAAAGAACTATTGGAAACAAATGAGAACTTTGAGAAAGATTGATGGGATTCCTCCTCCATGTATAAGTTGACAAATGATTTAGGAATGTTTTAGGATTAATATCCTAGAAATATCTAGAATTGACATGGAGAAGTTATGTGTACAGTATGAGTGCCTAGTTAAGAACATTGACCTAAAGGGAGTTATTTTCTTTATGAATAGAGAAGATGGAAATATGATGACTCGGGTGCATTGTAAGGCTCCTTTCCCCACTACCATCTTCATGTGGTTCTTTCAAAGGACTTATTGGGGTTGGGGATAGGTGCTAGGTGAATACCATAAAATTAAGATTCCTATTGACATGATACATTTGGCTATGAGGACCGAGGATGCTCGTTTATCTCATGAATGTGATATAGCCTAAGAGCTGGAAAGTATTTTGAATGGTAAGCTGATTGAGTGAAAAATATGAATAGATTTGAGCATTATGCATTATTATGTCATATGTTCTTGTCCCAAAATAGTATTGATTTTCATAACTCTTCAAAGATCACGACTGTGGATGGTAGAGGTAGAAAGCCTCCAGTACAACTATGGCATCGAGTGTGGGATAAGCATAAAATCGACGTCAACTATGATACATTTCATGAAAGGATTAAAATTTGGGTTCTTAGAGCCATGGGAGAATAGGTGCCTGGTACGGATTCCCCCCTCAATTAAGAAAATTATAAGGCCAAAGGAAACTAATCAAGAGGAGGTATTTACTCATAATTTTTCTAATTAGATTTTAAAAAGTGATTTTACAATATTTAGAGTTTATGGGTGTAGGAAGGAAACACACAAATTGCCAACTTTTTTGTAGGAGAGAATTATAATTTGAGTTTATGTGTAAGTTGTTGAGGTTAGATGGAGATTATTTCTCCAAGAAGAAAGGGTACCTTTTTTCTTAATGCTACTAGATTTGGATTTTTTTTGTAGGTTCAAGGACTTTGGAAAACACACATGAGTATTTGAACTCTTATAATATGGGTAGTGCAAAGGCCAATAATTATAACCTTAGTGCCATATCAAATCTTGGGTGAAGGAGTACACTCGCTCTTTTGATTTAGAAGAAGGTATAATAAGAAACTATGAGAGCCTTACTCAAATTGTGTAGAGGCTTAGTAAAGTACAAACTCTTGTAGAATTAGAGAAGGATATATTTCAGAGGGGCTTGCCTATATTTCATGATGATGAGAAAGATTAAATTCAAATATGGGAATTTTGTATTAGAGAATTTGAAAAGTTTAAAGGTAAATTCGTTACAACTGACGAAGTAGAATCTAAGATCGCTATCAAGAGGGTAAGAAAGTTAATCATTATTGATCTAGATTCAAATTCACCTCCCATAAAGGTCTCTGAGGTAGAGATGCAACCTACTATTGTTCCATATGAAATGTTTGAAGGGATGGGAGATACTGAAGAAATTTATTCCACATTAAGAGACATGAAGCGAGATGAGAAGGTAAATCCTTCTTCCCCTTCTTCCATATTCCAAGAGGAGGTTCATTGTTACCAAGCCCAAATATAGGAGGATGTTGAACATAACCCTCTAGGTTTAGGAGATGAGAAAGGGTCCATGGCCACTAGGTTTACTAAATATGATGAATTCATACACTCCTAGGAGTTTAAGGATTTTTGGATACAAATGAAGATAAAGGAGTTTGAGGAACAAAAACAAATTGGGTTTATGAGAGTGGAGGAGTTTGAATAGGAAGAAATAATAAATCAAATGTTTAAGGAGTTACACCATGAAAACATTGATTGTATTATTGAGGAATCAAGGGACATGTTGAGAAAGAGTGAAATACTCCTGGTCTCCAGTCTAACTCTTAAAGAGACTTTCCTTTTGGACTAGCCAAGAAAACAAGATGATCCTTCCTTTGTTGTTGATTTTAACACTAAGGAGAAGATTTTTGGTTTAGGGTATAACTCCAAAACTAAAACCTTGGTTTCCTCAATGAGCTTTAAAGGAGCTCACAAATCAAAAGTGTTAAAGTTTTATAGTGATGTCAAAGAAATTATGATTGTTCAGACAATGAAAGACACAAACCCACTTATTTTTGCCAATGAATTGATGTTTCAATCTATGTTTAATAAAGATTAGGTGAAGATATTAAAGGATGAACTCAAAATCTCTATAAATAGACAAGTGGAGCTACATAAGGTGATAAACGAGTTGTATATCAATCTTTCTTACAAGGACAAGAAGATATGAAAACAAAAGGAAACAAGACTTGAGCAAGTCCTTGTTTCTTATCAAACTATCAAAAAACCATCTATTGACAAGTAGTAAAAGACTCCACAGCATGTAGAGATGCACTCAATGCAAATTTTAAACAAGAATTCTCTACACAATTGTTCTTTACCTTGGAGAAAATTTTATCATTTAGAGTAAAAGTTGTAACACGTAAATGTGAAGATGTATACTAAGGATATTGTCTATTAAGTGAAATGTTGAGTGGGTTTAAGAAACATAAACATGTGTTATAGACAATGGAAAAGAGGAGACCATCCTCATTCAATATCAATCAAATATGTAACATTATCCAAAGTGACATTCATGAACTTGTGGAGATGAAAGGAATGAAGAATATTATGGGTTCACTATTTGATAAGTTGGAGTACATTATATGAGAAGAGGCAAGGTAAAAAAAGTAGTTTTCAACATTTGATACCATCAAGCACTAGAAAATTCTAGCTTTCATGGATCTTGAAGGCCAAATGAAAAGTTATGAAGAATGGAGGATAGAATATCAGAACATGACTCCACAAATGATCATCCATTTAAAAGAAGATATGGTCTTTTTTGTTGATAAATTCAATGTCTTCTAGGACCAAGTAATCACATTGGAAATAATATTCTCCAAATTTATAATTGAAGCATGGACTATTATAGGTAATAGGTGGAGGGAGCATCTTCTTATTATACCTAATCCATTGCAATATCAATAGCCATCTTTTGTGTAAATTTTGGATTGGGTATAACAGTATCTAGAATAAACAACTAGCAATGCTAAAGGATAAGATTGAATATTTTATGTTATTGTCTCTTACAGCTATGTGTTATGTTTTCTTTTTCTTTTTAATTTTTATTCAAATTTAGTCTACTTTCAATTAGTTAGGATTGAGTGAATATAAAAAGTCATGAATGTAAATAGTTGGAAGCTTGTTGCTTCCCTTTTGGAAGGAAACCACAACCATGTTCTATAAATTAGTGGTAACCAAAAGTGGCTGGACTCTATGATTTACTTGCTTCCTTCAACATTAATTAAAGCTATATAGTTTTCTTGTTCAATTTGAAAGTTAATCTTCTTTTTGAGATTCATTGCTTTGTTATAATCAATTCACGAAGCGGTTGTTATCTTTAAGACTTGTGTTATTATTCGAAGTTTTGTAATGTTGATTTGGAAAAGCAAGGGATAAAAGAAAAGTATTTTCCTTTTATCATTTATCTAATTGGTTCCTTATGAAGGATTAAATTCAATTGGGAAATTTTATTGTAAAGATTTACTTTATCCACATTAACTAGATTAGATAATTGATTATGTCCTTTTTTCTTTCTCATGGTATTATCTTTCAGAGAGGAACATAAGGAATTCAGTACAAGTGACTCTCAGCCCAATTGGATAAGGGACTAATCTATTGGTGGAAAAAAGGAGTGAGCATTATTTGAATTCAATCAACACCTTTCATTTTATTTTATTTTAGTAGAGGGATAAGGAGTTAAGCAATTTCATAGAGAAGTAGGAAGTTCTTATTTTTGTATCCTAGGACTTGTTACCCCAGTGTTTAAAAAATTTAGAGAAATTTTATCATATCTGCAATAAAAAGCTCAATCTTAGGAACTTAGAGAGTGAGTACACCATCCCAGGTCCTACAAAGCCTAAAGAGTAGGGAATTACAATCATATTATGATTGAATTATGTCAATTGACCATATCAAGTTGGACGGTCTAGAAAATAAAGTCTAGCAAGCTCTTTGCCTTTCCAATCTATTGATTTGTGATCCAACATATCGTATAAACTTTTTTAAGATAAGGATTAGGGTTTAATAGTTTAGTTTATTTAGCATTACATTTAATGTTTAGCATCATGATTATAGTAAGGGTTAGGGTTTAGATCATCATTAGTTAATGGTAAGGATTAGGACTTTATTAAGGGTTAAGGTTAGGATTGGGTATAAGGTTGGGATTAATGATAGGATTATGGTTAGTAGTATGGTTAAGGTAAGGGTTTACAACATGTTTATTATTATGGTCAAGGTTGGGGTTTTGATTAGGGTAGGTTTAGAATTAAGATTAGCATTAGGGTGTAGGACTATGATCATTTTAAGGGATAGGCTTCATATCATGGTTAATATTATGCTTAGGGTTAGAATTGAATATATGGGTCATGGTTTTGGGTTAGGGATATGATTAGGAATTAGGGTTTAAGATTTGGATAATAGTTACGATGAGGATTTGGGCTATGGTTACGATTTGTTAGGGATATAGGTAGGCTTAATGTTTAGATATGTGGTTATAGTTATGATTATATAATTATGATTAAGGGTTAGATTGTGTTTAGTATTAATTATTAGAGTTAAGGTATATAGTTTAAGATTATTTCCCTAAATAGTTTGATCCCTTTTTTTAAATGTCTAGAAAAATTGTTATCATATTGAATGATATTTTATAACTACAAAGTTTGTTTACAAGATATCAATTCATTTGTAAATATAATTATTATATGCAATCTAGTGTATATTATGGTCCTGATTTTATTTCTAAACCTCAATTTTCATGAAAAATAAATTCTTTTGGTTTTATCAATGAACACACTATTTATATCCTTCCATATTATCTCATTAATTTAACTAGGTTATATTTATGTCTTTCAACCTAAGCAATAATAGCAATTAAAATATTAGACGAGATCACATGGGAATTATAGTTTCCAAAAAAGGAAACGAACATGAAGAATATTTTATGTCAATCAAATTTTCAATATATTTTATTTTCTTCTCTCATTTGAGAAGATTGTGAAGCTCAATGGTCTTAAGACTCTTTAATTTCCTTTTCTTACAATTGTCTCTTCATTTACTTTAGAGACTTAATGTAATATAAAGTGTTGTTGTATTCTATCTATATAAGAGCTAATAAAATAAAATAAAATAAAATTTCTATAGATGAAATCGTTATTATTAATCATGTAATTTCAGTATTCTATGTTTATTGCACTTATACAATTGTCAAATTTAGTGAGGCTAGAAGGAGGAAGAATCAAGTTAGAGCATTGTCAAAAGATGATTGAAAAGAAGGAGATTGAAGAGTATGTGTAGGATCATGGTGTGCCAAAAAGTGGTAATGTAAAAAGAGTGGAGTTTGAAAATGTCTAAAAGCATTTCAAAATATGCTCTAACTTTTTTTGACCTATATTGGTACCAAGGAAAAAGGTTGGCCCAAACGTTACCGGATATATGATCCATTCTTGAGTATCCAATATGAGATTGGATACCTAAAACCCATGACTTGGAATATTCAAAAAAATCTAAGAGAAAATAAGGCATTTGCATTTGAGTTTGGTTTGTGCTGCCTCCATTTCGGGTATCGAATATAGAAATAGGTACACGATATAAGTAACATTGTTTTTGTATTTTTTAATGATTTTGAATGAATTTTAATATAAATTAGGTATTTAAAATAGAAATTGTTGAAAATTAGGTTTTTATAATAGAAATTATTTAAAAATAGGTTTTTCCTAATAGAAATGTTGTTTTGCAATTTAATACGTATGGCTAACCTGAATGATTATATTGAGCCAGGAAATAATGTTCCTTGAAACCCTCCACCAAATGATCTAGTACCCCCTCAAAACTATCCACCAAATGATCCCCTACCCTCTCAACACCCTCCTCAAATTGAAGGTTTGATAGAAGAAAATCTCATCGAACTAAGGGTTTTGCAAACCACATATAACAATATACCTGCATTAGCTCCCATGTTATCCATGTTAAAAATCATAGTGGATAATATTCAAACACTTACCAATGAACAAAATATTATTCTTCACTAGAGTGAGAAAATGCATGTCATGTTTGATGATGAGTTGGACTATGATGAAGTTATGACCCTAAATATAAGTAAAGATGATATAGTTAAGCTTTTTGCAGACCCAAAAACTGATAAAATAGTAGACCACAAAAAGGCCAAATTATCAATTAAATGGTGCACAAATGAGGCTATGCATGCGAACTTTTGTGATTTTTGGTAGATAGTTTTTGACAAACCTCCACACAAAAATTTAGAGGTGTCATTTTATTTTATTAGAAAACTATATGCCAAATTTGTGTTGCACCTCAAGGTGAACTACTAAAGCATGAGGCCCAACATGGGTCTAGGAGGAGGAGCTCCTTAGGATAGACCCTTTGCCTAGTGGAAGAAAGTTGGCACTTTTGTTCCCCCTACTGACGTATCCCTCCCTCCTCTAGTGTAGCATCCTAATATCATTGTAGAGGCTATCTCTTAGACCATTAGAGTCATCCATACATTGAGTAGCCTATTGATATCCTAGGCTAGGTTAGTGTTTCCTATCCATGTTGATGATGTTGGTGCAATTTCATCATCGGCGAGCTCATCACATGTTTGTGTGCCCCATACTTGCATAACATGCAAGAATACTTGTCTAGGTCCCATACGTGATCTTTTTAAGTATAAATTTGTATTTTAGGAGGATGATACACCAAATGCACATACAAAGGCTACAAACCCTGAGGTGAGAGAGGAGAGGCATGCAAAGGCATGGGATCCTTCTGTGTTGGTACGTATACATTTTTTTGTTATGGCATATGTGATTTAAAGTTAATTTTTATAATAGAGTAATTTTAACCTATACTGACTTATACATGTATGTGATCTTCATTCATGTTTAGTTGATGACTAGGGAGGAGCTTAGACAGGTTGATAATGTCACACTCTTGGCTATTTCATTTGGCCTTGAGACATCTATAGTACATTGTGTTGTGTTCTCATTATTTTTCTATTTGATATTGGAGCATATATGGTTTCTAATCTTTCTTTTCTCTTGTAGGTATCACTTTTCAGTGGCGGGTAGAGTGCGGGGCTAAAGTAGAGCCCATTGACAAGGGAAAGGTAATTAGGTGCTTTTAAAGTTATTCAATATCAATGCATTCTTGTAAAATATTTTTGCTAATGAAATTTAATTACATTATTTATTGTACAGGGCTTGGCTACTGGTGATGAGTCCAGGAAGATTTGGCATCGTAGACCCTCTAGCATTTCCATTCACAGTGAGAGCCCCATCATATGTATAAGTATCATTTCTTTTTCTTTTTCTTTTTTTCATAAACAAATTCAAAATTGATTTCCATGATATTAAGAACTAGGCTTTTGTATCTCATAGGAAACACCTAGTACACAGGAGGTTGGATGTCAGAGTTTTGTATCTTTTCTCACATAGCCATTATATCTAGAGGAGGAGTCAATAGAGATAAGTTGTAGTTTGAATTCTTGATTATATGTTATAAATTTAGTATGCTATGAATTATAATGTTAAATTTTAAGTTGTAGATCCATCTAAAAAACATACTTGAATATATACACACCACAACCAACTAGGTTCCAGGCATCCTAACATATGAGAGGACTCCTGATCGGAATAGGAGGTTGACGAGAGAGGTATTTATGATGAAAGTTTAATACTATAAATCTTCATTAAAAAAAGGATCATTATGCATTTGAGTAATTCAATGTTAGATACATAGAATCATATAAATTTAGTAGTCTAACTTTGGCTTTTCCTTTTTTGTTTATGTGGGAGGCATCTAATCTACCTAGTTCAGCAAAGAGGTTGAAGTTTGATCATCCACCAACAGCATAGGATAGTATAGTTGTCATAGGATGTGTCATGAGATATTCTGATATTGCTTATGCCACATTGTATACAGAAACATTGATATTATACACATTTTGATGGCATGATCAACCACATTTTGTATATGGATCTATGTATTTTGATATATATTTGCATAATTTGCCTATGGATACATGAACTTTGATATATATTTGTGTAATTTTTCTATGGATACATGTATTTTGATATATATTTTTGTCATTTACGTGCACAATGAAATACATATTAATTTATTATACTATAGTTTAATTTATCATGGATCATGTGTATTGTTCATGTTTATGGAATATCATTCATTTTGATCATGTTTGTTATATTCGATTCAAATGTAATTATTTGTGAAGAACATTTTAACAATATTTATTATCAAATTTTGATGCGATTTTTAATTTGAAATTATATCGTATATGTTTAATTTGAAATTATCTTTGCAATCCCTTAAGACGTCTACATATAGCCAAATCCATGGCCAATTTGGTCTTAGGAGCCCATCTTTGGTGTTATGAGACATTTTAGTATGTATTGGTCACAAAAATTATTGGGGCTTTGTGGTAAAAATAGGGGTGTCACTATGTGTCACTAGGTTATTGTTGACCTTGGCATGACTGTCCTGTAGCATTTGATGTTTCAGCGATAGCCCCCATGAGCTCCAAGTTACGACCCTTGAAAGATTGACCTCCAAAGGCACGTAGAGTACCTCTTCGGTACAAGGTGGTTGCAAATGTTGGAGGCTCTCTAAAACTGAAATAAGGTTGTCACTATGGTTCACCCACCCATTCAAAGCTAATTTTGATGATGATTCGATGCTAAAATCAGTGGTTTCAAAGTTGCACGGTGATGCACCAATGAATTGAGGCACACTAAAAGTTTTGGGATCAACCAAGATCATTGTGATGAATCTAAATGGAATGTGATCTCTCTAAAATGAGATACGTTATTATGGACCTCAGCATGATCATCCTCTAGCATTCAACATTTCAATGATAGCCCCCACGAACTCTGAGTTATGACCCTCGAAAGATTGACGTCCAAACACACTTAGAGCACATTGGAGACTCTTCAGTATGGGGTGGCCACAAATGTTGGAGGCTCTCTGTGGCCCAAAAAAGGGTGTCACTAGGGTTCATCCACCTATCTAGAGCTAATGGCACCAATGATTCAATACCAAGATAAGATTTCAAAGTTGTGCAGTGATGTACCAATGAACTGAGGCATACTACAAGTTTTGGCATCGAGCAAGATTGATGTGTCAAATCCAAATGGAATGCAATCTCTCTAAAAAGAGATAGGTTATTTTAGACCTTAGTATGACCATCCTGTAGCATTCAACGTTTCACCAATAGCCCCCATGAGCTCTGAGTTACGACCCTCAAAAGATCGACCTCCAAATGTACTTAAAGCACCTTGGGGACTCTTCGGTATGGGGTGGCCATGAAATTTGGAGGCTCTCTATGGCTGGAACAAGCATGTTTGTAGGGTTCACCCACCCATCTAGAGCTAATGGTACTAACGATTTGATGCTAAGATCAGTGGTTTCAAAGTTGTGTAGTGATGCACCAATGAACTAAGGCACACTATAAATTTTGGCATCAAACAAGATCATTGTGCCAAATCCAAATGGAATGGAATCTCTCAAAACTAAGATAGATTATTCTATAACTTGGCATGACCATCTTGTCCCATTTGATGTTTCACTCATAGCCCCCATGAGCTCTGAGTTACAACCCTAAGAAGATCACCTCCAAACACACTTAGAGCACCTTGGAGACTCTTTAGTATGGGGTGGCCACGAATATTGAAGGCTCTCCGTGGCTAGAAAGAGGGTGTCACTAGGTTTCACCCACCCATCTGGATCTTATGGCATTGATGATTCAATGCCAAGATCAACAGTTTCAAAGTTGCATTATGATGCACCAATGAACTGAGGCGCATTGCAATTTTTTGCATCGAGTGAGATCATTGTGTCAAATCCAAATAGAATGTGATCTCTCCAAAATGAGATAGGTTATTGTAGTCCTTGACATGATCATCCTATAGCATTTGATGTTTCACTAATATCCCCCATTAGCTCTGGGTTATGACCCTTGGAAGATCAACCTCCAAATGCACTTAGAGCACCTTGGAGACTCTTTGGTATGGGGTGGCCGTGAATGTTGGAGGCTCTTTGTGGCTGGAAGAAGGGTATCACTAGGGCTCACCCGCTCATCTAAAGTTAATGGTGCTGACAATTCAATGCAAAAATCAGTGGTTTCAAAGTTACATAGTGATGCACCTATGAACTGAGGCATAGTACAAGTTTTGGCATCAAGCGAGATCATTGTGCCAAATCCAAACGAAATTTGACCTCTCCAAAATGAGATAGGTTATTGTATTTTTGACATGGATTTCTTGTAGCAATCAATATTTAAGCTCCAAGTTATGACCCTCACAAGATCAGCCTCCAAACTCACTTAGAGCACCTAGGAGACTCTTTCGTACAGGGTGGCTGCAAACGTTGGAGGTTCTCCATGGTTAGAAAAAGGGTGTCACTAGGGTTAATATTAAGTAAAAATATTATTTTTTATCTCCCTCAAGTTTTTGGAATTAGGCACAGTGCAAGTTTGATATTAGTATTAATTAGAATCATCATTTTTTAGGTCCCTCCATATTAATTACATTAAGCAAAAACATCTTTGTTTCTTACATTAAATCAACAAGTTTACATTTATGATATCTCAAGTGTTTCATCATTATTACATCAATACACAACTACCAAAAATCATAGTGTCAAAAATGGAATAGATTTTTCTTCATTAGATACTCCTTATTTAGTTTTTATCTTCATGCATGGCTACTCTTCATGATGTACACACATTCCAATATCATAAAAAATATTAGTAGATAATCATATTAAACAAGATAGCTATCAGTTCACCAAATCATTATAAACAAAACAACATAAGAAGTAAATATACCTAGTCAAGTGTTCCTGTAGGGTCGTCTTTCTGTTTTAGGGTCTCCAATAGGGCTTCATGATCAACATTAGTAATAGTAAAAAGTTCTTTTACTTTTGGTCTTCTTTGATGCTTCAACGACTTCACATTTTTTTCTATAATAAGATGTGAATATATTAGAATTATTTTGTGCTTTTGATAGTCTTCAAATGTAGGAATTCCATTCCTTCTAAGCATGTATGTTCCCAACCATGTTCTAGCAACAACAACTGAACCAGTAGGATATGTAAAGCCATCATCATCTATGATCATTTTTGCAAGCTTTTGTTTATCTCTTACACAATGTGCTAACCAATAATCTAATTTCTCATCATTCCCCTGTGGTTCAACCAATGCAAAGATATGTCCTAGCTAAAGAAGATTCGATAGATGGTTATGCTCAACTGAACTTTCCATGTCATCATTTTTGATAGAGGGTATGATAGACAATGGAGTAAGATAATGTGGATCCCATGTGTCCACCCACTCACTCAACTCACGGTGATCCCAATCACACTAAAAATAACTAGTAAAAAAGAAAGCTAGATGTCATGTCCAAATCGTCCATGTACTAGAATCAAAGCTCCAAAATGAATGCATTTTTTATGAGTCTCTAACAGTAGTGCAATCTAATCTATCACCTGTGGACCATTCCTCAACCAACCAAAAGAACCTATGTATTGTTGAATCAAGATTCCCCCCTATGATAATGTTGAACTATACCAATCAACAATGCAATGAGCATCAAGAAGCTCTACTCCTGAAATCTTCAGTTGCTCCTTAACTAGAGCTATCTTCACACATGCCCTTACTCCATGATGTTCCCCTTTCCCATGGTCAAACTCAAAACTACTCCAAATATGAGGCATCCCCTTCTCTACATGCATCCTACACAACTAATAAAACATGTGACAATTCTTGAATTGACCTATGCAATTATCTAACCAAATGATATCTCTATCCATAGCAATGTCATGATCTTGTAATAAATCAAAATAATTCTCGAAACAATGTTACACAAACTCATGAGAGTGAGATCTATCATCACTCATGTAAAAATGGTACTCTCTAATAGTCTTTTGATTATCTTCCACACTATTAGGGGCATGTCTATATGTTATGTCGACAAAAATAGCAATATAAATAGAGTTGTAATATTGAGATTGTATCTCATTTTGGGGTTGCCATGTGTAGTTATCTATAAAGTCAACAACTAATATAATAGTGCCAATGGGAAAAGTCTCCTTACACATTCTAAATTGCTGATCCAACCACTGCAACCTCTAACTATGCCTTGCATACTTGTAGAAAATATTTGTCTTGAAATCTAAAATAAAACTAGCCAAACTAATTTCTTTTGCAACCAATTCACATTTGCATCCCTCACCTCCACTCTTCAATGTGTATTTCACTATTTCATATACCATTTTTTTTACTATTGTCTTCCCAAGATCTTGTTCGCACCCCTCCTAGAAACATGTGTCAAACTTGGATAAGCAACCACTTGTTGAATACTTCTCATTTAAGTAAGCATTTCTATCAAAGAAACATTCATCAACTCTAGGACATAAAAATTGATCTAGCAAGTCTCTTGATGATTTTGGAAGCCCACTAGCATCATAATTCTCCAACATTTTTTTACTATGCAAAGTAGATGTTGGATACAATTAAGCAATTGTGTATTGTCTTTGATGTTACACAAATGCCATATCAGTTATCAGACAGAGTCTACCGAGTTCTGTCGGTCAGGAAAATAGTTTACAGAGTCTACCGAGCTCAGTCGGTCAGTAAAGCCTTTTGCAGTGTATACCGAGCGTTCCTGTATGTCACACGGTGAGTTAGTGTTAACCGAGTTTGCACGGTAAGCTAAGGAAAGTTTAGTTCTTACCGAGATCACTTGGGTATCAAAGGATTTTGTAGCGGACGGTTAGTATTAACCGAGTTTGCATGGTAAGCTAAGGAAAGCTTAGTTTTCACCGAGCTCACTCGGTAGTCAAAGACAGCTTTTACCGAGTCTAGTCGGTTTCCAAAGGAAGTGGTAGGTTTACCGAATTCCTCGGTAATTGTAGTTTTTACCGAGTTCTGCCGGTTAACATAGGAAGCAGTTTTTTTTGAGCAGCGTCCGCCAGTGAAGAATTTTGTTTTGATTGTTAGTTCAAGCCGACTTTGGAATATGTTTTGTCAAGTTGGTTGGGCCGACCTGGTATTATGTATAGTATATAAAGAGGTGCTCAAGATGCGAAAAAGTGTGGAAAAAAGAGTGTATACGGATAGTGCAAGGAAGTGCAAGGAAGAGACTTGTATGTGCCTAAGCAGAGTTGACCAAAGGGAAATCTTGGAGCTGCAAAGATATATTTAATCAGTAAGGATCTTGTGGAGCTAAACTGAGATCTGTATTCAGCAAGATAAGTTGCATGTATTTTCAGATCATTCATTGTTGCTTTCTAACCATTGTAACAGTGATTCCAAAATCTCCTAACAGAGTTGGTTTAACAGCCATTCCATAAATCCTTTAACAGGGTGGCAATTCAGTTGAATTGTTCTAAAGACCTCTTACAAGGCCACTCCTAAAAGGGTGATTAAATCCTCTAACAGGGTCACACCTAACAGTGTGTTTTATAACCTTTAACAGGGTTGGCTCCTAATAGGGCTCACTTCAGAAGAGTGAAAATTGGTGACTAGTTGCTGGTGGTTTTTCCCATATTGGGTTTCCACGTAAATCTGGTGTCTACTGTGTTCATGATTACTTTCTTTTGCATGGTCGCTTATTTTAGTAAATGCTTAACAAATTAACTAAACATCTATCAAGTTTTAAGCAGTAATTTATGTGTTTACCGAGTAGCAGCAGCAACTAAGTTTAAGGCATCTTTGGGATTGTTGAATTTGTTTATGTGGTAACTGATTCACCCCTCCCCTCTCAGTTACCCCATCTTCATTTTCCAAAAATTGGTATCAGAGCTTTTGGTGCTTGCAGGAGGAGATTTCAAAGATCTAAGCCAAAGATCAAGATGTCTTACAAGAGGGAAATTCCAAGGCTTAACCGAAACAACTTCTCAGCATGGCAGGGATTAATGAGACTCCATCTAGCTTCCATTGGTGACACTGGTCTGAAATATCTTGATGAGAAATATGTAGAACCATCAGGTACATTATCAGTCAATGACATTGCTATAAAGAAGACTCATAACATTATGATGATTGATATTGCATCTACCTTGAGTTATGAAGAGTTTGATGATGTCAAGGACTGCACTACTGCCTATGAAATGTGGGAAAGACTGAAAGAGATCTATGGTGGAGATGACAATGTCAAAAGAGCCAAAGCTAAAAGTCTGAGAGGACAGTTCGATCAGATGAAAATGAAAGAAGATGAAAACATTGCCAAATATGTTGAAAGAATTAAAACATGTGTCAGTGCTATCAAAGCTTCTGGAGGAAGTATCAGTGAAGAGACAGTCATAAGTAAAGTTCTTAGAACTCTACTTTCAATTTATGCCATCAGGGTATCATCCATTCAAGAAAGAAGGTGTGAGGCCAATCACAAGATAAACCTAGAGGCCATAGTTGGAAGATTGACAACATTTGAACTAGATAATTTTGATAATTATGTTCCAGCTGCAAAGAACATTGAGTCTTCATTTGAAGACAAGCTTTCACTCAAGGACAAAGGCAAGAAGAAGAAGGAATCTTAGTCAGAGAGTGAAGATCAATCAGATCAGAGTTCTGACAGCGACCTTGAAGTAATTGAAGCTCTACTTGCAAGGAAATATTCAAGAGGAAGAGGTAAATAAAAAGGTAAAGTACCCCTAATCTGCTTTTCATGTGAAGAAGTCGGTCATATTGCTGCAAGGTGTGCAAACAAGAAAGATAAAGATGAAAAGAAAGATAATAAATGGAACAGTAAGAAAGATCTCAAATCATTTAAGGATAAAAGTAAGAAATCATGTTTTATGGCTAAAGATTATAATGATTCTAATGATGAAGAAGAGGATGAGATTGTTTACATTGCTGTAAAAGATGAATCTGACAATGAAGAAATGGCACTCATCTCTCACATAAGTAAGAATGATACATGGATCATTGATAGTGGCTGCTCACATCATATGACTGGAGATAAAACAAAGTTTGATCAATTTGAAGAGTATGATGGTGGTAGTGTAAGATTTGGAAACAATGAACCTTGTTGCATCAAAGGAAAAGGAAGAATCACTCTAACCTAGGAACTTGTATGTGATAATGCTTATTGGGTAGAAGGCCTAAAGCACAATTTGTTGAGTGTGGCACAGTTACTCAACAATGGACTCAAAGTAGAATTCATCCAAGGCAAAGCAAGACTGCTGAACAGTAAAGGAAAGCTGATTGGATCTGGTACTCAAACTAAAGGTAACTTGTTCTATCTTGAACTTGATGAACATTCATGTTTTATTGCTCAAGTAGAAGAGAGTTGGTTATGGCATAAAAGGTTATGTCATGTGAATTTTGACAATTTGGTAAAGATAAGCAAATTCAAGAAAGTGAGAGGCATTCCTGATTTAAAGAAACCAGAGGTCGGTTTATGCAAGAATTGTCAAATTGGAAAGATGGGTAAGTCTAGTTTCAAAAGCAAAAATTATCAGTCTGAAGATTTATTAGAAATTGTGCATACTAACTTATGTGGACCTATTGAAACTGAAAGCTATACTGGTGAAAAATATTTTATTCTTTTTGTTGATGATTATTCAAGAATGATGACCGTCATGTACCTAAGGAACAAATCAGAAGCATTTGAAAAGTTCAAATGGTATTTGGCAAGAGTAGAAAAAGAAACAGGGAAAAGATAGAAATGCCTAAGGTCAGACAGAGGTGGTGAATTTATTTCACATGAATTCAATAACTTTTGTATTGAAAGAGGAATCAAAAGACAGGTTTCAGCACCAGGTACTCCTAAACAAAATGGCATAGCTAAAAGAAGGAACAGATCCATCATGGATTGTGCAAGAACTTTGATGATAGAAAAGAATGTTGCTATCAAATACTGGAAGGAGGCTATCAGTACAGAAGTTCATACCTTAAACCGAGTACAGTTGAAAATAGACTCATTCAAAACTCCCTATGAATTATGGTATGGCTATAAACCCAATGTAAGTTATCTGAAAGTATTTGGAAGCAAATGTTATATCTTGAAAGAATCTAGAAAAGGTAAATTTGATGTAAAAGGTGATGAAGGTATATTTCTTGGATACTCATGCAAGAGTAAAGCATATAGATGCTTGAACTTATCTACTCACAAAGTCATAGAAAGTATACATGTGAAAGTTGATGAGTTTGCAGAAAAGACTGAAGAAGAAAGCAGAAGAGAACCAGAAGATTACAAAAGATTCGTCTTCAATGAACCGGATATAATATCAACTGCATCAGAAAATCAGAAACCTTCTTCTATCGAGTCATCACTAACCGAGTTGCAGGAAACATCTACCGAGCCAACATCTACCGAGCCAACGTCTACCAAGTCAGAGAATACCGGGTTAGAGATTACCGAGCCAGAGGTAACCGAGCATGTGCATACCGAGCCAGTTGATACCGAGCCAGACCAAACCGAGCATGAAGGAGAAATGCAAGAAGATAATGACAAGATTCATCCAAAAGGAAAAGAACCTATTCTAGCCAAGTATGTCAGGAGACATCATTCAGCAAATCAGATCATTGGAAATAAATCTGAAGGAACCATCACAAGAAGTAAGTTGAAAGGTACTTGTTTACTTGCTGATTTTGAACCTAGAACTGTCAAAGATGCATTAGAAAATGATAATTGGATTGAAGCAATGAATGAAGAAATAGAGCAGATAGAGAAAAACAAGACATGGACTCTTGTACCTAGGCCTAAAGACAAAAATGTAATCGGTACAAAGTCGGTTTTTAGAAATAAGTTGGATGAAAATGGTAAAGTATCAAGAAACAAAGCTAGATTAATGTGCAAAGGATATTCTCAAGAGGAAGGCATAGATTATGGAGAAACTTTTGCTCCCGTTGCTAGATTGGAAGGTATTAGAACCTTATTAGCATATGCTGCTTACAAAGGATTTAAAGTTTATCAGATGGATGTCAAGTCAGCATTTCTAAATGGTATATTGGATGAAGAGGTCTACATTGAACAACCTGAAGGTTTTATAGATCCAGATAAAAAGAACATGGTTTGCAAATTGCACAAGGCACTGTATGGTCTGAAACAAGCCCCTAGAGCATGGTATGAAAGATTGCATAGCTATCTTATTCAAATTGGATTTCAAAGAAATAATGATAACAGTAGTTTGTATATCAAGGAAGGACCAAAAAATAAGATTGTCCTGGCAGAAATATTTGTAGATGATACTGTTTTCACAGGGAATGATGATCTTTGCAAAGAATTTTCAGAACATATGAGCAAGGAATTTGAAATGTCAATGTTCAGTGAAATCAAATTCTTTGTTGGACTTCAAATTCAGCAGAACAAGAATGGCATCTACATCACTCAAGCAAAATACATCAAAGAGATATTGAAAAAGTTTGGTATGGAAGACTGTAAACTAGTTGGAACTCCCATGTGTACTGGACTAAAACTTACCAAAGAAGATGATTCAAAGGAAATAGATTAGACATTATACAGATCTATGATTGGAAAGTTGCAATATGTAGTTCATACTAGGCCAGATATTGCTCTTGCAGTTGGAATTATGGCAAGATTTTCAGCCAAACCAAGAGAAAATCACATGATGGAAATCAAGAGGATAATGAGATATCTGAAAGGAATTGAAGATTATGGATTATGGTATAAATTTGGAGGAAACCTAGACTTAAAAGTGTTTACTGATGCTGATTGGCCAGGAAACCTTGATGACAGAAAAAGCACAAGTGGAGGTGCATTCTTTCTTGGAAAGAGGTTGGTTTCTTGAACAAGCAAAAAGCAAAATTGTACATCTCAATCAACAGCAGAGGCAGAGTATGTTGTTGCAGCAGTAAACTGTTCTAATATTGTTTGGTTCAAGCAATTGCTACAAGGCATGAAGATGAAAATCAAGGAACCAGTTGTCATGTTTTGTGATAATACAAGTGCAATCAACATATCTAAGAATCCAGTAATGCATTCTAAGACTAAGCACATTGCAATCAAGTATCACTTTGTCAGAGAATTGGTGCAGGACAAGGAAATCAAATTGGAATATGTCCATACAAAGGAATAGATTGCTGACATATTCACAAAGCCTTTACCTAAGGATGCATTTTTGTATCTCAGAGGTAAGTTAGGGGTCATTCCCCTATCTGAAGTTCACTAAAAATAAGTTTTAGTGATGCATCAGCTCTTACAAAATTGAACAATCATCAGTTGATGCAGCAAATCAAGGAAATATTGCATATGAATCAGTACTAAAGGTACAATAAAATTCATTGAAATTAGATTGTCTTTGGCATGTGTTGTCAAAGAGGGAGAGTTTTACTGTCATATCTTTCCAAAATTTGATTATGTAATTCCTTCACAGAGGGAGATTACTGTAAGAGGGAGAGTTCTCTATCTTAGAGGGAGAATTGTTAATTATGTTGTGTTGCTGTAGACTTGCTTTCAAATTTCATTTCTGCTATGACATGTTGTGTTGCCATCAATGCCAAAGAGGGAGATTGCTGGATACAATTAAGTAATTGTGTATTGTCTTTGATGTTACACAAATGCCATATCGGTTATCAGACAGAGTCTACCGAGTTCTGTCGGTCAGGAAAATAGTTTACATAGTCTACCGAGCTCAATCGGTCAGTAAAGCCTTTTGCAGTGTATACCGAGCGTTCCTGTATGTCACACGGTGAGTTAGTGTTAACCGAGTTCGCACGGTAAGCTAAGGAAAGTTTAGTTCTTACCGAGATCACTCGGGTATCAAAGGATTTTGTAGCGGACGGTTAGTATTAACCGAGTTCGCATGGTAAGCTAAGGAAAGCTTAGTTTTCACCGAGCTCACTCGGTAGTCGAAGATAGCTTTTACCGAGTCTAGTCGGTTTCCAAAGGAAGTGGCAGGTTTACCGAATTCCCCGATAATTGTAGTTTTTACCGAGTTCTGCCGGTTAACACAGGAAGCAATTTTTTTTGAGTAGCGTCGGCCAGTGAAGAATTTTGTTTTGATTGTTAGTTCAAGCCGACTTTGGAATATGTTTTGTCAAGTTGGTTGGGCCGACCTGGTATTATGTATAGTATATAAAGAGGTGCTCAAGATGCGGAAAAGTGTGGAAAAAAGAGTGTATACGGATAGTGCAAGGAAGTGCAAGGAAGAGACTTGTATGTGCCTAAGCAGAGTTGAGCAGAGGGAAATCTTAGAGCTGCAAAGATATATTTAATCAGTAAGGATCTTGTGGAGCTAAACTGAGATCTGTATTCAGCAAGATAAGTTGCATGTATTTTCAGATCATTCATTGTTGCTTTCTAACCATTGTAACAGTGATTCCAAAATCTCCTAACAGAGTTGGTTTAATAGCCATTCCATAAATCCTTTAACAGGGTGGCAATTCAGTTGAATTGTTCTAAAGACCTCTTACAAGGCCACTCCTAACAGGGTGATTAAATCCTCTAACAGGGTCACACCTAACAGTGTGTTTTGTAACCTTTAACAGGGTTGGCTCCTAACAGGGCTCACTTCAGAAGAGTGAAAATTGGTGACTAGTTGCTGGTGGTTTTTCCCATATTGGGTTTCCACGTAAATCTGGTGTCTACTATGTTCATGATTACTTTCTTTTGCATGGTCGCTTATTTCAGTAAATGCTTAACAAATTAACTAAACATCTATCAAGTTTTAAGCAGTAATTTATGTGTTTACCGAGTAGCAGCAGCAACTAAGTTTAAGGCATATTTGGGACTGTTGAATTTGTTTATGTGGTAACTGATTCACCCCTCCCCTCTCAGTTACCCCATCTTCATTTTCCAACAGTAGAATGGATGGAGCGTAATTTTTCATCGTGCATAGAAAACTCCACATGATATTTGCAACAACATGTATTTCAAATTTTAAGTGGTACACAATAAAATGACTTCAAAGATTCAAAATCCCTTTGTGATATATGCAATCTTGGATGACTCTCTCTAAGTTCTTTGAACAACATAGTTTGACTTACTTCCAAATAATGTTTAGGATGTGGCGTACGGTCTCTAATGCCAATTCTTGACTTCGACACATCTTTAGCATTGGGCGATACTCTTGAGCTAGAGTGCCAAAAATGTGTAATTTATTGCTTCACATCATTGATTATCTTCTTATCAAAACATGGAAGTCTCCCACCAAAAGCCCATGTATCATTTTGAAGAGGATCATCAATTCTCTCTCATCTAGTAAATGTTCTTCTCAAAGTAATACGATTTAGGTTTCAAGTTAATAAAATTTTGTCTCATATATCTACCCTTTCTCAAATGATGACTTACCAAATAGGTTCTAATAACCCTTTGATAAGCTCTCTTATCCTTCTCCTAGCTATTTTTCCCAATGCTATTGAGAGCATTGAAAAGATTTTTCACAATAATGGCATTTCTTTCCATTGTCTTATTGACATGAATCTTCAATTTGGAAAGCATAGGTACATCTTTTGCATCTTTAATAAGTGCATAAAAAGTTGACATTGCTCCACCACTGTCTTGTTGCCAAAAAAATCTTATATAGTCTTGAAGCTCATAATTGAATGGTTCTTTGTGATTTTTTTCCATTCAAATTAGTAATAATCATTTCATTAATTTCAATTATCCATTTTGGTATTCTAGGACCTTTATGGCGATTATAATGAGGAGATATGTAACATTCTTGTGCATTTTCATTTTTGACATGGTCAATCATGGAATTTACATTATGAATTGGTAAATTTTACTCCTCCAAATTTTCAATCCCAAAATTATCATTATCAATTGGTACATTTTCATTCCCCAACTGAACATATTCATTTTTTGACTCTATGATTTCACCTTTGATCAATACATCATCAACTTGATTCACATTTAACATACCATGTCTCTTCCTTCGTGATTTAACTTGTCCCTTTCCTTATATGTTGCAATGTCTTCATTTGATACCTTCCTTTTGAATTTAGCCTTTTGACGACTACTTCTCCCTATCAAAACAACAATATCGGACGCCTAATCAAATCTTGTGGCAACCATTTTGGTTGAATGGGCCCCAAACAATGTTTTTTCTCCAAACCCATGAAAATGGCCCAAAAAACATGATTGTCAAGTTTGTAGTGATAGAGAATATTTTGGAAAAATTCTACCAGTAAAATAATTTAGGTATTTGATCCCATATCGGCTATCTGATCCCATATTGGCTATCAGATCCAATATTAGGTATTCAATCCAATATCGAGTACCCAAAATGATCGCTCAAAATTTGAAGGGAAATCAATTGTGCAACTATGGAAAATCAACTAGTATATATTATTATATATTAGTATATTATTATTGTTGTATAGTCGAGTAATATATTATTATTATTATATGATATAGTAATGTATTATTATTATATAGTAATAGGGTTGTTGGCTAGAGTACTCAATACAATGGGTTGAATGGGGCGTGGACTAGCCTACAACCCCATTCAACCTATAAGATTGATTACCCTATTTCCCTTGGGGTCCTAAGACCCATAAGGACACATGTTGCAATCCAATAGGTCCAATGGGGTCATGGGCTATCCTACAACCCCATTGGACCCATAGCATCGATTACCCTATGTCCCTAGGGGTCTTAGGACCCCTAGGGACACATGTTGTGATGCATTAGATTGAATGAGGTCATGGGCTAGCCCATGACCCCATTCGAATCATTGCATCGAATATCCTATGTCCCTAGGGGTCCTAGGACCCCTAGGGACACATGTCATGATGCAATAGGTCTAACAGCTCAAGACCCCATTCAACCCATTGCATCGATTACACTATGTCTCTAGGGGTCCTAAGACCCCTAGGGACACATGTCATTATACAATGGGTGGAATAAGGTTAGGTTGATTAACCTATGTCTCTAGCTAGGACCCCTAGGGACATATGTCAGGATGCAATGGCTCCAATGGGGTCATGGGCTAGCCCACGATCCCACGACCCCATTTGACCCATTGCATCGATTACCCTGTCCTTCTACTCCTAGGACCCCTAGGGACACATGTCATGATGCAATAGGTTGAATGGGGCCATAAGATAGGCAATAACCCCATTCGACCCATTGCATTGATTACCCTGTGTCCTTTATGACCCCTAGGGACACATGTCATTATGCAATGGGTCTAATGGGGTTGTGGTTTAGTCCACAACCCCATTTGACCCATAGGATCGATTACCCTATGTCCCTAGGGGTCCTAGGACCCCTAGGAACACATGTCATAATGAAATGGGTCGAATGGGGTCGTGGGCTAGCCTATTATCCCATTGGACCCATTTCATCGATTACCCTATGTGCCTACAGGTCGTAGGACCCGTAGGGACAGATGTTGTGATGCAATAAGTCGAATGGGGTCATGGGCTAGCCCACAACCCCATTGGACCAATAGAATCAATTACCCTATGTCCCTAGGGGTCTTAGGACCCCTAGGGAAACATGTCAAAATACAATTGGTCCAATGGGGTCGTGGGCTAGTCCACGGCCCTATTCGACCCATTGTATTGATTACCTTATGTTCCTAGGGCTCCTATGACCCCTAGGGACACATGGAATGATGCAACAAGTCCAATGGGGTCATGGGCAAGCCCATGGACCCATTAGACCTATAGCATCGATTACCCTATCTCCCTAGAAGTCTTAGGACCCCTAGGGACACATGTCATGATGCAATGAGTTGAATGGGGTCATGGGCTAGCCCACAACCCCATTGGACCCATAGAATTGATTACCCTATGTCCTTAGGGGTCCTAGGACCCCTAGGGACACATGTTGTGATGTAATGGGTCCAATGGGGTCATGGGATAGCCCAGGAGCCCATTCGACCCATTGCATCAATTACCTTATGTCCCTAGGGCTCCTATGACCCCTAGGGACACATGTTATGATGTAATGGGTCTAGTGGGGATGTGGGCTAGCCCACGACCCCATTTGACCCATAACATCAATTACCCTATGTCCTCAGAGGTCCTAGGACCCTTAGGAACACATGTCGTGATGCAATGGGTCAAATGGGGTCATGGTCTAGCCCACAGCCCCATTCGACTGATAACATCGATTACCCTATGTAATATCACGATGCTATGGGTCCAATGGGGTCTTGGGCCCACGACCCCATAACATCAATTATCTTATGTCCCTAGGGGTACATGTCATGAAGAAATGGGTCCAATGGGGTCATCAGCTAGACCCATAACATCAATTACCCTATGTCCCTAGGGGTCCTATGACCCCTAAGGACACATGTCTCAATGCAATGGGTCCAATGGGGTCATGAGTTAGCCCATGACCCCAATGGACCCATAAAATTGATTACCCTATGTCCCTAGGGGTCCTAGGACCCCTAGGGACACATGTCATGATGCAATGGGTCCAATGGGGTCATGGGCTAGCCCACGACCCCATTGCATTGATTACTCTATGTCCGTAGGGGTCTTAGGACCCCTAGGGACACATGTCACGATGCAATGGGTCCAATGCCCACAACCTCATTTGACCCATAACATCAATTACCTTATGACCCTAGGGGTCCTAGGACCCCTAGGGACACATGTCACGATGTAATGGGTCCAATGGGCCATTAGACCCATAGCATCAATTACCCTATGCCCGTCCCTAGGGTTCCTAGGACCCATAGCAACACATGTCATGATTCAATGGGTCCAATGGGGTTGTGGGCTACCCCACAACCCTCTTCGACCCATAGCATCAATTATGTTATGTCCCTAGGGGTATTAGGACCCCTAGGGACACATGTCATGATGCAATGGGTCCAATGGGGTCATGGGCTAGGGGTCATAGGGTAATCGATGCAATGGGTCGAATGGGGTTGTGGACTAGCCCACGACCCCATTTGACGCATTACATTGATTACCCTATGTTGCTAGGGCTCCTAGGACCCCTAGAGACACATTTCATGATGCAATGGGTTGAATGGGGTCGTGATCAACTACCCTATGTCCTTAGGTGTCATAGGACCCCCTAGGGACACATTTCATAATGCAATGGGTCAAATGGGCTTTTGTGCTAGCCCATGATTCCATTTGACCCATTGTATTGATTATCCTATGTCCCTAGGGATTCTAGGACCCCTAGGGACATATCTCACGATGCAATGGGTCCAATGGAGTTGTGGGCTAGCCCATAGCCCCATTCGACCCATGGCATTGATTACCCTATCCCTAGGGGTCCTAGCACCCTTGGGGACATAGGGTGACATAGGGTAATCGATCATATTATAATTTAATAAACTTTATAATACTATGTAATAATATATATTATAGTAATATATATTTAATATTATAATAATAATAATAATATTTAGTTAATATTTATAATATTATAGATAGTATATAATGCTATATAATAATATATAGTGGTATGATACTAATATACTAACTAATCACATTTAATATAATATCTAATATTATGACAATAAAATTTGTTATATAATTTTTTTTTTAAAAAATAGTATTCAAATATATCATTATATTTTAAATGTGAAAACATATTTAAATATGTTTGTTAACTTTTTGTTTAAAATGTACAATTATTTCCCACCTTCTCAATTTTTGAATTTTTCTTTTGCTGCCACATTTCGAGTACTCAATTTTGGATCAGGTACCTGATTAGGCTTGGTATTTACCAAACCTCTTTGGTCAACTCAAAAAACATGTTTGAGACACTTTAGTGACATTCAACTTTGAGTAGCCAGCTGACAATATTTTTTTCATTGAAATTCAATGAAATGAAAAGGGTTTTTTGATAACACTCTCAATATTCCATTGATATAATTGCTCTCAAATTTTGAGTTTGATAAGTATTTATTAGTTAATTTTTAATGAAGATGTCTGTAAACTATTGATTGACATACTCATTGAAAAATAGCTATAACTTTCAAACGGTATGACATTTTTGAAATCCAAAATTTGTGTCACATTCTATGCTTTGCCTAGTATAAGAAAAAATAAAGAAAAGATTAATTTTATAAAGTTTTCAATTAGTTAAGGTGGTCAAACACGGGATTTTTTTATTCTAAAAAATTTATAGTAGAAAATTCATAATTAATTATTTATTGGGAATGAAAATACCCAAAAATATGCATCACATCTGAGCATGAGTTTACTTTTTATATTTATTATTATATTAAAAAATATTATCATTTGATTTTGATTAAGGTGGTCAGACGTACACCTACTTTTTATTTTTGCCCTAAAATTTTCGTGGTACAACATTAAAATCCAAATTTTTGACCAATCAAATAATTTTTTCTTTAGATAAGGCCTAGTAGTTTAGAAACTAGATTCAATTTCCTACAGATTTTTTTCTTACAAATTTTTGATACAAAGTCCATAGCTACTTTAAAATTATGTGCCAAGTGAACATAATCTTGATTTGTTGGTTTTTCATTGCCACTTAAGGCCATAGTTTGGTCGACCATGACCCTGCACATACCCTGAAGTTTAGATTGAAGTTAAGATATAGAAAGGGTAATTATTGGTATAATAAATATGGAAAAATAATTTTTGGTCTCTTCTTATATGACTCCTTGTCGAAGGCTCAATGCTCATTTCCTAATCTCTTACTTGGTAACAATGAACAATGTGTTATAGCATTTTTAATAGAAAAAATTCATCTAACTTTTTTATATATAAAATTATAAATATTAGACAATACTTATAGATAAAGTGTATTACAAATATTCTTTAAATAAATATTTTATATTAAATAGATTTATTTTATAATATATTTTTAATTTGTAAATGTTATTTATTTGATTTGTTTGAACATAAAATATTACACCCTTCAAATGCAAGTTACTAACCCACCCCTGCAGATGGAGATCCCTACTACAAGCCTAGTTAGGGAGGAGGGGATAGAGATTCCTTGTGACCCAAATCCCAAGGTTTTGGAGTTTTTCCTTGAGACCTACAAACCTTCAGATGCTCAAGGATTTGAATCCAGGGACCTTGGTGCTTTGCACTCCTTTGAGTGTGAGGTAACCCCTTAAAAGGAGACAAAGGTTCCCCATTGACCTTGGCACAACATAAAATTATGGACTTGTCGGCTAAGGCTTCCTGGGATTCCTCCTCTAAATGTATTGGGGTGATAAGTTCCTCGTCCCCTGTTCATTCTCTTGTTGGTAAATCATGTATCTTTGTGGTTATCCCTTGGCCAAGGTCCTCTTTTGGAGTGCCCTTCAATGGTCCTATCTCTTCAAACTTGACAAGAGCTAATCTAGTTTACCCTAACCTAAGGTTGGGGATAGATGGGGATTATGATTCTGCAATGTTGGAAGAGGTGATATCAACAATGGTCGATAAGAAAAAAAAAAGGAAGAATAAAATAGATGTGGGTAAAGACATAAGAGTGGGTAAACCCTCAGGGGAGAAAGGAACTAGTAAACGGGTGAGAGACCCCTAGAAGATGTTGGCAAGCAATGGGGCCCCTCTTGGGTGTTCACTAAGTGTTTGGGCCAAAGGATTTGGTTGTTTCAGAAACTAGAGCGGTTTCATTTTTGTTATTATGGTCAGAATAGTTTCCTAGAATGTTAGAGGACTGAACAGTCACTTTAAGTAGCATATGTTGAAAAGTGCCTTACTTGATTCTAAGGTTAATATGGTGCTCATTCAAGAAACTAAGATAAGTAAAGATAACTTGGACAAGGTGATGCCCTACATCTGGTTGATGGCATATTGGGTCTCTCAAGAGGCCAATGGTGCTTCTGGAGGTTTGGCTATCACCTGGAATGCAAACAAAATTTTAGGTACTCTCTTTTACTCTGGTGCAACATCCATTATTTTATTTTTCCATGACAATATTACTGGTTGGTATTGGAATTTTGTGAGCATCTATGCTTCTAACTCTAAGGGGAAAATAAAAAAATAATGAGAATCCCTAAAAATATGATGTGTAACAACCAGAATGTTAGATGGATGTTAGCCAGCAATTTCAACATTCCTCTTCTCCCTTTGGAGAAACTAGGGAGCTCTGAGGACTTCACTGATAGTATGGTAGACCTTGAAGACTTCTTCCAAGCAACTAGTTTATTAGATATAGACCTCAAGGGGTGAGGTTTACTTGGTCCAACTAGAGATAGGGAAAAAAGCATCATCCAAGTCTAATTGGACAGGTTTTCTCTGTCATCCAACTGAAGTAATATTGATGACTTCTTCCTGGAGACCAAACCTAGAATGGGGTCAAACAATAGTGCTCTTCTCATGGAATTGAAAGTAGGAAAAATAAAAGTTGGCCCTTTTAGATTTAAGATAATGTGGTGATCCAATGGCAAGTTAAGAGACCTGATAGATGGATGGTTAAAGACCCAAGCCAATTTTTCTCCTCTTTTAAACTCTAGCTTTAAGTTGGATGTTATTAGAGATAGGTTTAAGAAGTGGAATAAACTGTCCTTTGGAAATATTTTTGAGAAGAAAAAGGAATTGGAAAGAAAACTCCTAATCTCCCAAAAGAAAGTAGAAGAGATTTTGAATGACCTGGACTCCCAAAATTTAGAAAGATCCTATAGATACCAATGGCTTTCCATCATGACCTAGGAAGAAACCTTCTGGAGGTAGAAGTTTAAGATCCGATGGCTTACTTAAGGAGATAGGAACACTAAATTCTTCCATCATACAACTTTGCAACACAAGAGTAGAAACACAATCAGATCTCTTAAAGTGGATAATGATAAGGTGGTTACAGATGAAGTTGATATCAATATTAAAGCCATTAACTACTTTCATCAAAGGGGTAATTTTGATGATGGTGTTGAAGACCCCCATGATTTGCTGGAGTGTATTCCTGAGCTTGTTTTGCCTGAGGACAATGTGACAATGACCAAAAATGTTGATAGTGAAGAAGTCAAAATTGTTGCTTTCTCTTTCCAAGGCTTCAAATCTCTAGGCCTTGATGGGTTCCCCTGGGATTTTTTTTAGGATTACTAGGACATTTAGGAGAGGATGTTTTCAAATTTGTCTGTCACTTCTTCATAACTAGTAATATGGCGAACAAAACTAATCAAACCTAAATTGTACTCATTCCTTAAAAAAATTGACCCTAGCTATATGAAAGACTTTTGCCCTATTAGTCTTTGTAATACAATATACAAAATTATAGTCAAGGTTCTCGTGAATAGGATGAAGCCAATCTTGGGAAAAATCATTTCAAAAAACCAAAAAGGATTTGTTGGTGCGAGGAATATTATGGATGCAGTCATTATGACTCATGAAACCTTGCACTCTATGAATGCCAATGTTAAACCAGTAGTGGCTCTCAAGCTCAACATTTCTAAAGTGTGTGATAGGGTGAAATGGTCATTCCTTGCCAAAGTGTTAGCTAAATTTGGCTTCTCTAGTAAGTTCCACAAGATGACTATGAATTGTGTCACCTCTACAAGATATGATGTTCTTGTCAATGGTGCCCCCTCCGGGTTTTTTACTACTGGTAGAGGCCTCAGACAAGGAGACCCCCTTTCTCCTTAACTATTTATAATTGTGGCAGATGTCCTAAGCAGGAACCTAAATAGACTAAAACTCTCCAAAGCTATATGTGGTGTCAAAGCAGCCTCTAATATCCCCATCACTACTCATGAGAAATTTGTGGATGATATTGTTATGTTTGGAGAAGCTATCTTTTTTGAAGCTAAGGCTTGGAAGACCCTGTTAGATAACTATGCCAATTTGTCTGGCCAATATAAAAACTTTCATAAAAGCATACTTTTTTTTTGAACACTCAGTAAGACATGCAAAGAATCTTTTTTGCAGAACTGGAATGCCAAATCCAAAGCCTCCCATATATGTATCTTGGCCTTTCTTTCTATGCAGAAAAAACCAACCATTACTATTGGAATTTTGTCATAGAGAAATTTCAAAAGAAACTAGTTGGCTGGAAAGGCAAACTTCTAAGTTTTGGGGGTAAGCTCCTTCTTCTTAAAGCCTATCTCCAAAGTATTCTAGTGTACCTATTGTCTTTTTCCTTAATGCTTGCAAAGGTGGTAGATATCGTGGAAAAAACAAAAATAAATATATGTGGTCGAAAGTTGAGGAAAAGAGGAAAATGGCTCTTGTCAATTGAAATCAGGTTTGCAAACCCAAGGTTAAATATCAAAAGTATGAACAGATCTCTTGTCTCAAAGATAGATTGGTTAACTTTAGAAGGAGTTAAAGAATGGACAAAAATCCTAAGGGCTAAATACTTATCTTGTGGGCCTTCGTGTTCATATCTTAGCAAGAACAACCCCAATGGTAGCTCTATTCTATGGAAGATTATTCTAAAAACTAGAAGCCTAATTAGAAGAGGTAGTCAAACCCAAATGGGAAATTATAGAAAAAGCCTATTCTAGGAAGAAATTTGGAAGGATGCGGTGCCTATTAAGGAGGTGGTCAATGAATGACTAGGGCTAGATTGACTAGTTGGAGGTGTATGTGGGGGAGAAAGTGGAAAACTACTTAGAATGGGAGAATGGTAGTACCAAATGGAAGGACCTTATTAGCTTGTGGCATGTCCAATGGGAGGCTAGAAGAATTAGACATGTTAACAAAGAGGTAGTTATCTCCCATATAAATGTACTCCCTAACACTACTATCTTTAATCAAGCCTAGGAGGACAATTGGTTCTAGAGATATAAAAACAATGGCCTCTTCTCTATTAGTTTGGCCTACAAAGTGCTTGAAGGCTCTTTTGTTGCTGAAATTTTTTTGAAAAGCATTTGGACCTATAATATACCACCAAAAATAAATTGTATTTGGTAGGTTTTGGCTCATGGGAAAATCCTCACTCTCAATAACCTAACTAAACATAAGCTCCACTTGGTGTGCCCTATGTGAAAAGAATGTTGAGTCTATTAATCATATTTTGTTACATTTTTGGTTCATGATTGAGATTTGGAATCTGGTGCTCAAGGAGTTTCATCTTGTCACAGTTTACCTGTAAAACATTAAGGACGTGATATTACAATGGAAGGTGTTGCCCTTCTCCCACCTATCTCAACTAATACTTGGAAAATTATTCTTCCTATGGTTAGTTGGTGTATCTGGAAAGAGAGAAATAATAGAATCTTTAGAGACAAAAAGAGGGAAGTTGGCTCCATCAAAAATATCACCAGAGATAGTATAAAACTGGAATATAAAATAAAGTTTGATTGATATCAACTAGCAAAAAATTTGGAAAAGGAAAAAATGCTACTGGATTTCACCTAAGAAGGGATGGCTGAAATGTAATGTGGATGGCTACTCCAAAGGCAATCCTAGTGAAGTTGGAGCAAGAGGAATTATCAAAGATTGGAAAGGTGATATTATCCTTGGCTTCACCAAGCAACTAGGTATAAGGTCCAATAATTATGTTGAGGTTGTAGCTATGTGGTTCAGTATTAAAACTCTACAAGACCTTTGAAAGGAAAAAGTTGAGTTGGAGGGTGACTTGAAGCTCATTATTGACCTTCTTTTAAATAAAGTCAAGTGCCCATGGAGTATATCCCCTATAATGGAAGATTACAAAAGAAGACTCTCATCTTTCAGTAATGTGCTAATCAAACACACCCTTAGAGAAGGGAACAAACTCGTGGACTACATGGCTACGTGGGGGCTAAACCATGAAGAATGAAAGGTGGTGACTAAGATGGAGGGGATGCAAGAGTTAAATCAAATTGTTTTAAATGATTACAAAAAATATAATGGTGCATGGTAGAAATTTTAGAAGTGACAGATGGATGACCAAGAAGCCTACTCAGTAGAGTTATGGCCCCATGATCATCAAAGGTATCAATACTATTATAGTGGTGTGTTCAAGTGTGATTTGTAATTATCACATTAATGAGGTTTTAACCCTCATGAAGCTAAAAAGGACAAGCCATATCATTTTAAAAATAAACTTACATCAGGCAAATCTCAACCCATATCCATCATTTTTATTCCCCAAGAAGGTCAATTATTTCGTTGTTAGATATTTATGGTGTTGAGTTGGAAAGTACCCCCACTCAACCGTAGAAGTATGTGTGGCATGTCAATATGATTTACAACATTGATCCCATCAATGACAAGGAAAGAGCCAGATGTGTGAAAAAATATGGAGCTAGCAACAAGGCAAATATTTGTGGCAAGATCTTTTTAACTCCTAAGTCTGAATAGTTTTTGTCACCCTTACTTGGAAATGGAAAGTTTCACTATGCATTCTAAGTCTCTTAATAACATCCTTAGCCCTCAAGTTTCAGAGAAAGCTTCCATGACAAGCAGGGTTGCAGATAGAGGTTCAATCAAGCTTATCTTGGGCCCCGAGAAAGCTAACTACTTGTAGGAGAAGGAGAACATCATGGGTGGCCCACCGAAATGTGTACAACCTAGAAATAACAAAGAATTAGAGCCGAATAAGGATATCTGGGGCTACTTTGTCAAGAAGGGATTATTCTTATATCCTAGCTATGAAAGGCCACAATATCACCCTCTCGACTAAGTTTCCTAACTTGTGGAACAAGGGTCAGGTGGAGATAGGGAGTATCAATTTCGTGGTGACGTTAGAGTTGATTGATGAAGCGACAAGCCTGGATTGTAATGGTGTGCAAATTGAAAGAAAAGTTATGATGAATTATAGAAAATTTAGGCATAAATTGTTTGAAGGAATGGAAGAACCTATTAGAGTCAGTTTTGGAAATGGATATGATAGGCTTTCCCTTCCTAGTCCCTTTGGAGGCATTTGTTATTGGTTAATTATTTCACTCTTGAAGGCTAGTATACATCCTATCATGGCTACTATTTCCCTTTGCTTAACATGTTGTGTCATGGAGAAAAAATGAACATCCCTTTGTTCATGTATTCCTCTCTAGTCAACAGCATTGTCCTGGGTGAAAACCCCCCCATCCACCAAGGGCTCATTTTTTTCCTCTACCATCATGTCTATGCTTACCATCCAGGGCTTGGTAGATGTCTCTCGCCCACTGAAAACCATGCTACTCCTAAAGGGTCTAAGTCCTCGGTGGTTATTGAAGAAATATGCTTGGAAAATACCCCTCTAGAGTGACCCCAAGTCACAGAAATCTCTCAGCCCTCCAAGCCCAAGAAGCCTATTATTTCCATGGAACAATCCCTTTTGCTTGAAGCACCCAAAAAATATAAGAATGCTTCTGCCAAATCTAGCCCTATCAGTAAACCTAAAAAAAGGAGAATGACTAATGACATTATTGACATCAACAATAATGATGGGGAAGAATTTTCTAATTTTGAGGTGGAGGGAAGAGCCACAGACTCAAAAAATTAGAAAGGTAATACTAGTTTTGGGAAAGAAGATCTAGGAGACTTAAAAACAAAAGAAGGAAAAGCTACAAGGAAGAAAGCAAGGACCCCCACAATTCTTAAATGGAGGATAAGGTGAACGAGATAGAAGTGGAGGAAATGCCATAGAAAGTTGAAGGGTGCTCCTTTGAAGATGCGGATTTTGAAGTGGAAGCGGAGGATTCAGATGAGGAAACCCAATCTCCCAAAGAAATGAAAGTGGTGGTGGATCTTGGAATTTTCGATGATGAAGAATTCAAGTCCTCTGATAAAAACAAGGTTAAGGAACAAGATGTCTCCCCTACTTTCATCCAGAGATAGGTGGAAGACTTCAAAAAGGATTGTGAAAAAAAATTCGTTGGAATTAATGAGAAGATTGATGTGTTAAACAATAAGTTCAATATGGTCATCACTAGACTTGAGCTGGGTGTGGTTGTTTTTGTGATTTGCAAGGTGCGGAAGGAAATGATGAGAAAGGTTGTGTTTGGGGTGATCAATGGGAAGAGTAAACTAAGAAAGGCGAGCCAAACTAGGGAGGAAAAGTGCGATGAGATTAAGAGTGTCACATGGATTGAGAACTAGATGGAGGAGATCAAGTACCTCAATGAAGATTGGGAGAACATTAACCAGGCCTAGCTCCCCTTTTTTGTGTTTTTGGCACCTTTTTAGTTCTTTGATGGTTAGAGGTTTTATTAGTGATTTTTAAGACTTCATTGTTATGTCATTGACACTATTGAGCTAGTCTCTCATTATTGTTAACTATATTAATCTCCACTGATATTGGGGTAGCAAGACCTTTGTTTTGGTTAGTAAGTTTAGTAGTTTACAGTTTAGACTTATGTTACCTTTAGATTTGGTTGGTTTAAAACTTTTCGAAGATCATGGCATGTTTTTATTATTTTTCAATTCTATAATTCTGGGTGGGACTCTGACTGTTGGGGTCAGAGTTTGCTTCTCTATTGCTTGGCTGTAATAGCCCAGAACAAGGATGAGATTTTTTTAATGTCGTTATCTAGGTTCAGGACCCTCTTCCTACCTTTTTTAATCAAAATATTTCCACCCAAATACTAAAATCTTAAAATTAGATTTAAAATGCTATTAATCTTACAATGTTTATATCTAATGATAAGCAATTAAAATTATAGAATTTAAGTAATACACTTTTTTTTTTTATAAAACACTTGGGAGGGGTGCATTTAAGTTGCCCCATAGCCCATTGCCTCCCCAACATATAAAAGCGTAAAACAAAAACACAAAATAGTGGTAACCGAAACTACGATTGATTATTATTATTTGTTGTCATTGATTATTGTAAAACTATAGAATTTAAGTAATACACTTTTTTTTTTTAAACACCCCAACATATAAAAGCGAAAAAACTAAAACAACAAAACACTGGTGAGCAAGGAGGCTGGAAACTTACCTCCATGGTCGACCAGAAGAACAGTAGGGAATTCTCCAGGGTGGAATTTAATGGTGCGATCAAAATCCCAGCAGCCCTCACGATTTTGTTGAATATAAGCTACAGAACCCATTACAGTGCCGGCATGCCGAGGAAAACCAAAATTGTTAATAGCAGAGTCATAGGCACCCCTAATGTAATCCGGCCAAGTTACCCTTACATTTTTCTTCTGCAACACATATTCCCCTTTGGCCGAGCCCGAATTCAAAGCCACTATCAACATCGTCGTCGCCAATATTCCATAGATTCTGCCTCCCAATTTTCTTGCCATTGCCGTCTTTACTAGAGGAAAGCCCTGTCTAAAACTTATTAGACTTGGCTCAGTCCCTGCGTTTCGAACCATGGACCTTACCTTCAAACTCTGAATACAAACAAATAACAGGAAAATGAGTTTTGCAAAATGAAAACGGCAGCTTTAAACCCCAAATTCAATAAAAATGACAGAAATTAAATTTGGAAAGGCCAAAAAACGGAAGCTTTAAACTACGATAGGCTGAAACCCTATGTCTGCAAAAGTTGAGCAAGAATTTAACATTTAAAAGATCTTCACGAGGACATTTTTCAACAAGTTTGAAGTTTTTATACAGCTACGTTTGTCGATTTTACAGCTGAACCGCCAATTAGATGAAATAGATTAGCTTTTCTACGTCAGGGGACTTTCTAGGATTTTAAATCCGTGGCATTTAAGCGAAAATAGACGAACAAAGGTCAATTCATTGCTTACGACTAAAATTTGCTAGCAAGCAGTGAAGGCTAGGATTCTTGCCTTCTAACAGTAATTTTCAGTCTTATCATTGAAACCTACCAATTTAGGATATCAGACCGTTTAAAATTGGCTGAGTCCTCGAGTTTCGAACCTTGAACCTTACATTTGAACCGCGAATACAAAAGACGAAAAATAGTAGGAATTCCAAATATAATTTAAAAAATAGAAAAATAAAGCTTGAAAGCAAGAAACGGTAGCTCTAGATAACAATAGGCTGAAACCCTGTATCAGCAAAAGGTCGCGAGGAATATAACTTAAAAGGTCTTCACAAAGAAAATTTTGAACGAGACTGAAATCATCAAACCGTTAGCATTACCAATTCCGCTCCTGAGTTGCTAATCAGAGAAAATAGATTTGTTTTTCTACGTTGGTTGAATCTCTACAAATTATTCCAGATGGATTCTGAATTTGTGGCATTATAGTGAAAATAGAAGAACAAAAGATCACATCATTTCTTACAGGCTAAAATATGTTAGCAAGCAGTGAAGGCTAGAATTCCTTGTCTACTAGCTGTAATTTTCAGTCTTGTCATATCAGATGTTTAAACTTGGCTAAGTTCTTGCGCTTCGAGCCCTGTTTTTTAACCCCTAAACTCCGACTACAAAAATATTTACAGAAAATTGAGTTTTGGGAAACGAAAAGCAGTAACTTCAAACTCCAGATTTAAACAAATTGACAGGAAATCGAATTTTGAAAAGTTAAAAACGGTAAATTTAAAATCCGATAAGCTGAAACCATGGATCCGCTAAAGGTAAGGAAGAATTTAACAGATAAAAGATCTTCTCAAAGAAATTTTTTGACAGAGTTGAAATTTTTTTAACAGTTACCTCTCTGTCGATTCTGCAGCTGAGGCGCTAACGAAAGTATAGATAGATACCAATTTATCGCTTGAAGCCTAAAATTTGTTAGCAGACAGTGAAGATTTCCATGGACGGAGCTTTATCTGTAAATCTTTCTGGTTATGTTTGTTTTTGTGGTAGGATTTAAGCATTTCAACGACATTCTTGAGTATCTGTATTGTGATAATTGGATGAATATGCTGCTAATCATGTTTATTTTTAAAACAAAACAGATATGTCCAAGATTTCTTCGAACGATATTTTCAAGAATTCAAACGATATTTCCAATGATTTAAAAATATTTTTGGATTATTTAAATTTTGGTAATATCAATTATGTTTAAGTTAATTTTTGTTTATGAAACTATTCGTTATTCGTTATTGGTTTTGTCAAGGCTGGAATACAGATGTATCCATTTAATTTTATGAGAATTTTTAACAATCTAAACAATATTTTTAAGGATTTAAAAACTATTGTTGAATATATAAATTTTTATGTCAGAGGCATATACAATGGAGCAACAATTCCTTGCACAAGAATAATTTGTGTGAGGAAAAAAAATTGATGCAAGTTACAAACAAAATATATTTTTAAAAATTAATTTAAAATAGCAAATCTCATTTGCATTCACAAAAATGTTGAAAATGGAATTAAAATATATAATGTCATTTGGCAATCATAATTATTAACAAATAGAAATAGAAAATTAATTTATGAAGTTACAAAGGAAATTTATTTTTAAAAATCAATTTAAAATAGCAAATGCCATTGGCATTCACAAAAAATATTAAAAACCAAATAAAAATGTGTGATGTATTTGGCAATCATAATTATTAACAAATAGAAATAAAAAATAAATTTGATGAGAGTTAAAAAAGAATTTATATTTACAAATCAATTTAAAATAGATTCTTTGTCAATAAGAAAGAAAATGAAGCAGTCATAAATTTTAAATTAAATAATAAATTATTAATAATAAAATAACAATTTAGCATTCCCGAAATAATAGTTGGCCGAAATAATAGGAAGCCAAATGGAGGCAGAAATATTAGACCTAAAAAAATAGGACCCTAACCCCAATTCTAACCATAATCATAATTGTAACCCTAATTCTATCCCTAACTCGAACCCTAATTCTAACCCCAACCCTAACTCTAACCCTAACCCTAACTCTAATTCTAACTCAAACTCTAATTCTAACCCTAACCCTAACCCTATCCCAAATCCTAATTTTAATTGTAATGCTAACCCTAACTCTACTCATAATTGTAACATTTTACGTAACAATATCTTAAAATAAAAGCAAATTAAAGTTATGCAAATAAAACACCATATGTAAAATTAAAATATTAAATATTGAAGAATCATTTTTATAGTAACTTTATACAACTATATTTAATAACAAATATATATATATATATATATATATATATATATATATAAGAGTTATCTTTCTCAAGGCACCTATTTTATTTAAGTTCTAACCTACAAAAAAAATCATAGAATTTGAATTAAAATAGGTGCCTCGAGAAGGATGACTCTCAGCATATATATAAAATAAATTTTAAAGATTTAAATAATATTTCTAAAGATTTAACAGTTATTGTACAATATTTAAATTTTAGTAACATTAATAATTCATTTATATTCAATATGTTATAAAATTAAAAATTCTTATTATCTTTTACTTAGTATAAATAAAATTTAATAATTTTAAAATCATTATTTTTGAATGATAGATTAGTTTTTGGTTTTTCAATTTTGTGTAAATGGTAGGTTGTTTAGATTTATTTTTAGTAAATGAGTATTCACATTTTTAGTCCATGTCTTTAGGCAAGAGACTATAGTTTTCAATTGCATTCTTTTGTATTAGTATCCTGATTGGAAACTCTGCACATCCCTTTATCATATGCTCTAAGGAAAATTTGCTACTAAAATTATTTATTTATTTTTAAAATTATTTGTTTATTTTTAGTTTCTTTGTTTTAATTGGTTATTTTCAATTTTCTTGGCAATCTTTATTTTTTCATTGAAAATATTTTTTTAAAAATAGATGGGATGATGTCAAGGTTGGGCAAGTGGGGGATATACATGGTTGACATGTGTATGCAACTAGCAACAATTCAATATGACAAGTGCCATTTATATGTGTCTGTCACTAGGCTATATTTCAAAGCAGTAGATAGCATAATTGTTGAAGTTGATGAAAGATTAACCCCACCGCTCCCAAGAATCACTTGCATGCAAACACTTGTCACAGAAGAGAGAAGCAAAAAATTATGGAGGCAAGAATTACCAAATCTATAGATGAGACATTCTTGATAAGCAAAAAGAGAAATTGCTATTTTAAAAACTGAATGAATGTTTACAATGAGAGATTATCCTTATAAAGGAGATCGAAACCCTAAAAATTTCTAACCTAGCTTGCATCATAATAATTAATAAAAGAATTCATTATTAGATGCCCAAAGTTCAGCTTGAGCAAACTAGAGTTAATTAGGAAATATCTAATTACTCTAACACCCCCCCACAAGACAAATGTAAGGAATAGCTAAAAATCTAGAAACTATTACTGAAAGTAAATTTAAGTCCCAACAAAAAAGCATGATGAGATACCCAAGCACAACCAAATCTCTAAAAAGAAGAAAAATAGAGAAAACCACATGAGAAAAACCCTATTCCAAAAAGAGATGGAAATAATACTGAAAAGAAATTTAGTGAAGTGTTGAAGAAGCCTCCAAACTAGGTAATGTCTCAAAAGATAGGAACAAAAGATGATCATGTAGAACACTAGTACTAAAGCATGTAGAGGTTGCAAAGCTTTATCAAAAAGTAAGTGTTGATCTGAAGAACCTCCACTGAAATAGATCCTGACCAGGTAGAGAAGACTATAATCTGCATCGAATCAAGAGGCACATAAAAGATAACAACTAAAATCAAAGATACAAATGGCATGAAACACCAAAGCCTAAAGAGCTTATCAATCGAACATGGAAGGTTGCAATCAAAGTAGGAACGAAAAAAAAAAAACTGTCTATATGGTAAATAATCCATCTCACCAAAATGCATAGGTACCCAACCACTGCATCCCCCTAGTACATAGGAACAAAAATTGGATATGTAGCTCACTCCATCGAACCAAGGAAGCATGAGAAACAATAGAAGAAACCCCCCTAATGCAGAGAAGGGTGAGGTGACAAGCAACTAAAAAAGTGGGCCAAAAGCATTGCATGTCAAGGAACCACAATCAAGATGCACAAAAGAGTACATATGTGTACACTAAGGTGATAAATCTCAGACAAGTCATGTGGCTAATGTCATAGTCTCACAGAAGGGAAACTCACTAGACAAAGGAAGATGGCAACCAAAGGCAAAACATCAACTCCCCATGGCACTTTAATCAGAGTAGTGCATGTACCATAAGGTACAAGATATGGTGAATCCCAAGAATATAATAATCTGTATGAGTGTCCTCAGATGACACTACTTGAATCAGAAGGCAAAACAACTGAAACAAAAATACACATGAAATATGACACTTTATCTTAGTGTGATTGTAAAAATGCATATAAATGATGTCTAAGTAGACCAAAAGAGACATAAGACTAATACAATAGATAGTACAAGTCATGACAAATCATCTAAAGCACTGAAATTGATCCTTAGCCCTGAAATAATCAAGATATCCATTAGAATGCAAAAAATTGAATAGAATGTGCCTGGAGTAGAATTTGGAAAAACAACAAGCATCATTGGAAAGAGCTTGGAAAGACCTTTCCAATGATATAAAGAATTCTCAAATCGAAGATTGAATGCTCAAGATATGTCTCTTAGAGTGAAAAATTGTACCCATAAGTTTGACAGCAGAAAAAGTCATCAAAAAAGCATCAAAACTAAAAATCACATGTACCACTATGACGGGCTCAGAAACAACTTTTCGATGATATCTTGTTTAAACAAAATGGAGTCTATATGCCTGATATATGAGAAAAAATGTGAGGGTAAGTCCAAATAGAATCTAAAAGGGTGACAGGAACATTGATTCAATGCTAACGTCAGCAAGTGATAAGCATAAATTTGACGCTCAAACAGCCATTGAGGGAAAAATTGCCTAAAAAAGTCTTATTTGCCAAAAAAAAATAGTCTGCCAAAAAAGACCAAGGGCTCGAGAAACAATTGTCCCTCAATTTTGAGCCGAAGCCGAAAAAAGAAATCATGTGGCCATAAAATCGCATGTTTGAAATAAAAACACCAATTCCGTAAGTCCTAAAAAAAATGCTTTGCAATCCCCAAAAAATGTTAGTGAAAGAGAAAATAAGTTCATCGCCCCCAAAAAATGTAAATACATGCCAAGGAGGGCTTTGTTCACTACGACATGGAACTCAGAGACCTGACCATGATTGGAGGGCCCAATAAAAAATGTGAGCTTGTGATTGGATCTGTGTTGTAAGTAGAGGTAGAGACTGGGGAAATGATGTTGATTAAACCAAGAACCATTTATAACCTACATAAAATCTCCTATGGATAGGTTGGAAGTTGGAGCCACCAAATGAAAATGCAAAAAATTGTTGATCATTGCCAAGGAGAAGGCTAGAGTTGAGTCACCCACCAATGATGCCCTTGAATCACGTTGAAATTATGGAATAAAAAACTAAGATTACATGGCTAAATGAGCTTAAAGACATTACATGTGTCATGAAGTGAGGCTAATGGCATTGATTACCAATACATCCATTACATACACATATATTGCATGCAAACCATGCCATGAAGAAAGAGCATTCCCACAATAAAATCGTGTCCATTTACATGCGTGAACCAACACTTTACCAAAGCAGGATTAAAAAAACATAGGTATAGTCCGACATTCATCTACATGACAAGTAGTAGTTGCTCCCAAAAAAAGGATGTCCTCCATAAAGGGAAACATGCTTGAAATATGTGGCAGATTGAAGTCTCGAGACTCGAACTTGTGCATGGAAATGCACTTTAAGCACTGACTGAGCATTGAAGATGGGCATGTGCTTGCGAATTTGCACTTAGAAGACCCAAAATTTGGGCTTAAAGTTCTCTAAAAAATAGATACCCCCCCACCCCAGCACACACACACACACACACACACCAAATCCAATACAAAATCCTTTGAAAGCCATAGATCTAAAAAATAATGCCAAATCTCTCAAGAACGAAAGAGGAGCATGAAATTCTAGAGCTCTGATACCATGTTGAAGTTGATGAAAGATCAACCCCACAACTCCCAATAATCACCTGCATGCAAAAACCTAAAGCTATGGAGGTTGGAATTGCCAAATCCATAGATGAGACATTCTTGATGAGAAAAAAGAGAAATTTCTATTATCAAAAATGAATGAATGTTTACAATCAAAGATTGTCCTTATAAAGGAGATCAAAATCCTAAAAGGATCTAACCTAGCTTGCATCATAATAATTAATAAAAGAAATAATTATTAGATGCCTAAATTAGTTTAGCTTAAGAAAACTAGAGTTAATTAGGAAATATCTAATTACTCTAACAATAATAGTTGGTACTAGTTTTTCCTAATTCAGATGTTTTAGTATTATAGCTAATTGTAAAGGTAGATGAAATAAAGAAATCTCTATCAAAGGCCATAATAGTTTAGCATTTGAGTAGTAGATCTGAACATAGAATTTGCAAGCATAAAGGTAAGTATTCAACCCAATTTATCTAGTAGCAAAGGCAAAGCTACTCAATGCAATTATTAGTCATATCTACCAAATAGTTGAGACTAATACTTTCTCAACAATTGTTTCTATAATTATGTGCATTGAAAAAGGTGTTTCTCAAAATATTAAAGATTTTAAAGTCTATAGATCTCTCATTTTTATTGGAATTTTTTTACTAAATATTTACCTTCATATGATTGTTCTGCATGAGTCCAAGACCAAATCTAAAGTTTCACATGTTTAATTTTATCTTTCTGATTGAAAGTTCTCTTAAAAACTTATTTTACAATTGCATAAATTATTTGTGCACAAAATAAACTTTAATTATGTATAGACTTTTGCAACAAATGGAGTTAAGTCTAAAATAAAAGGTGGATAGCTACTAAAGAGATAAAAGAAATTCAAGACTGAGAAACACACATTTTCTATTTTTGTGGGTAAACTACAAATTTATTACTCCAAGGGCTTTGAATCCCTTTTGTTATTTTTTGAATAGAATTTTGTTTCTATAGTTTTATCCATGGTTGTTTTTATATATGATATTTTTGTAAGACCTACTATGAGATCCCCATTTGTGCCTTCAAGCATGGAGATTCTAATTTATGAAATGAGTTTACCAAGTTTTGTAATATTGAAATCTACAATAGATTTAAGGATACTTTTGGGTAGATAGACTAGCTTTTTTTTGCCTAATTTTCACTCACTTCGTAGTTTTGTACCATTGAGATTTTGGAGTAATAATGCAAGATTGAAATTTTCTATAAACTTGTAGGCACATATTTGGTTGGATACACATACCAAGTTTCCTATACAATTTTTATTTTAATGTGTAGCTTGTATAAGTTGATTCATCCTTCATAATATTAGGATGTTTAATTTATAAAAAGACCATTTTGACATTTGTGCTCAATACATTTACAATCCATATGATTTTATAGGATATAACATTAATTAGGAGCAAATGACGAGGATACATATACAAGCTCTTATTAGTCTTTATAGTGCAATTAGCATTGTGGAAATGCAAATTACCTCTTTTAACATATTTGTTCAAAATTACATTTTTAACTTAATATTTGTATACTTAAAATACATTCACAATGTAAATCATGTTTGGCCTAAGACAATCATTATTATTATTTTAAGGACTAGAATATTTCCCAAGGACTCCTTTGAGTAATTAGTGGCTACTCTTAGGGGGGATATAAGATAAATTATAGTGTCATAGTTAGAAGAAATAAATCAAAAGAAAACAAGGTAAGAGTGATTTTGGTAGTGTTGGTTAACAGTTTGTCTTCCTTGATATATTGGCTTATACCTTGACTCTTTACTTTCCCAAATGCTTATGGAAAACACAAAGTTAACAACATAATGGGTCAATGTAGTAATCTATCAAAGACCCTAAATTGAAAGGTATAACTCCCTTATGAGTGCAAGATATGCAATGAATTTGTCTTTCAGGTTTTGGGGTATGGTCTTAACCAGAGAGAAGAAGAGGTGAAAACCAAGTGTCTCAGCACTTTAAACAACCTAGACAAAGAAGGGGGACTATCTCAGAATGTGCAATCTTCTCAAACTAAAAATGCAGAGAAATGGAAACATGCAAGATTAACTGCGACAACAAGAAGAAAAGAAAGATAGTGAAGTAAGTAATTTTCAGATTACAGAGTTAGCCAATGTTTTGACAATACCTAGATTTTCTACTTCTCAGTCGCTCCCCACACCATTTTCCAACTTTATTATGCAAAGAGCTAAACTAAACACATGGACCATAGGGAATAGAAGATAGCTTATGTTGAAGATAGTAAAGCACACAATCTATTGAACAAAGGAAATAGAGCCAAGTTCATTCACATTCATTCAACTTTCAACATTAACACATTCATTCCACAAACTCCATTTAAACTAAATGAATAGAAAAACTTAAAATGAACTCAATGTTTCACATAGTAGTCCCAGCTACAAGGTTTTTCCCAAAGTAAATGTTGTCAATCTTATTTACATCTTAAAGGGTTACATATATAGGCTTTCTCAAAATGGTCAGTTACAATGAATGATTGCTCAGCAGAGCATCTCTGAACAGAAAAATCTAAAAATAGGCTCCAAGCTCAAATCATTGTCTATTATAGAGATTAGCAAAATGCCAAAAATGGCTACAAAAATAAAGAGAAGGGAAGAACAATAGATGTCTGAAAAAGCATCAGAATCATGTCTTCTTGGAAGTAATTGATTTAGAACTATATGCTTTCATAGCTTCAGTTAATTTATCTAGTTCTTTGACACCTAGAACAAGGATATTCTCAGCTCAAATCATCCAGTATTCATGCATCTCTGTAACTTCATCAATTTTGGCCACTCTCAACCAGAACTTCTCCATCTCTTTTGATGACTACATCCACGGTTGACAGTTCATGGATCTTGGCCACTTGGAAGTTGAGCGAATGAACAACTTTGTCAAAAAATGCCAAGAACTTGGACTTCATTCTTTCGATGTCTACCAACTTGCCATTAGTAGACACAAAGGACTCTATGTACAAGATCTTTAAGAATTAAAATAACTTGGCAATGATATTTTGTACCAAGTCGTGCACATCCTTGAGTTCATTTGTAGAACTTACAAAGTTTTCTATGACAAACTCTAAGGTTTGCTTCCAACATGGAATAGTGACTCTTGGCTAGTCTTTAGAATCCCATGAGAAATGGCCACATTGGTCTTCATGTCTATCAATTCCTATAGAAGGGCCAATTTCTCTGTCAGTTTCTTTGTTTCCTTTTGTATGGTTGTTTGACAATCTGAGACAACCTCTTTGAGCTTGTGAGAGTCCAATACCAAGCTTCCTAGATTCTCAACCAGTGGGAGACCTTGGGCCTTTATCTGATCAACCTACTTGCCCAGATTGTCTTTCTTGTTGCAGCTTGAGTAGTAAGTTCTTATTCTCTTCTACATTTGGGTTGAATTAACTGGAAGAAGTACTCCCAAGTGTTGACTTTATGTACTCTACCAGTTCTCTATTGGAGACCTTAAATATCTCCTTCTCTTCTCTTAGCTCCTCCAACCTATCCTCACTCTTTTCATTGGTTGACTTCCACATATTCACCATGGATTCATGAACTAGAATGCCAAGATATAATGTTCTAATTTGGAAGTGATCTTTTGAGAGCTCATGAAATCTTCCTTCCTTTTGAGGCTCTACAATTTCAACTAGCATATGGCTAGTTGTTGACTTTGTAGATAGGGCAGCGATTGTCTTTTGCTTCTTTTTCTTCTTTGATGGCTAAGAGGAGGTGACCCATTTGTCTATTCTTTTAATTACCCCTCACATAAGAACCTCCATTGTATCAATGATTGGATCAGCATGTGGAGTAGATAGAATTGGTATGTTCTTGATCTTCTCATAAAATGTGGGGTGCATGTAGGCTCCATCATTCACAAGATCAAAGACATCAAAAGTATCATTATATAGTTTTATTTTATCAATAATTAGTCTTGACCAAAATCTCTCCCAAGTTTGGTACTCATTGAGACACCCAAACTAGAAATCTTTAATATTCAGGACATGCCTATAGGCATACCCCAACTTTAGATGATCCCTTACAAAATTCACTAGATCATATTGAGGCTTGAGCACCTCATAGTCTATTAACTTGATCTTGTATCACCTAGTTTTAGTAGTGCAAATTGAAAACTAACTATTAAATGAAAGTTTTAACCATACTAAACAAGCTAACACTTAAGATAGGACCAAAGAAAACCATATGGAGGAAAGTAGACCAAGAATGGTAAACTTCTCAAATGCTTCTCATGATGATGAAGCTATGTCCCTGATGAGAGGGGATGTATGCTCACATTGTGCTCAAGCTTCCAATGGATGGGGGTTTTTACCAAGTGTGTGCATGGGTGAGGGTTTCAACAAGGGAGTCATGGAGGTATTTCAGCATTATAATGGTATTTTGGTAGTTGCTAAGCTCTCAAAATAGCATTATAACTTTTCATAAAAAGGTGGATGCTTTTAGTGAAGGAAGGAGGTTCAATTTATAGGCCAAGGGTTGGAGGAATGGAGGGCCAAGATGTCAAGATGATGAGATGGTGAGGGAGGGTTAGGATGCACTCAAAAGGGAGCACAAGGATTGTGCTTTTTGAGCACCAATAGGGAGAGGACACTTGTCAGAGGGTGATTGGATGAAGGGAAGGGAAGGTGGATGGTCAAAAAAGGAGGCTCAAGAGATAAGGGCTCCATAAATGCTTTGTAAGAGTCATTAAGGGAGGTGTAAGAGATATTTTGAGGATGTGAGAGGTGTGGTTGAGTTTGTTGACTTTGGCTTGGGGTAACAAGTTTTAACCCTTTCTTAAAGTTGTGCACATGATTATAAGGGGGTTTAGGATTAGCTTAGAAGGGGGGTTAGGGGGTAAGTGATTCAGCTTTGATGGGATAGGTTAGTTAGGAGGCTAAGTGGGGTTAGTATGGGTGAATGGGTTGGATTAGGGGTTAGGATAGGGTTTAGGAAAGGTTTTTAGGATTTTAGGTATTTTATTAAATGTTTTATTCAATAAAATGAGAGTATGGAATTAAATTGAATAGATTTGATGATTTATTCAATTTAATAGAGGAATAGGGATTTAATTGATAAATTGATTTTGGGTGATCATTTGATTTTATCAATTAGACTATAGTTAATTAAATTAATTAATTAACTAGGAAATGATGATTAATTAATTAAATAGTAAATATTTAATCAACAATGTCCTAGGAGATGACTAAATATGATTACTTATTGATGTAATCAAATTTAGGTGTCTACATTTTGCCCCTCTTTGACATAGTGTTGAAACAACACTATTTCAAAGAAGTTCAAACATAAATGACATGAAGAAGACTTTTTTGAAGCAAAATGTTTGCCCCAATCATGGGTAGAAGAGGAGAGAATGGACTATGTGATGTCCCCTCAAGAAGGTGGCGGGGAGAGAAGGCAAGGCACGGCAACTTCTTGAAAAGTACAAGAATCTAGGGTGAGTAAGAGGACTAAGAGTGGCTGAGAGAGGGGTTTTGAAGGAAGCTCATACTCTCACTATGTGAGAATGATAAAAAGGGAAAACCGTGTGCACAAGGATAACCAAGGATTAAGAACATTGGTTATAGGGTCAGGGGGGGAGGGGTGATTGGCTATTGAAAGTGAACCCAAGAAAGTGATTTGGAAGATGGTAGGGTTGGGGAGATTGTAATTCTAGTATTATGATTGGTGATGACTAAGATTATGATTGATGTAGGAGCTATGATTAGGATTGATGCAAGATTGGATACTATGGGATTGATAGATTGGCTGGATCATGATGGCAAGATTAATTGGATGGGATGCTTTGATAGGATGGGATGTTTTGATATGATGGGATGCTTGGATAGGGTGGGAGTGTGAAGGAATTTAGTGAAGCTTGAGCATGGGGGTGTTCCAAAGGGGAGCACTACCATGTCATTGAGCACATATTTTTATATAGGAATATTGGGTATATGCCAAGGTTACTAACAAAATCAAGGCCTTTTTTGATAGGGACACAAGCCAAGAACAGAATGGACACAACAGAAAAGGGAAATTTTATTAACTGAGAAAATAAGCTAGTACAAACAGTACAGAGAAAATAAACTTCAAAACATGGCCTAAGGGCTTACAATAGCATAAATCTAGAGATAATTTCTCCTTTCAGTACCTCCTCTCAAACTCCACTCCGAACTGCCTTTTACAATGCCAGAAATCTCCTTAAATAGACCCCGGAGGGTTAAGGACTAGGAGTACATTATAGAAAGTGCTAGTAGGCACCCACCAACCAAATAGAAGGTTCCAAAAGCTGCGGTAGAAGTCGGTGCAAATCTAGAAGAATCCAGAAACGGTAACCGAACTTTCGGGAGGCATAACTTTTGAACCGTAGCTCCGATTGATGAACCGTTTACATTTTCGGAAAGCTCTCAAAGCACTCTATAGCCATATGGAAAATCTTTGCTTGTCCCCCAATTTTGACCCTTTTTGAGGTCATTTAATGCCCCTAACCTAACTTTGAAGCATTCTTAGGAGGTCTCCAAAACTCAAAAAACTGCAATAAATTTCAAACCGTGGGGCCTTTTGACCTGATTCTTTTTCTAGAATGCTCTAAATCATGATTAAATTCATCTGGCCAATTCACACCTTCTAGTTTACCGAAATGATGGCCCAAATACATGCTCCAATTTTTTTGGGATTTTCAAACGCACTGATAGTGGAACTGTGAGAGTTGGAACCTTTATTTGACCCAAATGGGTATCCAAAAATGAAAAAACATCAAACAGAAACTAAGTCTAAGTACATTTTTTGGGTGACACAAGATTGCCCTTATACCTCTGGATGCTCCTACATCAGACACCTAGGGTAGATTGAAAAGTGACCTTGTCACTTCATAAATGGTAGAGGAAATCCCAAATGGGAAACCTCAGCTGCTAAAATCCAAGTTGAGTCCTCGATCGGTTGTCCTTTCCATTTGACCAAATACTCTTCATACTGCCTGTTTTTGGTACTCCTACCTACGTGATGATCTAGAATGTCTTCTATCTCCTGCTTCTTAGAAGCAGGAATTGGACATGGCTCTAACACCAGCTCCTCATTTGCACCATCATCATGATACTCTATTAAATATGCAATGTTGAAAATGGGAGAAATGTGAATACCATCTGGCAGCTCCACCTCATATGCATTTCCTGAATCATGTTTCTTCAAAATTTTGCAGGGGCCAAATTTTTTCATTTTCAGCTTGTTGTAAGTACCGGCTGGAAATCTTTATTTTCGTAAGTGCACCATGACTAAATCTCCTACTTGGAATTCCTTATGTCTTCTCCGTTGATCAGCCCTAGCTTTATACTCTTGATTCATCTTGGTTATGTGTGCCTGAACCTCCTCATGTAGACGCTTGATATGTTCAGCAAATTCCTCAGCTTCAGCACTTGTCCTCTCCCCTTGTTCTATCTTCCTCAGCTCTGGTGCAGTCCTTGGGCTATTCCCATATACAATTTGGAATGGTGATTTTCCAGTACTCCTATTTATAGAGTTATTGTAAGCAAACTCTGCTTGTGGTAGAACCAAATCCCATCCCTTGGGCTTATCCCCAACTAAACATCTCAGCAAATTGCCTAGACTTTTATTTACCACTTTTGTTTGGCCGTCAGTTTGTGGGTGATGCGTGGAACTGAATTTTAAGTCTGTTCTTAACTTTTTCCATAATGTCCTCTAGAAATACCCCACAAATTTAGTGTCTCTATCAGAAACTATACTCCTTGGAAGACCATGTAGTCTTACTACCTCTTTGAAAAACAAGTCTGCAATATGGACAGCATCATGAGTTTTGTGGCATGGAATGAAATGTGCCATTTTGGAGAACCTATCAACCACCACAAATACTGAGTCATTAACCCTTTGTGTCCTTGGCAATCCAAGAACAAAATCCATACTTATGTCCTCCCATGGCCTTGATGGAATGGGCAATGGCTGATATAGGCTAGTATTGTGACTAAACCCCTTGGCAACTTGACAAACCTGGCAACTCTGTACAAACTTCTTCACATCTTGTGAAATTTGAGGCCAAAAATAATGTTCTCTAAGAATGGCAATGGTCTTATCTCGACCAAAATGTACTGCCATCCCTCCACTGTGTTTCTCCTTAATCAAATTTTCCTTCATGGAACTCCTTGGAATGCACAATTGACTACCTTTGAACAACATGCCATCCTAAATCAGATAGTCTAACCACTTGGTTCTATCTACAGTAACAGGTTCTTTACAAGCTTTCCATGCTTCAGCAAAATCAGGATCCTCGGGGTAAAAATTATTGAGTTCATCAAACCCAACTACTTCAACCTGCATTACTGTTAGCAACAACTGTCTCCTACTTAGTGCATCTGCAACCCTGTTAGATTTTCCACTTCTATGCTTCAACACAAATGTATAGCTTTGCAAGAACTCTACCCACTTCATATGCCTCTGATTCAATTTACCTTGGCTATTTAGCTACTGTAATGCCTGATGATCAGTATACAAAACAAATTCCTTTGGCAATAAATGATGCCTCCATTTCTTTAAGGCCTGAACTATTGCATAGAACTATTGATCATAAATAGAATACTTCTTCTTTGCATCATTCAATTTTTCACTAAAATATGCAATAGGCTTACCTTCTTGGCTTAATACAACCCCAATAGCACTGTCACTAGCATCACAATCCACCTGGGAAACCTTTCTAAAATCTGGAAGTACCAACACAGGTTGTTCTGTTACCTTCTTCTTCAGCAATTCAAAACTTCTCGCAGCTGCTGCACATATACCACTAAAATTCTTAATAAACTTTTTGTAAAAACTAACCAGACCATGAAATGATCTTACCTCAATAGCAGACCTTGGAGTAGGCCATTCCAAGATGGCTTTTACCTTCTCTGGATCCATTTTGAGACCTTCAGGTGATATAACAAACCCCAAATAGACTAACTCCCTTTTTGCAAAGATACACTTCCTCAGATTAATTAACAGTTTCTCTTCCCTTAGCCTTTCAAGGACACTACGAGTATGCAGAAAATGTTCTTCCAAAGTCTTGCTAAAAATTAAAATATTATCCAAATAGACAATAAAAAAATTTCCCAAGAACTTCTTAAGTACCTCATTCATGAGCCGCATGAAGGTGCTTGGGGCATTCGTCAATCCAAAGGGCATGACTAACCACTCATAAAGACCCTCCTTGGTCTTGAAGGCTATTTTCCACTCATCTCCTTCTCGAATCCGTATCTCGTGATAACCACTCTTCAGATCTATCTTTGTGAAGTACTGAGCTCCACTCAAGCAATCCATAATATCATCCATCCTTGGCAAAGGAAACCAATACTTGATGGTGATCCTATTTATAGCTCGAGAATTTGTACACATCCTCTACTCTCCATCCTTCTTTGGTGCGAGTACTGCAGGTACTGCACATGGACTCAGGCTCTCTCGAATCAAGCCCTTCCTCAACAACTCCTGAGCCTATCTATTTAGCTCCTCTATTTCAGTAGGAGTCATCTTGTGAGCAACCTTGTTAGGCAAACTAGCTCCTGGAATCAGATCTATCTGATGACTAATTTGCCTTACTGGTGGCAATCCATCTGGAACATTATCAGAGATAATATCTCCAAACTCCCCAAGTAAATCTGAAACTTCAAATGTTCTTTCACTACTACCTTCTTTATCTTTCCTAGGAATCAAAGCATAGCACTTATACTGATGTTTCATGCCATCTAAAAACTTCCTTCCATCAACAAGACAAATCCTAGCACTGCTACATACCTTTTCACCTTCCTTTCTCATAGGCTTCAATTTGTGGTGAACTCCATCCTTTTTCAGAGAGCATGTGTTTGCATGTCCATCATGTACTGCATGTCTATCAAACTGCCATGGTCTACCCAACAATATATGGCAAACATCCATCAAAATAACATCACAGAGAACTTCATCATGGTAACTTCCAATTTTGAATTTTACTAAACATTGTTCTCTTACCAGGACCTTATGATCATCTTTTACCCAAGCAATCTGATAGGGCTGGGGATGTTTCTCCCTCTTGAGCTTCAGCTTAGAGACCATCTCTTCTGATACCAAGTTATCAGTGCTACCACCATCAATGATCACGTCACAACATTTATCTTCACACTTGCATTTGGTACGGAACAAACTCCTCCGTTGTCCTGGTTCAATCTCACCACTTAGTAGGACTCTTTCATTTACCAAGGTCTCTCCTCTTTCTGCATCCTCTGAATGTGATGATTGTGCATCCTCATCCATATGAGCAACCCTAGCTTGGCCCTCAGCTCTCCTATCTGTCCTTCCTTGTCGTTGAGGGCATTCAAAGGCACGATGGCCTTCTTCATTGCAATGGAAACAAGTACCATGGAAGCCGCCTCTTCCTTGTCCACGTCCTCTACCTCTTCCTCTCTGATTTCCAAAGTCTTGATCATGGGAGCGATCGAAACCCTCATTCCTTTGGTTCCTGCTAGTACCCACATCTTCATTTTTCTTTTGGGTTTCATTGCGGCCTCCAGATGATCTACCACTTCCTCTTCCTCCTTGACTGTGCCCTCTTTGTCTTCCTTCAAACCTTTTATTCAGCTTCTCTTCAACTCATAGGGAAAATCTGTATGCATCTTCAACGCTGGTCATTCTTACCAGACTTAATTACTCTTGGATGCTAGGTCGCAACCCACTAATATAACGAGCAACCTTCTCCTTATTTGCTTTTGCATGCCTCGCTCTAATCAAGAGTCGGTAAAATTCCTCTGTATATTCTTGGACTGATCTTCCTGCTTGCTTTGACCTATGCATCTTCTTAAACAAATCAAGCTCATAGTCCACAGGAATGAACTGCTTCTTCAATTTGTCCACCATGCGATCCCATCTTGTGATCTTCTCCTTTCCTCTTCTGTTTCTTTCCAATTGAACCTCTTGCCACCAAATTTTGGCATGGCCTTTCAGTTTGGCCTTTGCAAACTTAACCCTGTCTGGGTCCCTGATATCCTCATACTCAAAGTATTCTTCCAGTTGTTTGATCCAATCGATCAACTCATCTGGTTTCAAATTTCCTAAAAATACACCCACTTCAATTGTGGGTCTTTTCCCAAACTTAGTAATGGCCCTAAAAAGCCTTTCCTCTACATGATTTAGAACTTCCCTGTCAAATTCCCCTTCTGGTTCAATTACTTCTTCTTCATTGTCATCCTCACTATCGTCACCTGTGGCAACATTTGCTCCTCTACGGAGCTCCTCTTGCAATGCTTTTACCTGCCTTTGGAGGACTCTAACCTCCTCAAGATTAATAGCTCTTGCCCTTCCACCATGCTCTCTTTGTGGAGGCATCTTCTAACTTGAACCCACAACCACACAGTCCTGGTGCAAACTGCCTCATAGTCGGTGCTCTGTCTACACACTCAGGAAAACCTGCTCTGATACCACTTGATGGGAACACAAGCCAAGAACAGAATGGACACAACAGAAAAGGGAAATTTTATTAACTGAGAAAATAAGCTAGTACAAACAGTACAGAGAAAATAAACTTCAAAACATGGCCTAAGGGCTTACAATAGCATAAATCTGGAGATAATTTCTCCTTTCAGTACCTCCTCTCAAACTCCACTCCGAACTGCCTTTTACAATGCCAAAAATCTCCTTAAATAGACCCCAGAGGGTTAAGGACTAGGAGTACATTCTAGAAAGTGCTAGTAGGCACCCACCGACCAAATAGAAGGTTCCAGAAGCTGCGGTAGAAGTTGATGCAAATCTAGAAGAATCCAGAAACAATAATCGAACTTCTAGGAGGCATAACTTTTGAACCGTGGCTCTGATTAACGAACCGTTTACATTTTTGAAAAGATCTCAAAGCGCTTTATAGCCTAATGGACTAGCTTCACTCGTCCCCCATTTTTCAACCCTTTTCAAGGTCATTTAATGCCCCTAACCTGACTTTGAAGCATTCTTAGGAGGTCTCCAAAACCTGAAAAACTGCAATAACTTTCAAACCGTGGGGCCTATTGACCTAATTCTTTTTCTAGAATGCTCTAAATCATTATTACATTCATCTGGCCAATTCACACCTTCTAGTTTACCGAAATGATGGCCCAAATACATGCTCCTATTTTTTTGGGATTTTCAAACGCACGTATAATTGAACTGTGAGAGTTGGAACCTTTATTTGACCCAAATGGGTATCCAAAAATGAAAACGCATCAAACAGAAACTAAGTCTAAGTACATTTTTTGGGTGACACAGGATTGCCCTTATACCTCTGGATGCTCCTGCATCATTTTTCCCAATATTACATAAGATTGATGTGGAACAAACATGCAAGGATTGCCCCAGCATCACACATGAATCCTAGAAGAAATAGAGTGGAAATGATATGGGGTAACTCACAAGTAAATGATATTTCCCAAGTGCACCATGCAACTAGAAGTGATCACATGTTTGTACTATGCAAGGGTCATATCTGGCTGATGCACAAGCAGAAAAAAGGAAAGATGAAAGACCTAATCTAGACCTTACTGTCGAATTGCCTCATTCACAGCATACCATGATATAAAAGATCATGGTGATTTTGAGGAGGGAACAACCCAAATTTCTTGGAAGAGATATTTTAAGAACCAAACTTGAAATCCTGAAAAGAAAATGTAAATCCATAAAAAAGTTAACCTTTTGCCAAAAAGATCGATAGGACTGGATACTGATAGACCAAGATCAGATGAGAGGAAGGATGCATCTTACAAGGATCTATCAATAATATCTAGGACTAGGATGAGCTAGGCAAGAAGAACTTTTTAGGACAACATTTTGATGACAAGGGATCTCGTGCAAGGATTCGCTAAAGCACCTAACTAAGAGAACTGCAATTTGTGATCAAACATGAATTGACATGAAGAGATGAGAGATATACAATGGTAATAAGTTAAGGACTGATGCTAGATATTGATGGACCAAGATTAGACAAGAGGAAGGATGCATCTTGCAAGGATCTATTGGTAATATCTAGGACTAGGATGAGCTAGGCAAGCAGAACATTTTAGGACAACATTTTGGTGACAAGGGATCTCGTACAAGGATTCGCTAAAGCACCTAACTAAGAGAATTGCAATTTTTGATCAAGCATGAACTGATGCGAAGAGATGAGAGATATATAATGGTACTAAGTTAAGGACTGATGCACAAGGAATATATAGCTGATAGACCAAAGTATGTACAAGGGATTACTATACAAAATTTCAGCATGATAGGATACTGATAGGAAAGATAAAGATAGTGGATAAAAGATTTGGGATGAGGAGATTAGTGGAGGAAAAGTGTGGGATAAGGAGATAGAGGAAAAGCATGGGATAAGGAGATAGAGGAAAACCTCTAAATGAGGAGATAAAGGGGATTAAAAGCTCAAGAGGAGAAGATGGTTTGTGAAAAGCTTAAGATAGTCGGAGTAAGAAGCTCAAGATGAGGAGATAGTGAGAGAAAATGGATTAAAGGTTAGTAGGGTGATATAGATAAGGGAATGATATACCTAAAGATAATGGGTGGGAAAGATGGATCTCAATGATGATGATGGGGGCGCGACCATAGCTTGTGACAAGGGTGGGCAGAAGAGGGTGATTAGATGTGCAATGGAAAGGTGCAGTGGATGGTAGATGTTTAGGAGTGTTAGGATATGAATGGATGAAATTTGGGTATATGGGGATAGCCTAGTGTTAGATACCGATGGCAAGGGATGTACCAGGTGATGGAAAGTTGGAGAGATAGTTAGAAGTGAAAGGATAGGAGAAAAAAGTATGACCAGTTTGGGGATGACAAGATGAAAATAGAGCTAGGATGGGGGAAATAGAAGGATGGAGATGACATGATCTCCAAGGAAAAGAGTGCCCACAGTTATAATATGCTTTTCAAGAGGAGTGTTTATGAGGGATGTGCTAGGATGGAATTTTGGTCAACAAAAGGATGAGGGAGATAGATGGAAGCTAGGAGGATTTTGTTATTAAGAGTGTGATAGGATAGAGTGTTGGAGGATAATAGGATAACGAGGTAGAGGGAAGCTAGGATAGGAAAGGTGATTGAGCAGGGAAGATAGGGGATAATAATATTCAATGGATGATGATAAGGGAGGGCTTATATGGATGGAAGAGTGGGTGGATAAAGGATGGGTGAAGACAAACTTTAATGGGGAATGGATGTCAAAAGGATGACCAAAAGCATGTATCTAGTGGTGGACTTTATTTTTATCAAGATCCAAAAGAGGATGGTGGGTGAAATGGATAGGATATGGTTGGTATGGTGGGATGAGATAGGTATGGTGGGTGATGGAATGTGCCCCCAAGTGTATAGATAATTGGGATGGAGGGGTTATGCATGACACTTGTTTGCCAATTTTTCATCATGGTACTCTTCCAAGGTGCTTGAATTGTCAATTTTTCAACATTGGATGATTTTATTTTTTATTTTATTTTTACTTCTTCTTTTTTTTTGCATTTTTACTCATAGATTTTGGTAGGAAGGGAGGGAGCTGAAAAGTATTGGATTATACAAGCAGAATGATGGGTGAGAGTTGGCAGGAAAGGAATGGAAAAGAGATGAGGCTTGTGGGTAAATGGATGAGGAAAATGAAAAGATCATCATTGGCACACACCTTGAAAGGTGATGAAGTAGTAGGAAAGATGGTATTGAATGAGGTTAGGGAGAAAATGGAGGAAGAGTAATATAAGGACTAAAAGTAAGGTTGGGAGATGGAGGATTGGAAATCTAAGATAAGAAGTATATGGACTAATAGTGGATTGGGGAGATGAAGGATGTTTATATGAAGATTTGAATAAAGGATGAATGGATGGGGCTTTTTGAGTAGCATGAATGGATGCCAATTGAGATTTTTGTTTGAGATGCATGTTGTTTATGAGCATCTTGGGTATCTACATGATTTTTGACTTTTGTGGCTTGGGTCTTTGTGGCCTTTTGACTTTTTCTTTGATTGGGATTAAATGTTTCTCCTCTTGAACATGTTTTTGAGAAAGGACATGTTGAGACTTGGATTTTTGTAGATTTTTGGATTTATGCTTTTTGATGTTGGCATCCAATATGCTTCTATTATCCATGGTATGGGAACAAGAGCATGGGGAATGTGAAGGGATTATGGATGGAAAGATAGAGGTTGAAGGTTGGAAGGGATTCAAGGATGAGTGCCTTTGACGATCTAGCATGTGGATTTGAGGGGATTGAATGATGGATTGGAATACAGGATATGAATGTATATAACTGCCCAAAATGGATGGAGGGAATGAAGGATATGGGCCTAAAATAGATGGAAACAAGGAAGGAGTAGGTCCCAAGGTAGATGGAGGAGATAAAGGATTCATATTAGGTATATACGGACCCAAAATGGATGGAAAGGGTTTGGGATTTAGATAAGGGATATATGGACCCAAAATGAATGGTTGAAAAGAAGTAATAGGATAAGGGCCCAAAATAGATGGAGAATAAGATGGATGGGAACTTTGGGCTGAAAATGGAAGGACTTGGGACCTTGAAGGGGTAGGAGGGATACCAACATCGAGAGTTGTACTTTTATTTATTTTTGCAATATGATGTTCATTATTTGGAACACAAGATATGAGTCCATTACTAGCTGAAGGGGTTGAATCTTCGGATATGATAGTTATTTCTTCTTTGATAGATCTATCATCATGGATGATAGGGTACGTATGACCATGAAGAAGAGGAGATGAAAGGATAGGATCTTGATAGGGATGGGTTGTTGGAAAGGGATCTCTAGGTGGAGTAGGTAAGATGGTAAGATTTAGAGATGGAGGGGATGGTAAAAGTGGATCATGTAGGGGAATAACTGGGATGGTGGGATCATCTTTTGTGTTAGGGGATATTTTGACATGATTTTGGACAAGGTCATAATAGGAATGGATGGGAGTGGATGGTGTGATAGGAGAAGTATGGAGGGTTTCTTTAAGTGAGGTATATGGATGGGTGGGAGATTCTTCAATGGGGATGGATTGATGGGGAATGGGCTCATGAGGTTTAGTACATGGGATTTGGGTAATTATAGGAGGACAAGATGTAGATGGGATTTAGAGGGATTCGATGGATGGGAAGTAAGGGATGGAAGGGGTTTGATAAGTGGGGTGGATGAGATAGGGATGGTATCGATAGGACAAGGTAAGAGGAGTGATGGGTGTGGGAAATGGAGTTGCTTTGAGCTTCCTTGTAAAATTCCTTGGAGACAAGTGTGTTGGACTGGGAAGAGTAAGGGGATTGGGGTGATGTGTTGTATAAATAGGATCAGTTGGAGGATTTGGAAAGGGGTTTGGAAGAGATTGGGATGGTGGATTAGGACTAGGGATGTAGCTACTGGAATTGTTCTGGAATGGTGGAGACTAGGAGATGAAGGTAGAGGAAGATGGAGATATGGCTGATGCATAAGAGGAATATACGGGCACAATATAGGAAGGCGGTAAATATGAGGATAGTAATGGATTTCCCTTATCAAAGGTATGGTAGGGAGTACTAGTGGGTATGCATGGAGGAAGGATGGAGCAGTTTGGAGGAATGTTTGGATTTTGGGGGATGTTTGGAGGAATATCTCTAACGCTTTCAATATACTTGTCATAGTCAACAAGATCATCATCATCATTGGAATAGGATGAGGTGCAAGAAAAGGTGGGATGAAAAAATTCATCATAATAGGATTGTGACATGATGTTTTTGGGACGAAGGATGAATACAGAAATGCAGATTAGGATAAGATGGGAAGCTTAGATTTGGATTTGGATGATGAGTTGGGTAGAGATGGGATGTTACTATTTAAGACATCGAGAGAAGAGGAAGACTCTATGGAAGACCTCAGGAATGATGGTACTAGAGGAAGGCTTGGAAGCTTGGATGAATCTTGGATGAGGCAGTGACTATGCTAAGTATGCCCTTCATTTGGGTTGAATGATTGACCAATGGTTGGGTTGTTGCGAATGGACTTGCTAACAACCATTGCGAATGGTGTATAAGTGATCTCTTTAGCAAAAGGTCTTGATTTTTTTTGAAACATGGGGAGGATTTTGAACATTCAAGCACATCAAACACACCAACAGCCCTATAAGATGTCTACTAGGATATACAAGATTAGTTAGGGGTGTCCTCGATATACATAAGGTACATGAGGCCCAAATTTGTAGATGAAAGAAAATAATGCCACTCAGCCAAGAGGAGATGATAACTCAAATATCTACCTTCACTTCCCAAAGGTATAAATTTCTTTGGGGCTTAGCCAAGAGTGACAAGATTATGCTTCCAAGAGAGGTCTCTTTCAATTCACCTCCTGATATTTATACTCTGCCAGAATGCTAGAGTTGAGGTCGTCCCAAGGGGTGATGAAATCCCCAAGCAGGCCTCCTAAAAAGTGTAAAACAAGACCACATAAGTGATCTTGGGTTTAAAAGACACTCGTTCATTTCCAATTGATGATTTAGATTTTGTAAGCTACGATTGAAGACACTCATGTTTATGGCATACAATGTTCATTCCAACTTGACAACGTCGTCAGCATAATAAAAATTGAAGTTTGTCAACATAAAAAATGCGAGTGTCATTGAAGTGTGTTAAAATCATGCAATGTTCATTGATTGTTAGGCATTCAAGATTGTGTTTAAGTATTTTATGCCCAAATTTGAAGTGTGGGGCATTGCAATGATGATTTGATCTTGGGCATTCAAAATTGTGTTTATTGTTTTAAGCACGCATTCCAATAAAAAGTTCATTTTAGTCCATAGCATTCAAGATTTATTTAAGAAACATTCATTTAATGAGAGATGTGTTTAAACATGCAAGTTCATTCTAAGAAAAACCTACAAAAAACATGATTAAGTTTGTAAGATGCTCCAACTTACAATGCTACAAAAAATCAATTTGATTAGTCACCCAAAAATCCCCAAAATCAAAGCTTAACTATGGGAAAAATATTTTTAACTTTTTTTGTTATTTTTGATATGTGTAAATCAACTCAGAATAGTCCATATCCTATGGAACCACTAAAAGTCAAATTTTGATTTATACTCTTTTTTTTCTTTTCTTTTTTAATTTTATGATTATGATTTGATTATGAGCTTAAAGATATGATGATAAAACCTACAAAAAATCTGCACAAAAAACTGTTAGAATTGTGAGCAAATCAGCTAATAGTGCAAACCTGCGGGTTTAAGCAGCGATCCCGCAAGCACAGGAATGCGAAAAAATATCGCAAGAATGAGGGACAAAAAAATTGGTGAAAAAAAATGAAAATTTAGGCCATGTGTTCAAATAACAAAGTGCAATCCTACAGGCAGACTTATCAGCATTCCAGTAGGAGAATTCTTCGATGGGTTTAAGAGGTCAACGATAGGAATGAGATTGAAAATTTGACTAATTGAAGGTCGCGTTCCTGCAGGAAAATATAAGCAATCCAGTCGATGATTATAGCATTCCCATGGAAGAAGAACTGGCGAGGATGCAAAACTGTTCTATAACACATGGCAGCAACTAGTTTGGGATGAACTACGAACTCACAGTCGCGAGTTCACGTCCTCATCGATGAATAGCCACATTCTCGCAGTCACAAGATCGCATTCTTGGGGTCACAGGATTGCAAAACAAGCTAGTTTTTAAGTATTCAAAAATGGAAAATGATTAGATGGCCAGGAGCATGATTTCCAAAGGATGACCTGCATACCTGCAACAAAATCAAGAAACTTATCACAAAAATACACAAGCAAACAAGGTTACTTTGGTTAGTTAACACAAAAAACTCAAAAATCGATTAGATTGACCAAAATGTGAGGTCCCATTGGCCGTGCCAAAATGTATCACCTAGTTTTAGTAGTGCAAATTAAAAACTAACTATTAAATGAAAGTTTTAACCATACTAAACAAGCTAACACTTAAGATAGGACCAAAGAAAACCATATGGAGTAAAGTAGACCAAGAATGGTAAACTCTTCAAATGCTTCTCATGATGATGAAGCTATGTCCCTGATGAGAGGGGATGTATACTCACATTGTGCTCAAGCTTCCAATGGATGGGGGTTTTTAACCAAGTGTGTGCATGGGTGAGGGTTTCAACAAGGGAGTCATGGAGGTATTTCAGCATTATAATGTTATTTTGGTAATTTCTAAGCTATCAAAATAGCATTATAACTTTGCATAAAAAGGTGGATGATTTTAGTGAAGGAAGGATGTTCAATTTATAGGCCAAGGGTTGGAGGAATGGAGGGCCAAGATTTTAAGATGATGAGATGGTGAGGGAGGGTTAGGATGCACTCAAAAGGGAGCACAAGGATTGTGCTTGTTTAGCACCAATAGGGAGGTGACACTTGTCAGAGGGTGATTGGATGAAGGGAAGGTAAGGTGGATGGTCAAAAAAGGAGTCTCAAGAGATAAGGGCTCCATAAATGCTTTGTAAGAGTCATTAAGGGAGGTGTAAGAGATATTTTGAGGATGTGAGAGGTGTGGTTGAGTTTGTTGACTTTGGCTTGGGTTAGCAAGTTTTAACCCTTGCTTAAAGTTGTGCACATGATTAGAAGGGGGTATAGGATTAGCTTAGAAGGGGGGTTAGGGGGTAAGTGATTTAGCTTTGATGGGATGGGTTAGTTAGGAGGCTAAGTGGGGTTAGTATGGGTGAATGGGTTGGATTAGGGGTTGGGATAGGGCTTAGGAAAGGTTTTTAGGATTTTAGGTATTTTATTAAATGTTCTATTCAATAAAATGAAAGTATGAAATTAAATTGAATAGATTTGATTATTTTTTCATTTTAATAGAGGAATAGAGATTTTATTGATAAATTGATTTTGGGTGATCAGTTCATTTTATCAATTGGACTATAGTTAATTTAATTAATTAATTAACTAGGGAATGATGATTAATTAATTAAATAGTAAATATTTAACCAATAATGTCCTAGGAGATGACTAAATATGATTACTTATTGATATAATCAAATTTAGGTGTCTACAGATCTTTCTTTCAAAACTCTTTACTAGGTTCCTAGCATCTTATCTAGAGGCATGTGAATATGGGCCTACCATAATAGAGAATGGAATCTTGACAATTTTCTTAACATTTGAACACAGGGTGTTCACCTCTAGAATTTGTCGACATAGCTCAAGTAGAACTACCTTGTCCTCTGGATATCTTGGCAATCTTTTGGGAAATCCATCATAGGGTCCTATACACAAATAGGAGAAGCTCAAAAACTAGATGAATGAGCATCCAAACTAGCCTATAGCTGAAATTGCCTCGGGTGAGAATCTCCTCTCAGAGAAACCTTACAATCTCATCATAAAAGTATCATTGATAGCTACACACTCCTCATAGCTCCTTCCAGATGTGGCTAGTACTCATAGGCCTTGGTGTGCTCATCATAATTTAGGATACTTGGGAGACCAAGCCACAAATGGTGTGTTGTCAAAGCATAGACCAAATAAGAGGACATGTAAAATTGCTTGAATCCTCTAGTAGAATTCAACCATGAAGCAATCTCATCACAAATGATTTGTGCCCAATTGATCTTCATATCTTTAGCACAAATATCTTGTACTAGGAAGAAATGGTGCTTGATGAACTCCAAAATCTCCTCTCTTCCCTTTAGTCTGAGGAGGAGTGCAAGGATATCCATGATCTCTCACTTTAGATTTGTGCCAAATAATGTTTTTGGCATTTTTCTCTTCTTTGAGCAGGCAATCTAGAACCAAGTCCTCTGCATTTCCTCCTATCTGAGGGTCTTTTATCATTAAACATGGATGCAGAGGATTCAAAATCAATGTCATAATACTACTCTTATGTAGGGATACCAAATGTTGACTGTATCAACACTTTCTTAATTGACAAGAGAATGGACTGATCTGGAAACAAAATCTACTTTATTTCAAGATTGTATCTCTCTACGCACTCCTTTACTATCTCAGGTGCATGAACTACCATTGGGAAGCTAGTTACCTCTACCAATCCACTCTCTTTGAGTTTTAGAGTAATTGGGTGAATGGGTTGGGAATTTAGCCTCCTATGCAGATCACGCAAATCATAGAAATTGACAGATGTATCTATATAATCTTTTAACTCACTTTCTAAGCCGATTGATCTTGCATAAATAGAAACTCTAATTGTCATTTTCTTATGATTGTGCAGGATGTAGTTCTCAATAAATAGTCATTAAATAAACTTGTAGAAACCAATTTCTTGTAAATCTAATGAAATAGGTTTAAGGAATTAGAATGTTGGTGCCACACGAATGATAAGTTTGGCCAATGATTATAATGGCCAGATTTGCATTTAATTCCTTAAGCAATGACTATTTAGACTTTCATTTTATTTTCAATTAAACTATTAAGTTCCCAAAAGCACTATTACTTTACTTAAAGTAAAGTGATATGACTAAAAATCCTTGAACAACATAATTACTTAGCTTTGCAAGAAGTGCCTCACTTTACTTCAGAATCTAGAATGAAGATGTTCTTAACAATATTAGTATATGTGGGAGAGAAAGAAACACTTATCATTTTCACAAACCCATTTTTCCTTATATTTGGAATCATAGCATGGGAAGTAATCCTTTTGCTAGCTTGCACATTCTGTTCTTCCACTTTCTGCCAGAGGTTTTAACATTGCTTTTTCTTCATAATGGGTTCGCATGTTCAACACTTACTTCTCTAGAAGTATCTTTTGGGCATCTCTGAAGGATATCAAAAATTTTGGGTAAATTTTCTTTGTATTCTCAAATCCTCTAGAAAAATAGCCAATTTTTTTAACTTTGGGAAAAAAACTCCTTTCTAAGCAACATTTTCAGCACTGAGGCATAGCAAATAGTATTCAACTTTTAACTTTGATCTGATGGACTTGAAGAAAGATCTCGAGCATGCCTCACTTATTATGAGCCTTCAAGTAGTTCTTTCAACACTATGCTAACATTAATTGATCATTCAAAATAAGATTTGGTTTGAGTTCATAGAACCTCAGAAATTGAACAAAATGGCTCCATCTCCTTGAATATGCAACAATGAAACCATAGAACTATATTTTTAAGCAATATTTGATCTCTCCATAGATTTGAATCCTTGGGCATTGGAAAAAAAATACTCACAACCTTTTAGTCACTTTCCATGGCTTCAATCTTCAAATTTGCTTCTGGTGCAGTTTTCTTGATGGGAGAATCAACTCAGGAGCTTGGAATCTATGAGATATAAAATGTTGGGGTAAGATTATAGATAATAAGGTGTAGAGAAATTATTTATCATTAGAAGGATGCAATATCACACCCAAACCATGCCTAAATCACCTAATCCTTGTGTGCGCTAGAAGAATAGGAAACCCACATAGAAAGGTTAGGTAAATGTATTGCAAAAGGATACCTAGAAAATGAAGATAAAAGAGTGTTTCAAGAAAGATGAGAAGCAAGTGACCTAAAATAAACTTAGACACCTCTTACTCACTTTAACCAATGACCTCAAGCTTTAAAAGGGGAAGACTAAAACTTGGCAATAGGTAGGCATGGAAGAGATTAAGGATACTATCCATGAATCATTTTTTTTTGAGTTGGATTTAGATTTAGGTATATTTATCATTTGTTTCTAAACTGCCCTTGTTTTGTAATTAGCATTTGAAGATGATGATCCCTTTTCTTTTTAGTTAGTTTTTATATAGGTAGATTCACTTTTTGTCATCTATGTGTCATTCATGATATTAGACACAACAAGATATTTGAAGAGAATATCAGGAGATCTATGAGAAGGCATTTTTTTTCCAAAATAGGAAAATTTACAAAAAATGCATAAATCTAATCATATTCATTTGGTATAAGTTCAATAATTAGTTTTTTTCAAATTATTGTATGGATTTCTTTCAATTATGTGAACTCATATGTATCTTCAGTGAAGTAAATACTCAAGTCCCTACTATCTATCTATACCAATGAGGGTTAGGTATAATAGTTTTTGAGTAATTTTTAGAATTGATTAGAGTGAATATGTAATGCAATCCTTTAGATAGTACCTAAAATAAATGTATCAACATCTTCCAGCTTCTTGTGAATGTTGAACCACATTAGTCATTAGTCAGGCCCACTAATGGTATTTTTATGGGAGATGTTAGAAGGATCTTGCTACAACCATAAATTTCTCCACAATGTTCATGATTTTACTATAGTTCTTAATGAATTGAAATATATATATACATTTGATTTCAATTTTACATTAATTAATATTTACAGTATTTGAATCATTTCAAGTGTTGCATAAATTGTTTTGTGGAAGGATTATATGGTTTCAGACTATGAAAAAAAGACAATACTAAGTGTTACTAGTTCTAGTTTAGAAATGCTATAAACATTGTTCTTCTAGAAAATGTTGACTAGAGCAGTCCTAAATAAGTTTCTCACATGACTCCAAGGTTTTAGTTTGTGGAAGATAATTGTTAAAATCTTTATATTGGTGTCTATTGGACATATTATATATCCTCTATCAAAATATTTATTAATTACTAAATTACAATATGTCTCTTTTGAATTTACTAATTAATAATTATTAGGCATAGTGTACATGATTTATCAAAATATTTATTAATTCCTAATTGCACTTCATCACTTTTAATTTACTAATTAACAATTATTTTGGTACTCTTTCTATATTGTTAATTTCCAAAACTTTTAATAATATAGTTTGTTTTCTTATCCCCACAGTATGAAGTTTGATCTCAAGTATTTTGTTACTTCTATTATGTTGAAATAGTTTATATACAAAATATAGTTCTTCCTAGGCCTTTTAGGAAGGAAAATGATATCCACAATCAATGTAAATAATTTAGTATACTTTGAAAATAAATATGTAATATTTTTATGCATCAAATCTTGGATCCCTTATCAATATGAGGGAAAAAGATCATGGATGGTGTAGTGTAATCCAAAATGCTAATAAAAGAATACTTACATACTATCTAAAAAATTATAATAAATTAATGGAAAGGAAGACAAAATTGATAATAATATCCACAAATGACTAGAGACTGATGAGCACCCTTTATGTTGTGTCTTGGAGCTATGAAACTCAATAATTTAACCATTATTTTATATGCATCGGTTATGAAAAACTCTATTGGCAGAAGTGTAGTCCATATTGTAATGCACCTACAAAATTACATCAAATTGTGAATATAAGAAAATATAAAACTAAGAACCACCTTTTCATAAAGTTGGAAAAAGTTTAATTGTAATTCACCATTGAAAATGGTTGATCAATGTTGTTTGATAAGTTCATGATTATTTTTACATGATTAACTGAGTGATATAATGGGTAAGTTCTTCATACACTACTTTTGTATGCACTGAAACATTCTTATAGTTTGGATCTTCATGCACCACTTTCACTATCAGATCTTTATCCACCGTCATCACATGTTTGGACATGTTTAGTTAGAAATTAGAAAATTTAATAATGCATTTACCTTTATTCATGGAATGAGGCGATCTAAATTCATGCAAACTCCAATTTTAGATTCTTTTAAATGTTAGTAACTTCCACTACTATTTTAGGCATGTCAACAACAATTACGCTGAAGTTTTTATTCTTTTACATGTAAATTTCATTCTTGCATTTGCTATCAAAGATTTTTTAGGTTTGACTATAGTTATTTGTTTAGCCATGGAAGTGCATGGATATTCCTCAATAAATAAGGAAATTGTAATATGATTTAGAGAGAGAAGAATATGAATAAAATTCTAAGTTCTTTATTTTTTCATTTTGTTGTAGCAGTGTTAAGAGTTTCAAACTTTTTTTGTAGCAATTATGTTTCATATTTTCTATGATTAGTGTTGTAGCATGTTTAACTAATTTATAACAAAGTGGTATCATTTTTAGCATTTAATGTGGAGCTAAATCAAGTTAACTGAAGGAGGAAGTTGAAGCTTAAATTGAAAAATTGTGTATGAAGACATGGCAATGGTCGACAATTCATCGCAACTTAAAATTTTGATATTTAATGGTAAGAATTATGATGTTTGGTCCATAAAGATGAAAAAAAAAATTGTTCTCAAGATCTTTGGGATTTGGTTGAGAAGGGTTTCATAGAACCAAAGGACCATGCAGCATAAAAAGTGTTATCACAACAAGAAAAATATTCATTGAAGGATAAGGAGAAGAAGGATTCAAAGCATTATTTTTCATTCAACAATAAATGGATGAGTCATTATTTTCAAGGGTTTCCTTAAGAAACCAAATAAAAACAAACATGGGACATCTTACAAATTTCTCATCAAGTTACAAAAATGGTGAAGGTAGCAAGATTACAAATATTAAGGAGAAAGTTTAAAAATCTTATTATGAATGTATCAAACAATATAGATAATTCCTTTACTAAAGTAATAAATATTGTTAACCAATTGAGAACCCAAGGGGAAGATATTATTGGTCAAAAGATGGTTGAAAAGGTACTTAGAATTTTTCCTAGTAAGTTTGATTCAATTGTAGTTGCTATAGAAGAATTGAAAGATCTATCACAATTATTTGAGGATAAAACAATGGGTTCCTTGTTATCTAGTCATGAGTTCAGAGTTAATAGAAATAAAAATTCATCTTTTGAGAATGCTTTTAGATCTCAAACTTCATCAAGAGGGGGAGGAAGATCAAATTTTAGAGGAAGAGGAAGAGTCAAAGTTGGAGAAGTGAATACAGATCAAGCAAGAAGGACAAATTGACTTAATCAGAGTTTCAATAATAGAGGACATGGTAGAAACCAACAGTCATCAAGGTTTGATAAATCTAATAACCAATGTTATTATTGTAAGAGTTATGGTCATTTGGCTAATGAATGCATAAAGAAACAAGAAAATCTAGAATGTCATGGTGCAAATTATTCAAATGTATCTGAAAGTAATTCAGGCAATTTATTTATAACATAGATGTGGCAGAAGAAATTTCTAAGGATGTATGGTTTTTATATAATGGTTGTAGTAGCCACATGACAGGGAATACAAGATTATTTTTCTAATTTGGATGATTCTTTCAAATATGAAATAAAATTTGGAAATGATAGCATAGTGCATTTAATAGTAAAAAGTATTATTATTGTTTTGGCTAAAAATGGAGAAAATATGTTTTTTCTTGATGTTTACTATGTGCCTACACTAACAATAAGCTTATGAGTATTGGTAAATTAGTTGAAAAGGGGTATATAAGTATTTTTTAAGGATAATACATGCACAATCTTGGATGGAAATTCTAGAGACAAGTTGATTGCTAAAGTTGAGATGAGCAAGAACAAGATGTATCATGTTCATATCCATTGTATTCAAGGAATGACAGGAGCCAACTTCAAGGCAGAAGCCTTAGATCAAACATGGTTGTGGGATTTGAGTTATGTACACCTTCATTTTAATGGCTTGAGTTTATTGCAGAAGAAGAATATGGTTAAAGTTTTTCCTCCTATCATAGTGCCTTCTAATTCTTGAGCAAGTTGTATAATGGAAAAGCAACATAGAGAAAGTTTTCCTGTAGGAAGTTTGATTAGAGTAAGAGATCTTTTAGAGTTGATTTATACTGATTTATGTGGTTTGATGCAAACCCCATCTTTGGAAGGAAGTTTATATTTTTTATATTTATCTATGACTTCAGTAGAAAAACCTAGATATATTTCCTAAAGGAGAAATTTGGGGCTTTCAATAATTTTAAGGAGTTTAAATCACTAGTGGAAAAGAAAAGTGAATTATTCATCAAGGTAATTAGATCCGATAGAGGTGGTGAATACAATTCTAATGAATTCTTGGATTTTTACATATATCATGGGATCAAGAAACACTTTACAACCAGATACAAACCATAGTAGAATAGTGTAGAGGAAAAAAGAACCATAATGGAAATGGTGAGGAGTATGTTAAAGCTAAAAAATTTATCTAATGAATTTTGGGTTGAATTTTTTGCATGTGTGGTATATATCCTTAATAGAAATCCTACAAAGAGCATGAAAGATAGAGTCCCACAAGAACCATGGTGTGTTATGAAACATTCTATATCTCATTTTAGAATTTTTTGTTGTATTGCATAAGTTTTGGTTCTAGCTGAATTAAGAAGAAAATTGGATGATAAGAGTGAAAAATGTATTTTCATTAGTTATAGTGAGGATTCAAAAGCCTACATATTATATAACCCTATTTCAAAGAAGATGATTATTGTTGGAATATTTAGAATAATTGAGAGGGGGGGTGAATTAGTTATCCAAGGTCCAAATGTACAAATAACCAACTTTCTACTTAGACTGAACTAAATGCTTAGCTTGCACTATTTTCTTGATCAGGCTTGGCAAACACATTTTATTGCATAGTCTTCTTCTTGTCTTTGCTTAAGTAACCTTTCACTCTAGCCTTAAGTAGATAAAAAATACATCATATCATGAAAGTCTTGTTTGATCTTAGTGCTCCTTTTATACACCATATAACTCAACCTTTCTCTAAATACTCATGTAATTATTTCTTTTCAAATTCTCTTCATCAATCAATCAAATGATAGCATTCAGACCAAAAATGAAATTATCTTACCAACAAGTAGCATGTTTGACATCAATGACAAAATAATGATTGTTCCATAATAGGTTCCAACACTTCAACAATCTCCCTCTTTGGCATTGATGGAAAACCAATACCAACAACAATACCAAAAAAGAAACTTAACACCTTTTATTGAAATATCTCCCTCTATCAATATGTGTCCTTCCTCTGTATAAGTTAATGTTTTCTTTATAATTGTTGATCTCAGATTGGTTTTGACAATTGAGTGTCAACACACTTAAGAAATTTTTTAAGTTGATGTCGAATATAATGTAGATGTTGAGTTACAATATGTGTCAAGCCAAAAATTCAACAAGTGTCGAGTCATTTAGATGTTGAGCAAACAAACACTGTCAAGCAAGTTTCAAGTGTTGAGTGACTAATAGATACCAAGAAGTTCAAGTGTCGAGCAAGATAGAATTTAGTATGTATCGAGCATCAATAACCAACAAGTGCCAAGTAACACAAAATTAGCATAAGAGTTTGTGCCTTCAAAAACTAAGATGTAAACCATTTTTGAGTTGACATATGGATAGATCTTGAAGCTTAGAGATAAGATTGAATCTATTTGGATTCCCTATGCAATCAACATGCAACCAATCAAAAAAATGGAAAGATTTGAGCAAAAAAGTTGGATGAATCTCAATCATAGATTCATGCCTAACCCTAAGTCAAAAAATCCTTTTAAGGAGGTTGAAGCCCCATAATTCAAAGTGAGATAGAGTGTGTAAGAGAGAATGTATATGAGGAGATAATGCTAGCAAAGTTTGAAGGAAGTGAAAGGGGTAAATTGATCGAGTTGAAGGTGACTTAGAAGGACAGAACTGCAGATTAGTTAGAAGAATAGAGTATCAATACTACAAATAGCTTCATATCAAATCAGCAAGGATCAAATTGGATTGAATAGTGATCTAGAATCAGCAATAGTAGATTGCAAGTGATCAAGTCAAGCATTCTACTATACCTTCTAACAATTGTATTAGTAGAATGAAATCAATCCTATGGAGATAGGTTGGTTTAACAGCCATTGTATAAATACTTTAACAGGGTGACATTCCAAGTGAATGGTTTGTAAATCCTTTAGCTATATTCACCCCTCCCCCACCTCAGAAGTATATTGCCCGCTTGTAAATCCCAACAATAATCTCTCTCCTTATTCTTCAAATAAACTCTTCCTCTTACTTCTTGCAATCTCTCCCTCAGAATTCTTACAAATTCTCCCTCTTTGACAACAATGCCAAAGACTTGTCATCTATATATGCAGATATCAAAAAGTTAGGTTCTCCCTTTGTCACCTTTTGTGTAATTGTAAATCTTTTGTTTTAGCTCCATCTCTACTTTAGACAGTTCCTAAAGCCACTGCATCAAGTTATAAAGTATGCCATTCAACTCAGTTGATGTAGGGCACCACTCTTGCTCCTTTAAGTAGCTTGATATAGGAGTATCACCCTAGCTCACCTCTAATATATGCATGTGTATCCTTAGGTGAAGCCTTTATGAATATATCAACTATTTTCTCCTTTGTGTTCACATATTCCATTCTTACTTCTTTGTCCTAAACCAATTCTCTCAAAAAATGATATTTGATTGCAATGTGCTTTGTCGTTATGTGCATCACAGGATTATTAGATATGTTTATAGCACTTCTATTGTCATAGTAGATTATCACATGTTTTGTGATTTCTTCCTTTATTCCTTTGAATAATTATTTAATCCATGCTATATTTATACAATTCATAGCAACAACCACATATTCAACTTCAACAGTAGACTATGTAATACAATTTGGTTTCTTACTAGTCCATGAGACTAATCTTTTTCCTAAGAAATATGCTCTACCACTTGTGTTTTTCTTATCATCAATGTTTCCAACCCAATCAGCATCTGTATAGGCTCTCAACTCAAACTTTTCATTCTTCTTGTGGTATAGACCATAGTCTTCTGTCCCTTTTAGATATTTCATAATCCTTTTAATAGCCATCAAGTGATTCTCCTTAGGATTTGTAAAAAATCTTGCAACAATCCCAACTACTAGTGCAACATTAGGTCTCCTATAAGCTACATATTGCAATTTCTCAATCATAGACGTATAAAATGTTTGATTTACCTTAGCAAAATCATTAGTTTTGGATAATTTGTGTCTTGTTTCCATGGGAGTGCTAACTAGTCTTTAATCATCCATACCAAAAGTCTTCAAGATTTCCTTTACATACTTGGACTGAGTAATGTAAAAACCATATTTCATCTAATACACTTGTAATCCAACAAGGAACTTTATCTCTCCAAACATAAACATCTCAAATTCTTTCATCATTTCATCTACAAATGTCTTACACAATGCATTTTTTCCTCTAAATATGATATCAACAAAAAATATTTCAGCTTGTAAAATTCCTTTACCTCCTTTAGTCTTCAAGTATATATTATTGTTGTCATTAGTCTTCTCAAAAAAAATCTTCATAAGATAGTTATGCAGTCTTTCATACCATACTCTAGGAGCTTTCTTTAAACCATATAAAGCCTAGTGCAATGTACATACCATTTTCTTATTGTTTGGATCAACAAATCCTTCAGATTGTTCAATGTAAACCTCTTCTTCCAGTATACCATTCAAAAATGTTGACTTAACATCCATTTGATCAATTTTAAATCCTTTGTGAGTAGAATAAGCAAGCAAAGCTCTTACTCCTTCCAAACTCACAACTGGGACAAATGTCTCTCCATAGTCAATGCCCTCTTCTTGTGCATAACCGTTACAAACTAATCTTTCCTTATTCCTTGTTACTTCACCATTATCATCCAATTTTATTTTTTATAGCCACTTGGTTCCAATAACATTATTATCCTCTGTTCTTGGTACTAATGTCAAAATTTTGTTCTTCTCAATCTAATCAATTTCTTTTTTCATTGCTTGAATCCATTCTTCATACTTTAGAGCATCCTTCACTAGTTTAGGTTCATTTATGCTTAACAAAAATGTGTCATTTTTCAATTTATTCCTTGTCATTGGTCCATCTTCTTTTCCTCCAATGATTTATTCAACGGGATGATGTGTTCTGACATATTTGGATAATCTTGGCTTTGTTCTTCTTTCTTCAACAATAGGTTGTTCACGAAGTTCAATCTCAAGTTTAGTGTGTACTTCTCTATTAGACAACTCAACATTCCTTTATTGTAATATGATCTCACCATCAGACTGTGTCTCATCTTCTGACTCCAGTTCAGCATCCATTGTATGTGACTCGGTAATCACTAATTCTTGTTGATTAGCAACTTGATTTTTAGAATCATTAGCATTAGCAGACATTCCTTCATAATAGTACACAAAGGTTTTGTAGTCTTTAAACTCCTTGTTTTGTTCATCTTCATGTATTTTTATATATTCGTCAAATTTTAGATTGGCACTTTCCACAATTTTGTTAGTATTAGTATTTAAATACTTATAAGTTTTTCTTCTTGTGGAATTTCCTAGAAATATGCCTTCTATACTTTTAGAATGAATTTTATCTTTTATGTTGTCCTTTAGAATGTAACACTTGCTTCCAAATATCTTAAAATATTTGACATTGGGTGAGTATCCATACCATAATTCAAAAGGTGTGATATTTGTACCTTTCTTCACTTGTACTTGGTTCAAGGTATAGAAAGATGTACTTAAAACTTCTCTCTAATATTTCAAAGCAAGATTCTTCTCCATCATTAGTGTCCTTGAACAATCTATCACAAATTTGTTTCTCCTTTCAACTATCCCATTTTGTGGAGGGGTCCTTGGTGCAGAAGTTTGTCTTTTGATTCCTCTATCATTGTAGAAATGATTGAATTCATTTGAAGTAAACTCTCCACCTTTGTTAGATCTCAGACACTTTAAAATTTTACCAATTTCCTTTTCAAATATTGCTAGATACTACTTAAACATTTGATAACCATCAGATTTTTCTCTCAAAAACATCATTGTCATCATTCTAGAATAATCATAAACAAAGAAAATGAAGTACTAGTCACCTTTGTAACTTTTCACATCAATTGGTCCACATAAATCATTATGAACTAATTATAAGATTTTATTTGAAGTATGAGTCTTACTCTTAAAACTAGACTTTGTCATCTTGCCTAATTGACATTGTTTATAAATCACATTATTAGGTTTCTTCAATTTTGGAAAACCTCTAACTCTTTTCATCTTAACATACTGATCTTTTTGGATTTGATTGTCTATATAATTTTTAGCATCAACATTTCAGATCACACTCTATTCTTACCATTCTATTCTTGCATTCTCCCATCCTGATGATGGATCATAGAATGTGATCTGAAATGTTGATGCTAAAAAATATATAAACTATCAAATCTAGAAAGATTAGTTTGTCAAAAATGGATTGTGGAAACTTGATAAAATTATTTTCGTCTTAATGATACTAACCAAGTTATTAAGATTTATATCACATTTTTGTTCCATAACCACGCATCATCAATTTTCACAACAAAACAAATTGCCTCAATCATATCAAGATAAAATAGATTACCTCTTGTCTGATCACCACTTCCAATGAGTTCACCATTAGCATCATAGATCTTAGCTTTCTTGTGTTCAAATTCAACTTTACATGAATTATGACACACTCAACAGATTATAGTTAAGACCTTCCACATAGTAAGAATTATTACATATGATCTTTTTTGATAATCTTATTGATCCTTTACCTTTTATTAGATAGGGTGCATCATTACCAAATCTAACACTATTTCCATTATAATGGTCAAGGATTTTGAACTTACTTTTGTCACCATTCATGTGATGGGAACATCCATTGTCAACAATCCATCTGAAACTCTTATTCACATAAAATACTAATACAATTGCCTCATCAGAATCAAAATCATATTTCATAGCAACATAAACAACTTCATCATCATGATCATCCAATTCATCATTAGATTCTTCTTCAACAATGTAGCAAGCCTTATTTCCTTTGTCATTGTAGTCTTTTCTACTCTCGTCTATTCTACCTCTATATTTGTCTCCATTTTTGTTATTTTTTTCTCAGGACATCTTGTTGCAATATGACCAATATCATGTCTAGAATGCCAATAGCAGATCTTTCCTTCAGCCACGAGATTAAGAAATACCTCCAAATCTCTTCTTTTTTGCTCACACACTAGATCTTCTACCCTTCACACTATTTCTTCTATCCTTGTATCTCCTTATATAGAGAATTTTGATCTTTTTCTACTTAATCACAGTCGTCCATCTTAGGGTTAGGTTAGATTCATTGAATCCTCCCTTCTTTCTATTATGTTCTCTCTAGAAACTTCTCTTACAATCCTCATTAAATTTGTTTTAAAATGGTTTATCTTGAATTTTTGCCACCAGCTCATCAAACTTATCTTCAACACACTTCACATAATTCAAGAAATTAACTTTGTTGTCTCAAATTCATCAAACTCTTTTTCCTATCACTCAACAATAACATGTTGTTACTCAACAATAACAATCTTCTGATGCTCATCCAACACTAGGTTGCTTGGCATGAACTAGGTCTTCACTCAATCATTACTGACATTCTCTGATGCTTGACACTTACTATATTTTACTACTGCTCAACACATACTAAAATTTACTTTGCTTGGTCACAACCAACTTTCTACTTAGCCTGAACTAAATGCTCAATTTGCATTGTTTTCTCAGTCAGGCTTGGTAGACACATTTTATTTCATAGTCTTCTTCTTGCCTTTTCTTAAGTAATCTTTCACTGTAGCCTTAAGTAGATAAATAATACATCATATCATCAAAGTCTTATTTGATCTTAGTGCTCTTTTTATACACCATATAGCCCAACCTTTCTCTAGGTACTCTTGTTATTCTTTCCTTTCAAATCATCTTCATCAATCAATAAAATGATAGCATTCAGACTAAAAAATAAATTGTCTTACCAGCAAGTAGTAGATTTGACATTAGTGACAAAATAATTATTTTTCCATGATAGGCTCTAACACTTCAACAATCTTTTTTTTCAACAAATTACAAGCAAGGATGTCATATTTAAGGAGGGAGAAGCATGGGACGGAAACATTGATAAGGTAATCACAATTGGAGCACCAATACCTAATGAAAAAGAGCATGAAGATTAAGTGGATAACCCAAACCAAGTAGGAGCAAGCACTCCACAATGAAATCGTGGATAGGGTCGATCATCAAATCATGAAAATCAAGACACTCCAAGTGTAAGTAATACACCTTCCACAAGAAAAGGTAAAAATATGAGAACTTTGAAAGTTATTTATGATCAAGAAGAAGATACTTTGGATTTTGGTTCAAATTTTACATTTTTCTCTTGTAATCCATTGTGTTTTGAAGAAGCAGTTAAGGAGAAACATTGGATCAAAGCCATAGATGATGAAATTAAATCCATTTAAAGGAATGATACATGGAAGCTTGTAGATCTACTTGAAGGTAAAGATTTTATTGGAGTTAAATGGGTTTTTTAAACCAAATTTAATGCACAAGGTGAAGTTGAAAGGTATAAAACTATATTGGTAGCAAATGGTTTAGATTATAATGAAACATTTTCTTTGGCTGCTAGACTTGATACAGTTAGAATGGTTTTAGTTATAGATGCACACAATGGTTGGAAAGTTTTTCAAATGGATGTTAAATCATCTTTTTTGAATTTTTTTCTTGAGGAAGAAGTTTATATTTAACAGCCACCAGGTTATGAGGTATATGGGAATAAAACTAAAGTATGCTAATTGAAGAAGGCTCTTTATTTTTTGAAGCAAGCTCCTAGGGATTTGTATAGAAAAATTGATTCATACATGACAAGTAATGGTTTTTGCAAGAGTCTTGACAAGCCCACTTTGTACACAAAGATTAACAAAGAAGGTTAGATGTTGATTGTATGCTTACATATCGAAGATTGGATTTTAAATAGATATTTTTCTATAGGCATGTTTAATAAATCCATGATGGAAGAATTTGAAATGATTGATTTAGGTTTGATGGGATATTTTATGGGTATTGAATTTTTGATTAAGTAAAAATAGGTTTTTAAGGATGCAAAACCTTTTACATCATACAAAATAGAAAAGCTAAAATAGCCCTCAAGAGACTATGCATCAGTGCCAAAAAAATAAAACCAACTATGACAAGTATCCTTAAAACAACAAAAAGGAAGAAAAGATAGCAACAAGACAACATAAATGTTGGAATTACAATAGGAAAGGTAAACTTCTAGGGGTGAGGGGGGAGCAGGGGTTGAATCAATAGTTTACACTAGGACCCATAAAACTTTCACCACACATCCATCTCATACATTTAGCAAGTAAATTGAAACCCTCCAATGAGAAGGTAAAACTGGGGTGAGGATGACACCCACAAATCTTCACTACTACAATAATAAAGTGTATCCAATGAAGGTTACAATTTTTTGACCATGAAACATGATCTACCCTATAAAAGGTTTTCCCTATTAAGGGCTTACAAACATCGTTAGTTCTTACCCTGTTAGAGGATTTAAACACCCTATTAGAAGTGTGTCTGGTTATATGGAGTTGCATCTATGCTTGGCTTCTGAAGAGTTTGAGTGGAAGGAGTGCTAGATACTGGTAAGGTTATCAGGGCTTGTATAGTTGTTTGCTCCTTCAATTGTGGTGTCATCTCACTCTCTCCAGGCTTGCCCTATTCTTCCATAATTACTTGACTTGCACCTTGATCTTATGTTGTAGGCATAGATAAGTTTATATGACATGTTCCTTGTTGTTCTTTAGTAGTGATTTTTTTTTCTAGTCTATCCCTTGCAATTGTATCAACCTTTTTAGATGTGGCTTCTGGTATGTTGTCCAAAGGTTATACATGAGTGACTTGAGGGGGCATTGTAGGTGGTTCTTATGTATTCACCTTATCTCTTTTAGTATCAGTCGCTATCTTCTGTAGCTCATCCATACTGACCAGTACAAGATTATCACAAATTTTTGCTTGTAGTGTGGACTAATCTAGTATTTACTTGAGATCTTCCTCTATAAGGAGATTGATGTTCTAAGCTAATAGATTAGAAAAATTCTTAACTATGATTGTTTTAGTGTTTTCACTTGTCACATGTTGAGGGCTAACACTCTGCAATTGTGTGTCTTGCACACTCTATTCTTCATGCTACTCTGGCTCAACTATTTTCTTGTCATCTGTGTGCATTTTAGTTCATCCCTCAATAGTATCATCATGATCATCTTCTTCATCATCATCCTTTACCTCTATATGCTCTTCCTCACCTTTCATTATTATATTTAACCCATATGTAAGATTCCACATCTAAGTGGTCTTCTCAACTACATCCTCAATGTTATTTTGCAAAACGTTGAAGGCTTTGTATTAAGGTACAAACCTAACTACTTATTTCTTCATAGCCTTAGAAATTTTCCCTTAGTTAAAGCATCACTTGTGCTAGAGATGTCTCTCTTATTTGTCTTTCCAAGTTCAAACAATAGTGTCATTTCTACTCAACTCTATCATATAGGCTTTTGGACATTGAGTTGACAATCTCTAGTTGAGTAGTCTTGAATTTTGTCATCAATGCATATACAGCCTCCTCCACTTGATCTTTCTCCAATTTACCAAGATTATCAAAGTCTATATGTGAAAATCCTGATAAGTCTACACTATTCTTAACATTTTCACAAAGGTTTTCAAGATCTAATAAAGGATTGTGACTCACCACCTTAAATTGGATGTTGTCATCTAACTCTAATTTCTCCTCATTAGAGTCTTCTTGTGCCACATATTTCTGGTCTTTTATGCACTTGGCCTCCCTACTCTGCTTGTTTGGTCTTTTCTTTAGCTTTTTGTATAGTTACACATGTAGTAGCTCTTGTAGTAGGGTTGGTTTAGCTTGGTTTGATATTTTTCTTAGCCCTTGCCATAGGTTGGGCCTTTTTCTTCCTTTTCTTTTGTTATGTGAGAGTAGGTGCTTCCTTGGCTTCTTCTCCCTTGGCACATTCACCAAATTTAGTTTCCTCTTCCTACTGGTCTTCTCCCATACCTTGTGTCAAAGCTAGTGGTGCTTGTATTTGAGAATCCTTTTCATCATCTTCTTCCTCTTCTTCCTCTTCTTCTTCCTACTCGACATCCTCTCCAAATTTTTCTTTCAACTTCTTCACCAATTTATCTTTCTTATTTATAATAGAGGTTTTGTTTAATTCCATGGTAATTTTGGACTTAGCCAACTCATAGTTTCCAAATGCCTTGGCATTTTTGTCAACCTCTACTACCAATAAAGTTGTTATAGCTATAGAAGCTTCATCCACATTGATTTCATAACCTAAGGGTCCCAACCATCTCACACTTGGTGTAGCACCTTGGACATGTGTGTAGTCAGCATCCACTAGAAAATAGATATCATCATAATTCTTTTCTATTAGAGATATTGGTATTCTCATTCTCTTCTTCATTGACTACTAAAAGTCCTCAAAGTAGCTAGTCATTACAAATTCAAAATTCTTTCCTAATTGCTCAATATACTCACCAATCTACACTACCATTAATCTATTTGTTTTCCATGCAATTGTTCCAAAAGTAGGAAAAAAAAATTTCACATAAAAGAATATGCATATCAATATAGAACCAAATTTACATTGTGCACTCTTTTTCTTTCTGATTTCTCTAAGGTTCTCAACTAGTTGTTGTAGTTGGATTTTCGCTAGATCATATGTATGGTCTTTCTTTGCAATTTTATATCCCACATCTACAACTATATAGGGTACATTGTTTAATCTACTAGATTGATAGAATTTGTGTGAAATAACCCTAACAAAAAACTCTATCAATGGCTCAATAATTGTATCAATAGTTATACCTCTCTTGTTCCACATAGCTCTAGTGTTCTTCTCAATGACCTCTTTTGAATCACTTCTCAGTGTCTTAGGCTGACTTAGGGTTGGATGACTAGTGCCCCTAAGAATTATTCTCTTGGTTATTTTGATAAGTCCATTTATCCATCCATAATGAACTATCATGTATTATGCTTAGGACTACCCTAATCCATTCTATTTAAAAGACATTTGGGAAATCTAGGGCTCATGTTAACCCTTTCTTCTCAAAAATTTTGAATTCCTCTTTCAAAACACCATTATCACAGAGTTTTTTGTATGCTTTCCTAATCTCCATATCACTAATGCTACCAATTTTGCAATTATAGCATTTTCTAACATCTTCTACCATTAAAACATTCGGTGGTATCATGGATAATGCACCAAAGGGGTCTTGCTTGTAAGTGATGCTAGGAATAGATTTGAAAATGGGTTGCTTAACTTCATTACTAACCAGCTAAACATTTGAAACCTCCTTACCCTCTACATTGTTTGAACTAGATGTCATTTCATACAATTAGGGTTTATGGAAATATAAACTGTGTAGCTCAGCTCTTGATAAATACCTTATAAAATATGATGAACTAGTGTTGATTCATTGCTCAAACCTTCTACAATCACTTTGAATGGTTTTTCAGATCGCCTTCTGCTCTCCTTGCTCTTTCTCAATTTTTAAATGATGAAAAATGAGCTTAAAATAGATAAAATACCCTTTAAAACCCTACAATAAATGTTGAGTGCTTACATAGCTATAAGCTTAGCATAAACTAGTTTCAAGCTTTCTTGACATCCATTAACATTTCAATCACTTAACAACCACTATGAGCTTGGCATCAACTAGCAACTCTATTAGCTTGGCATCTTCTAGTACTTTACTCAACACACATAGGAATTTTTTCATACTTAATAGAGACATGAAAACTTAGATAATTTTCTTGAATTCCTAACAACATCTTGAATCCTTGTTCATGCTTATATGATCTTTTCAATACTAAATTCCTTTGGAACTAATATATAATATAACTTTAGTTCTTCTCTTGCTTCATCTAGTTGATGTAGAATGTGTTGTATTTCAATTCCCTGATTCTCAATAATCTTTCCCAACTTTTAGACTTCCATTTTAAGATCTTTCCTCAAAGCTGCAAAGCTTCTCTTTTAGAGAACAAGGATCTAATACCAATTGTTATAATTACAATAAGAAAGGTAAACTTTTGATTGGGGGGAGTGAATCAGTAGTTTACACTAGGACCAATAAAACTTTCACCGCACATCCATCTCATACATTTAACAAGTAGATTGAAATAGCATGTGAAACACATACATCTAAAATATGTAATCAAGTAAACATTCACACATATATGACACTAAATATGGTTACCCAGAAACCCTCCAATGAGAAGGTAAAATTGGGGTGGGGATGACATCCACAAATCTTCACTACTGTAGTAATAAAGTGTATCCAATGAAGGTTACAATGTTTTGACCATGAAACATGATCTACCCTATGAAAGGTCTGCCCTGTTAAAGGCTTACAAAGATTGTCAGGTCTTACCCTGTTAGAGGATTTCAACACCCTATTAGAAGTGTATCTGGTTAAAGGACTTTAACTCATAATTAAGTAAGCACCCTATTAAAAGATTTTAATACAGCCTATTAGGACTACTCTATTAAGAGATTTTGACTAAAATCACCTGTTAGAATGTCTCAGCATTGATCTTTTGGTTAGCACTTTATTGCTTGATAACAAATCACCTCTACCGATGTATCTTCAATCCTTCTTGATCAAATGTCTCTTTGTTGTATCCTTTTCCTTTCCTCTATTCTACTCTAATTGATTCAACATGCAATCTCAATTCATAACTCCTTAGTCACCATGAATGCTCTATTTTTTGCATCCAAACTACTCTCTTTGCAACATAGATAGTTTAGGGTTTTCCCTCCTTAAAAATATTTTGGTGACTTAGGGTTAGGTATGAATCTACAGTTGTGATTCATCCATTTTTCCACTTAAACCTTCCCTTTTCTTGATTGGTTGTATGTAATTGCATAGGGAATCCAACTTTAGATTCATCCTTATCTCCAAAATATCATAATTCATCTTTAAGTCAACTCAAAAATGTTTACATAGTTATTTGTGCCATTATAAACAAATATGTCAAAATTGTGTCACTTGGCATCTAGAGTCTCTAATGCTCGGCATATACTAATCTTTTTGTTATGACTTGACATCTATATCACTCGGCACACTCTGCTTACTCAACTTCTATGTCACTTGGCATATACTATCTACTCGACACTTGAGTGACTTGGCACATGAGTGGCTCAGCATTCACTATGGACTTAGCATACTCTATACTATACATGTTGTGCTCAACATTTACTACTTGTTTGGCATGAACTAAGTAAATAACTTAAGTGTTTTGACACTTACTTGTCAAAACCAACCTAAAATCAACAATAAAGACAACATTGAGACAACTATAAGGTCTTCAATAAATCAATAGCCTAATCAACTAGGATATTTATATTCATTGCAGAGGCCCTTGACTCATCAATTTCTTTGTCATCCATATACCCTTTGTCTTCTTTGAATTTTCCCTTATGCATTTACTGGGGCCTTGATCCTCTTTCATATCCTTAGAACCCTAAATTCTCCCCTGTTCCAATTTGTCTAGTAGATTTTTGATATTCTCTACAATAGTCTTCAAGTTGGAATAACTCTTATTTACAAGTTTCTTTACCACATTCTTAGTACTATCAAGTCTATTTCCCATCACATCCATCCTTTTCTAAATGTCCTTAACCATTTTCTCCATAGCTCCATTCTTAGCTTCTAGAGGTGGGACTCTCTTCATTAAATTCTTGACTTCTTTAGCATTCCCAATTACATCTAAAAGCCTATCCAAATGTTGTCCTACAGTCTTCTCACATCTAGTAGTCCTACTAAGCTGATCAAATTCCCTTCTCATATCCTATTGTAGACACTACAAATTGTTCTAAACACTACATTAATTCATTTAATATTTCTCTTGACATTATAATTAATTATTTATTAATTAATTATATTTGTCATAGTCTGCTACTTATTTAATTAAATTTATTTAATTAAATAAGTTCACTTTCCTAAGGTATTTAAATTTAATTTAAATACTTCCATCCCTAATGTGTTAAATTTATTTAATGCATGATCCTCCATAAAATCCCCTTTTAAATAAATTCTAATTTATTTAATTCCCTTCATCTCATTAAATTCTCTAATCCTATGATTAAATTAAATCTTATTTAATTTAGTCTTAAACCTAGCCTAAGACCTAATCTACACCCATCACTTTCATCTTCCTAAGCCTATCCACTACTTAATCCCACTTAATTTTCCTAATCACCTTGCTAAACTCCCCTTTTAATCCTAAGTGTGTGCTCACAAATGTGTGAGAAACTCACACTTCCCACACCCCTCACACTTCTCACACCTCTTACACATTTGTCCCCCTTCACTTGAGAATCAAGGTGTCTCACACACATGTGAGAAGCCTTGATCCTCCACACCTCTTACACCTATCATTGACCCATCACATCAAAGGTTTCTCACACATGTCTGTGAATCTTTCCTCCTTTGAATGGTCAAAAACCCTAATCTACATGGAGTCCACTTGGCCTCCACCTCATGGACACCTTATTGATCCTGAGAGATCCTAACCCTTCATCTTACATTGAATCTCAACCATCTATTTCATCTCATCCTATAAAAGGAGAACCCTCTCCTCATCTCCATAAGCACTATCTAGTCCATTGTTATGTTGTAGGATTCGTGAGCAACCACATACCCTCAACAACAACAACATCAACACTTCTTAATTTTGGGGAGGTTTGCATGTGTTGTATTGAGTATATTAAGTTGGCTTCTTATTTTTATTTCAATACATTTGCATGATTTCTCCATGTCTTTCATATTTGAGGTTTGCATGAATATGTAGGAATAGGCTTAGTTGCGTACTATTTATTCCTTAGTTGCATTTTATGTAATACATTTTGGCACAGTTGGTGGGACCCATGTCCCTTTTCCATTTAAAAAATCGATCAAAAATGTTGTATTTTTGGTAAAAATTTGTGCATTGTCATCTGCGCAGATGATTCGTTGTCTCCATAGATTGTCGTCTCTGTAAATTGTTGTCTCCACAATTTGGCATCTCTGCCTGTTTAAAGTTTTTTTTTTTAATTCTATTTTGTCGTCTTCATAGTTTCGTCATCTCTGAGTTACAATCTGTCATCTCTGTAATTTTATTACTTTGTCATTTGTGTTGTGGGTGGCCAAAAATTTGTAATATTTGTGAACTGTCATCTTTGATGTTCCATCATTTGCACATACTAAATTGTCATCTATGCTATTTAACCTATTATGTTGTCTATGTTGTGGGCAACTGAAAATTAGTCTTTTTTATAAACTGTCGTCTCCATCTCTGAATTGGCATCTTCATTGTAGATTGTTCTTTGCATTTTCCTGATGACCCACTATTTTGGCATCTATGACTTTCTGGTAAGCCTTCATTTTGGAGTTTTTTTTGTGAGGCTAATCAAGTTTTTTTTTCTTGTAGATTGGATCATTTTAGAAGCACTTAACCATGTTTTCTTGTAAGTTTTTCTTAATGTTTTATTTCTCTCGGGAATGAACTTGAATGCTTAACTATTTGTCTTTAAATGAATATTACACTTAATATGATAAATCAAACACACTCTTAAATGGCTAAACATAAAACAAGAAAATCCAATCTTGAATGCATAATCAATTGAACAAAGACCTTTCATTTGGATGAAAGTTATTAAAACACAATCTTGAATTCCTTAAGAAAATTCACAAACTTTTTTTTGAATGAATGCCTACAAGTCAAATACATTTTTGAATGCATAAAGGTCAAAGAACAATGTTATGATACACATTTCAATTTGAGTTTAAAATGAATCTCATCAAATCTTGAATTCTCAAGGATCAAAGAACATTGTAGTAAACATCTGGATTTGGTGCTTAAAATGAACATACACTCAATCTTGAATGCATAAAGGAATTGACTCTTTTCTTATCAAATTTCTTATGTTGACGATGCTCAATTTTCTTATGTTGGAAAACTCTCAATTTTTATTATGTTGACGACATTGTCAAGTTGGAAAGAAAATTGCATGCTTAAACACGAGTGTCTTCAAGAGTAGATTACAAAACTTAAACCTTCATTGAGAAAAAACAAGTGTCTTTTAACCCCAAGGCCACTTATGTATTCTCTCCTCTCGCACCTTCGGGTGATCTTGAGTGCACAAAAAATAAGTGGTCTTTTTTTTTTTTTTAAGGAGGCCTACTTGGGAATTTCATCACCCCTTGGGACAATCTCAACTCTATCATTCTGGTAGAGTATAAATATTGGGAGGTGAATCGAAAGACACCTCTCTTGGAAGTAAAATCTTGTCACTTTTGGCTAAGCCCCAAAGAACTTTATACCTTTGGGAAGTAAATTTGGAGATTTGGGTTACTGTCTCCTCCTAGCTATGTGGCATTATTTTCTTTCATCTACAGATTTGGGCCTCACATACCTTGCATATATCGAGGACACCCCTAGCAGAGCTTGTATATCCTAGTCAAAGCCTTATAGGATTGTTGGTGTGTTCTACGTACTTGAATGTTCAAAAACCTCCCATTTGAAGTGAACACGCATCATCTAAACTTTTCTTGTATATACTTCATTGAATGCTTTGCATGTTATGTTTCAAAAAAACCCAAAAAAAAAAAATCATAAAAGTTAAAAAATCAAAAAAATCAAAAAAAATGTCAAAAACAACAAAAAAAGTATTGTTTTAAGTCCTCTTAGTCAAGTTGTCCACATCAATTCCACATCACTTCTTGTATCATCAAATTCATCACCCTCATGCATCTCTTATCTTAATCATTCAAATCATTCCTCAAAGTCTTAATTATCTCTATTTGTCCAAATCATTTCCTCAATCATCTTATTCCTTCAATCAAATACATAATCTTCATCCTAGTCAGGATTCATAATCCAAATCAAGATCCAATTTCCTCATCCAATCTCATAATTTATGCTTAAATCAATCCTTCAAATCATCATCCTTCTAATCCAATCCCTTGCCAAACTCATTCCTTTCTAATCAATTCCTAATTCAAATCCATTTACATCTTCAATCCAAAATCAATCAATCTTTCTAATTTCATCTATTCACATCTTCTTCTAATCTTCTACTTTGGACTTAGGACCACCATCATAATGCTTGGACTTTAATCCTAGTTATCTTGAAAAAACCCAAATCTTAACAAATTTATCTCAAAGCTTCATCAATATCAAATAAAATCAAATCCAATCAATATCAAGTCAAATTTAAACCAAATCAAATTAAAACAAAGTCCAAAATTGCTCCTAGTCCCAAGTTCATATTTCATCCATCATCAAAGATTTCATCACTCTTTGTCTAAGTTCCATGGATACAAATTGGCTTCATCAAATGGTTGAAGATCTTCAAAGGAAATCCGAAGTTATACCTCCTATTCAACCTACATATCAAATCACTCCTCAAAACTTCATATACAATTCTAATATGTCTCACATTTTCTATTCTTCCTCTACCTTTGATAAGGGAAATCCACCTCATTATCCTTCGTAGGATTCTGTTCATAGCCCACACAAATCCTCAAACAGAAATGTCATTGCCAAAGAAATTGAGGAACTAAAGAATTCCATCTTGATCCTAGCAAATCAAAAGAAAAAGTCCATCTTCCATGACTTATGTCCTCTTCCCCCATTTTTTGAAGACCATGATCCTCATATCCCATCTGATCCAAATCCTTCATGTAATTCCCCATACTTCTAGCTTAATGTCCAAAACCATCATCCTAATCCCCTACCCATACTTCCACCTTCACACAATCCTAATCCTCCAAAATCAACATCATCCCCACCTTGTAATAGGTTTATCTCACTAGAAACTTTGTCTAAATACAAAAACAAAAATAAAGTGATCCAATCACCCAAAGTCATACACCCAATGCCATCTCAATAACTTGTTCCAAAGCAAGCCATTAAGGATTGCTTTTCTCCTCTAGATTCGAGAATTTCCCCCTCCCATTATTCCCTTATCCCTCAAGATAAATTTATCCCTCTTAGTCCATCTCATGATTCCCTTCCTAATCAAGATCAAGACATTCCATGTATCACACATATTATTGATTCCATTCCATCGCAAGAGTTAGCGTCCATAGATCCTCCACTTCATGAAGATGCTCCTTCCACTCCATCCACTAATAATCCTCCATGTCAAGATCAAATCACTCCATCTCATGGTTCCATTCCTTCCACTCCATTACATGATCCTATCCCACTATATGATCCAACCATTCCTTCCATTCCACCACATGATCCTCTTTTAAGTCAAGATCAAAGTACCCCTTCATCCATATAAAATCATATTATCCCTCATAATCCCCCTCATGATCCTCATCCTCCACAAGATCCTATCACACCTATCCAATCCACTCATAAACCCCATATACATGGACTCACATTTTGTGTTGAAAATAATACGTATCCAATTGAAGAAATAATGTCTCAAGATGTTGGTACACCTTCCACTCCTTCCAAACCCAAATATTCCCATCATCCATATTCCAAGTCCATTTTGGCACCTTATATCCATCATTTGCTTCGTTCCTCACTTCCATCCACTTCGGGTCCTTACATTCATCCATCCACCATATCCAATTCTTCCACTTAATCCCCTCATGCTCCTAATAAAGATCAACAAAGGAACACATCCTTGAATTCCTTCCAATGTTCACCCTCCATAACTTCATCCACTATATCTCCATATCATTTAACTTAATGTACCCATAGCATGGCCAATGGAAGCAAATTGGATGCCAAAGATAAGAGAATGAAGCAAAAAATCTGCAAAAATTGAAGGATCAACATGTCACCTCTAAAAGACATGTCCAAGAAAAGAAAAATATGGTCCAAAACAAAATCAGGAGGCTGCAAAGGCTAAAAATGAAAAATGCAAAAATTATGTGGATTCCAAAGTTACTTAATGAAGCAATGAATCTCAAAGAAAGATTCAAAATGACATCCAATTTTGCTAATCCAAAGGCTTCCCTCATTCATAAACCATCCAAGCTTCCATGTTTCAAATTCATTTTGGGTCCTTATATACCCAAATCCACCATCCTAAATCCATTTTCTCCTTCATCCATTTTGGGTCCCTATATCCCAAAATTCAAACTTTCTCCTACATATCCTCTAAAATTTCCTCCTTTCCATCACCCTTCAAGGTGTGTGTCAATGACGATCTTTCCACCTCTTTCATCCACCCATTCACAAGTCTTCCTGTATATGCTACTTTAGTATGTTAGAAACACAAAATTAAAACAATCAAAAAGCATTTGCATACTAATTTAACATAACTTCATGAGAGACAAAGTGAAGTCCTCAAATGAGAATATGAGCCATGGATAGGCTCTCTCAATAAGGATGATCACTTGATGTAGAGGTGTGTCTAATAGCTAAGATGGCTTGATTATGTATGTATGCTCAAATGCTCAAATGGGCTTCAATGGAGGATTTTTGATAGATTTTGGTCAATGGATTTGATGTAAAAATGGCTTCTCAAAATGGCATTATGGCTTTACTTTCTAGATTGTGTTAAAATGGCTTGGGAGAGGATTCCTTAAATAGGAAAAGGGCTTGAGGGATCAAAGGCTAGGATGAAAGGATGGGAGAAATCTTATGGAAGGTTTAGATTGAATGAGAGGAGAGCACATGGATTGTGCTTTCTTAAAGCCAATCAGGGAGTGACACATGTCACAGGGTCATTGGTTAGATCAAGAGGGGTTGAGGGGTCAACAAAGGAGGCTCAAAGCTCATAAAGACCCTCATAATGGCTTGTAAGAGCAATGAATGGGCTTGTAAGAGTCATTTATGGCTTTGTGGGCTTCATAAAGTTTTATGGTTGGGATATTTGTGAGAGAGTTGAGATATTTTGACTTGGGTTGGATTAAGAAAGTCTTAAGCTTGACTTAGGAATGTGCAAATGATTAAGGCTTGGATTAGGCTTGGGTTAAGATTAGATTAGGCTTGTTAGAGATGGGCAAGTGGATAGCATTTAATGAGGGTGGGTGAAGGAGGAGATATTTGTTGGCTTTGGCTTGGGTTAGCAAGTCTTAACCCATGTTTAGGGAATGTGACAAGGTTAGGAGGGGATTAGGATTAGGATTAAAGATAAGGATTGACATCTTCTAGAAGAGTCTAGGCTTTGGATGAGGATGAAGACTTTCTAGAAGAGTCTAGAACTTCCTAGGATGAGGATAAAAAAAGTTTTTAGGAAATAAATAAAGTTTTATTTATTTCAAGGGTTTGGGTTGAGGAGATATTTATTAAAATATTTTTAATAAACATGAGGATTAATATTTAATCTTAATTAAATATTTTGAGTTGGGATTAGGGGTAGGAAATGATGGGATTAGCCTTTAATCAAAATTAAAGAAGGATTAGAAGATTTTGGAAGAGGTTAGTAGTCTTAAGGAAATTGGCCAAGTTTTGGGCAAAAAATAAATTATTTATTTATTTTGGGATTTTTGGTCAATTTATTAATTAAATAATTAATAAATAAGGAAACAATATTTAAATAAGATTTAAACATGTTTGGGAGGGATTCCTTAATTAAATATTTTTAATTAAGATAAAGGGATTTAATGGCATAAAAATAAATTAATTAATTAATAATTAATAAATGATGATGTCATCAGGGACTTTTTTTTCAAAAAATAAAAATATTTTATTTTCTAAAGGATTTTTAGGTGTCTACACTTCCAACCTAGCATCCATCAACCATGTCTTCCTCCCAACCACTCCACTCCCCATTAATCCAAACTTTTTCATAAGTCATTATCCTCCACTCACTATCCTACCAACATCTATGAGAAAATGGTCAAAACTCCTTGAAGATAATAAAGAAAGAGAAATAAAAAGGGATCCCACCCATATATCTTGATGCTTGTGTCCTCACTTTATTTTCCTATAATGTATCCAATGTCTTCCTATTCCACTTATCCATCAATTAACTTTTCCTCTTCCACTTGCACTCTACACTAGGGGCAAGCTCCATCCATATTGCACTACCTTACATACTTCCATCTACCGTTCATCATTCTTTTCCATCTCTAATCTTGACTTTCACTTTCCTTTCATCCATCCATATGCACTTTCCATGTCCCTTTCTCGTTATCCATACATTATCCTATATAATCCCATAATCCTTTCATATATTTGATCTTGACATTATATCCATATCTTGCATCCCATAGTCCTTGTCATGTTCATTTCATCCATTTTCCATCCATACTCCTATATATTCCATCCTTCTTTCATATGTCCTTCATTTTGGTTATCCCATCCATCCCATCCACTTCATATCCCACATTTTATCCGTATCATTGCCCCTTTTCCATACCCTCCCTCCCATATCCCTACTTCATTCCACTTTCATACCCATGCTCATGATCACTATTAGAGGCACAATACAAAAATGTTCATACGTGCTTTGGCAGAGTGCATGCCTTCTCTTCCTCCATACGCTAGCCTTCGTACCCTCTTTCCATTTTCATGCATCCTTTCCCACCATATTTTCTTCCATTTTCCTATCCTTGGTATGGGGCATTTGAACTCCTTTGAAACATGGTCCTAGGCTCCCCATTGTTCGATATCATTTCCTTTGGTCCTCCATATTATTCCTCCATTCAGATATCTCCACCCTTCCCATCCATTTACCATCCCTTGGTTATCCCTTGTCATTGGTTCTAATCTATTCCACCTTCAATCAATTTTTATTTCTTCTAATCCATTCAATCCAATTCATTTATCCTCTAATTCAATCAATTTTCCCTTCTTCTAAATCCTTTCACATCAAATCAATTTATATTCTACTCTAATCATTTGTCATCCTATCAACATCATTCTTCCAATCTCATCCAAGTTCATTCTTCCAATTTCATTTCAATTCCATCTATTCATCAAAATCTCCAAAAAATCAAAAACATCAAAAAAATCTCAATCAATGTGCAATCAATACTAATCCAATCAATCTAATCTAGCAATCTTGTACATCAATCCTTAATTAATTCATCAATTTGAACCCATTAGTTGATGATTAATTAACCATATTTGAACATAATCATGGGATGTTTCCTTCCCAATCCTTGGATGTGCATTTTACTTATCATTAACTTTGTCATCCTCAATCAATCATCATCAATCAATCCATTAATTGGTTTTCAGCTTGACTAGGGCAAAATTTTGGTTTGCTTTTGGTTTATTGTGCATGATTGCTTGTTACTTGTATGTATTCATATTTTTTGCATTTATCATGGTCTTTTCATCCTATTGTCCCAAGGAATCATGGTCTTCCATGTCATGGTTTCATAAGGCCTATGGTTGTACTAGACCCCTTTTTATCACATACTTGATACATTGTCATCTTGGTTCCTCTTACCTTGGTGCATAGTGTTGAATACAATATCAAACTTAGTTTGTTCACATCATTGCGGCATAACTTTATCAATCTTATCATTTTCCACTCCCTTCCATACTCTCATCCATTTCAAGAGCACATTCATGTTCTCCTAACCCGCATGTCCTCTTGAAGGGGCATACCATTCCACCCTCGTCATCCTTCCTCATCCTTCTATGACTGGTGCATCATGCTACTAGTCTTATCCTTCCATCCACTATATTTTATTTTTCTTTGATATAACATTACTAATTCAATATGTAAGAGGGGCAAAATGTAGACACTTAAAATTGTTCTAAACACTATATTAATTCATTTAATATTACCCTTGACATTCTAATTAACTATTTATTAATTAATTATATTTGTCATATTCTGTTACTTATTTAATTAAATAAGTTCACTTTCCTAAGGTATTTAAATTTAATTTAAATACTTCCATCCCTAATGTGTTAAATTTATTTAATGCATGATCCTCCATAAATCTCCTTTTAAATAAATTCTAATTTATTTAATTCCCTTCATCTCATTAAATTCTCTAATCTTATGATTAAATTAAATCTTATTTAATTTAGTCTTAAACCTAGCCTATGACCTAGTCTACACCCATCACTTTCATCTTCCTAAGCCTATCCACTACTTAATCCCACTTAATTTTCCTAATCACCTTGCTAAAATCCCCTTTTAATCCTAAGTGTGTGCTCACACATGTGTGAGAAACTCACACTTCCCACACCCCTCTCACTTCTCACACCTCTTACACATTTGTCCCCCTTCACATGAGAATCAAGGTGTCTCACACTCATGTGAGAAACTTTGATCCTCCACACCTCTTACACCTATCATTTACCCATCACATCAAAGGTTGCTCACACATGTGTGAGTATCTTTCCCCCTTTGAATGGTCAAAAACCCTAATCCACATGGAGTTCACTTGGTCTCGGCCTCATGGACACCTCATTGATCTTGAGAGATCCTAGCCCTTCATCTTACATTGAATCTCAATCATCTATTTCATCTCATTTCCTATAAAAGGAGAACCCTCTCCTCATCTCCATAAGCACTATCTAGTCCATTATTATGTTGTAGGATTTGTGAGCAACCACATACCCTCAACAACAACAACATCAACACTTCTTCATTTTGGGGAGGTTTGCATGTGTTGTATTAAGTATATTAAGTTAGTTTCATATTTTTATTTCAATACATTTGCATGATTTCTCCATGTCTTTCATATTTGAGGTTTGCATGAATATGTAGGAATAGGTTTAGTACTATTTATTCCTTAGTTACATTTTATGCAATACACCTGCATCTATTCTTTCATGCTACTAATGTTTCTTTTTACCACACCAAGGTTACAAAATATACCCTTCATATACCTCTAATCATCCTAGGCACTGTACTGATTTAGGTTTTTGTCATCCATATCTAGAGTATCTTTTTCAGTGTCCACCTCCTTGATTCCTTTTATCCTTGGCCTTTCCTTTAAACATCCCATTCTTACCTTTCTGATCTTTCTTTTGTATCAGGAGCTCATCATCCAAGGGAATGTTTGTAACTCTATCAATCTTCTTCCCACTAGTTCTAGTATTAATCCTACCAGTTTTTCTCTTAGTCTTCTTTCCTTTTTCCTCCACCAAATCCTCATCTATCCCTATCTCTGTATCATAATATATCTCATTTATTTTCCTTTTCTTAGAAGACAAGCTCCTAAGTGAAATATTTTTCCTCTTCTTGTCCACCATCTCATCTTCTTCCTCCTATGTATCCTCATCATAAGCTTCATCCAAATCACTCCCCTCCATTTCACATTCCATAGTTTTTTTCTTATTTGGGGTCTATCCACTTTTTTAGACATAAGAAGATTCATAATTATCACCACCAAACCCTCATGGTAGGCATGATCCCCTTTAGGGTCATTCTGAAGAGCTAAAATGGTATTATCTAGTTATCTCCTAAGGTAGAAAGGGAAGTTTATTCTAACGCTATTTCTAAAGTGATTTACTAGCATGAAGTGGTGCCCATAAATCATTGTAAAATGAACATCGAGAGTTAAATATTAAATCACAACAAACATAATAAACCTCCAAGGTTTGGAAATAGAATGAGGGCTAAAATAAGAGTTTCTAATTTTGGCCAAACTATTCCTCTCCTTTGTTGACTTCACAAACTCATCCACAACATGATCAAACGCCTTCTTATCATTGTAGAAGTTGATCTCATCCATATCGAGGCTAGTGGCTTTAGCAATAATATCCTCTTTGACATCCATTCTCTGATTTCCCACCAATATGCTACAATTTTTCCATGTCCTGATGAACTAGTGGGTTATGGATAGATTATTGCAATTTAATTTCTCTATGAAACCCATAAATTTTTCCTGTTCTAGATGTCCCAAATTTTTGGCTTCTGCTTCCATTCCTTGAAATTTATGGGCTCAACCTCTTTCTCTTACCACCCATATTCCTCAATCTACATAAATTCCTAACCATCCCAACAAGCTTGAGCAAGTTGGAGATCTTTGTTACTAAATAATAGTGTTCTTTCCTCTTTTGCAGAAATACCCATAATCTATATGGTAATAAGTAAATTGTCTCATCAAACGTAATCATAATTCACAACCCCTAATTCTAGTGCATATCATAATTACTCCTAATTCATATTTTCATCATTATTAAAACACTTTTGCCTACTTCCAATTCTATCATACTCTATCAAAGATAGCCTGTCAGTAGGCATGTTATTACTATAATTCCATGTCATCTTTATATGATTTTTACAAGACACATTCATTTCCCAGTCAAACACTTTGTTGGTTTCTCTAAAATTATGGGAAATAAAACATTCCACAAAGGATTAATCAAATTAATAGCCTTGCAAATAGTATTATAGATGGTCCATGAAGGATTATTAACTTTTTTAAGTTAATTAATAATATTTAGGGAGTCCCCTTCAAGCCAAATTTTCTCCATACTCATACTCTTGTCATATAATAATCCATAAAGATCCTCAATAGCTTCCACAACATGATTGGTCTTCTCGCCAATAAGAATTTCCATAGCACCCATACTATCCCCATTTTCATTTTGATAACAATACTTCACCCCATCACTGGTCTTCCCTTTGAAGCCCCATCAATATTAATCTTATACCATCCCTTTGGTGGACAATCCCATCTAGCTAAGCTTCTAAGACTTCTTTCACTTTGAGAGTAGTTGACCCCTTCCAAATTCCAATTCTTAAATACTTTGGCTTCCCACTCATCATAAGGCTCTTGACCTTTCCCACTTATCCTAATATTCTCAAGCACCATATTATTTATCTTATGACATATCTTATTGGAATTTGTCTCCTTACCCCTAAAACCCTATCATTCTTTTCCTTCCAAACACCCCAACATAGATAAGGAAGAATGTAATTCCATAAATTAATAATCAAAGCATTACAGGAAGTGTTAGCTTAAAGAATAAATTTGACAACTGAGTGTCAATACACTTAACCAAGATCAAGAGTAAGTGTCGAGTAAGATAAAGTGCCAAGCTATAACAAGTGCCGAGTGTAACAGATGCCGAGTGTTAACAAGTGTCGAGTGTAACAGATGCCGATTGTTAACAAGTGCTGAGTGTAATAGGTGCCGAGTGTTAACAAGTGTCGAGAGCAACAGGTTTCGAGTGATACAGTTTTGTTTAGGTGCCGAGCTATCCAGGAAATAGCATGTGCCGAGTATCAGCAATACTTCAGGAGCCAAGTAACTCAGTAAATCAGCATAAAAGTTTGAAATTGCACAAATTATGATGCAAATAGTTTTTGCAGCCGACAAAAGGTAAAATTCGAGGGATTCAATGATAAAATCGAATATTTTATTTTTCCCATGCAATTCACATGCAGCCAATAAGAAAAATGCTAAAGTCATGCAACCAATCAGCAAAAGATAAGTATTGAGCGGAAAATGAAGATTGAATATGGATCGTAGATCCATACCTAACCCTAAATCTTCAAATGTATTTATAAGGAAGACAAAAATTCATTGTAAAGTGTAAGAGACAAGAGGTGTGAGAAGACATACAAGGGTTTGTAAGGAATTTTATTTTCAGAAGTGAGGATTATCAGATCACAAAAGGGTCTAGATCAGAGAAAGCAGAACAAGTGCCTGCAATCAGCAATCAAGGATTGTAATCAGTCAGGTTTAATTGTATCTAATACTCTCTATCAATTGTATTAGAATGAAAATCCTATGGTGATAGGTTAGCTTTACAGCTATTTTCTAAGATCCTTTTGATTAGGTGATTAAAATCCTTTAACAGGGTGACACTTCATGTTAAGTGTTTGTAAATCCTCTAACCAGGTCACTATTAATATAGTGTAAAGCCTTTAACAGGGTAGGCCTTTAAGAGGGCAAACCATCAGAAGTGGTTGAACAATATTGCTGCAGTAAATTTTTGTGGGTATCATCCCCACCCCAGTTTTACCTTCTTATTTTTGGAGGGTTTTTGGGTTACCAAATTCCAGTGTTAAGTGTTATTGATGCATGTGTTTTGTTACATGTTTATTTGATGTATTTACATGCATGCAATTTACTTTAAGTTAAAAGTTTTATTCACTAAAGTGTGATCCTTATGATTCACCCCCCCCCCCCCCCCCTCTCATAAGTACTCTTTCCATATTTGAATATTCCAACAATTGGTATCAGAGCTATCCAAGTTCTCACAAAAGAAAAGCCTAACAAATTGGAGGAAAAGATCTAAAGATGGAAGCTTTCAAACTCGGAAAGATCATTGAAAATCAGGTGATAGATGTGCAACTTGCTCTGCATAGCTTGGAGGAATTTAGAAACAAATTGAGAAACTCATTAAAAAAGAGGAACGATCTAGCCATAGCTGAAAATGATATACACTACAAGGAGATTGATACCACCAACATATTTTTCAGTGGAGACACTAAAGAGTTTGATACAACAATAGCAGAATTGATGGAGAAAAATAAAATTCAAGTAGATGAGATAAAATCTCTCAAGATGGAACATGAATCACAGGCTATAATTGATATGTGAAATTACTGAACAAAAGAAAAGAGCAGTTGATGATAAGGTCATGATGGAAAATGACAAAAGGAATCTTGCAAACAGACTTAAAGAAAAATGCACTGAATTGACAAAGATCTCAAACATGTAGATGGATACACTTGCTCAAATGATGAATCTTCATCATGAACTCAACATGAAAGATATTGAGATCTCTACTTTGAAGATGCAGAAGGAACAAATGCAGAATGAATTGAACAGAGAAATAGAGGTGGCAGAAAATCTCAACAAATCAAGTGAAGCCATCAAATATTTTGAGAAAATACTGAAATCACCAAGATCAACCCATGATACAACAGGGCTTGGATATAACAGCACTGAAGTAGGAGAATCATCAAAGAGTGTAGAACAAAGAAGTGAAAAAGGTAAAGATGTTAAACCTACATGTCATTTCTGTGGAAAGAAAGGACATACATCTAATGTCTGTAGAAGCAAGAATGCCCATTAGCATGACAAACCCAAAAGCACAAATCATTGTCATAAATGCAAGAAGCAAGGTCATCAAGCATATGAATGTAGAACCCAAACTATCAAGACAACAAGATTTGATGGACATTGTTATAATTGCAAAAAGTATGGACATAGAACTTTTGAATGTAGATCAAAGTCTATGTGGACAGTAAATCAACTAGCAAAGACATCAAACCATGAATTTTGGGATTACAACACTAGGCATAGCTATCACTATTGTCAAGAATATGGACATATCCCACAGAACTGCCTAAGAACACATTTTAGAGGAAACTACAAAAGATGGTTGAGTCAAACTACATGTTTCAGTTGCTTAAAAACTGGTCATGTCAGCAGGAATTGCCCAACAAGGTCAAAGGCATCAAGTTCTGAGTTTAGCAATGGAAAGGAAAAGATAGATGTTGGACATATCAAAAGTGAAATGAATAAGACATGGAGAAAAAAAGATGAGTATAGCACATCAAGTACAGAGATCACTTCACCTAATGGGTCAAGTGATCACACTTCATTAAATTAAGCAAAGAATAAGTGTGTGGGATTGATAAACCAAGTTACATCATAAATCAGTCCCAAGAAATATAAGAACTGCAAAAATGAAATCAGCATAAGTAAAGATGCTAAGTCAAAATTGAGAACTTTTGTGAAGATCTGTCAAAGTTGCCTTCAGGAGCCGAGTTGCTAACAACAACCGAGTTGATAGTTGATGTCGAGCTGTGAAATATCAATAGAAGCTGAGAAAAGTAAAACACAATGGGAGCTAAGTCATGATGAAACTTTTCAAGTACCGAGTAGACAGTTGGCAGCGTACTAAGCATTTATTACTTTGTTTTGAAGGGTACATAAATCTGATTTTTGATCATTTTTCCACCATTCGAACAAGAAGCAAAGCCAAGAAAAGCGAAGAAGATCAATATTAGCTCAGAAGCCATTTGTAAAGATTTCAACAATGATTCAAGACAAGATTTCATCGATTTAAGGTATTTTACTTAAGTGCCAAGCTACGTAGGACTTATAAACTTGTTTAAATCATAAACCCTAGTTTGGCAAACAATGGCATCTGGGTAAGGAACCACTAAGGGTATAGAGAGTCATGAAGTTTAGTTGGTCAACAACGAAGTTAAACAACCTGAATTTAAGCCCATTCCAGAAGTAGCATACAAGAATGATCCTGCAAGTGCATTATCAATTATTTCGGATAAAGTTGTTATGGTCCAAGATGTTCGCAGATGTTATAATTGCAAAATTGGTGCCATAGGAGACTTAGAAATCCATAATGCATATGATAAACTATGTGAAAACAAAGTACTAAAAAATGAGTTTTCAATAATAAAAAGAAAAGGATTAACCAAAACCCTAGCATTTCTGACTATTTTCAAAACTGAATGGGTATGGATAGTTCTGAGCCGAATACATGATGGAGCTTTTTGGTTAGAGTCAGGGCCAGTAAAATTCACCAAGAAAACTATTCATAGGGTTACTGGTATTCCAACCCTAGATCGGCCAAAGACCCTGCGAAGTGACAAAAGGGAAGTAATAGAGAAAAATATAGGTGCCAAATGGAACAATAGAGGAATAACTATCGACACAGTCACAGATCCCCTACTAGATTTTGCTGTGAGAATCATTTCACATAAATTCTATCAATCAAGCAGGTTAAATAGGTTACCTTGTATAGCAGTTGATTTTGCATACAAGATAATCAAAAGGGATCACACTTATGATTTGGCAGAGCTCATGTTTCAATAGATTAATGAAAATCTGGGAGCTATAAAGAAGAGCAAGGGAGCTCAATGCAAATTTGGATCAGTTTTGATGTGCATGTTTTTCTATTTGACGAAAGAATTTCCTTCTATGGGTAAGGTAAGATGGAATCCAGATAAAACAATTGTTGAGAAAATTAATGGATACATTGAATAGATGGGTGAAAATTTTGATGCCCAAATGATTGGTTATTTTGAAGATTTCAAAAAGTCCATGAAACAAAGAATGAGAATTCCAGTCTCATTGACTGAGAAATATGAAAAAGACATTTGTTTTCTTGTAGATATAGATTATACCTACATACAAGCAGTTATACCTAGAGTAAGATGGCTTAGGCCACTAGGTTATGAACTTGATGTTGATCAAGCCTCTGTAGCAATAACAGCCCTACTTGCAAAAGAAGCCAATAAAAATGCAAAAAAATTTGGAACCTATGATGTTGTCAAATCAAAGGTGATAACAGATTTGAAGACTGCTTCAGCAGTAAAGAAGAAAGAGAAAATGGTGAGACAAATCAAGAGAAAATTTGGCGTGGAAGAAGAAGGAACAGCAGAAGAAGAGGGAGAAGACATTGAAGAAGAAGGAGATAAACTTCAAGGTCTGAATCAAGAAGATAAAGAGGAAAGTGTTGAGGTAGAAGAAGCCAAGGAAGCACCAGTAAAGAGAAAGACCACAACTCCTTCTGCTCCTAAATCCAAGGGAAAGAAAGTAGCTACTCCTACACCAAAAAGACCTACCACAAGGGCTGCACCACAAAAAGCCCAAGAAGAGGCAAAAGGAAAGAAGAAAGACTCAAAGAAGACTAATGTTGAGTCAAAGAAAAGGAAATTTATTCCCCAGCTTGAAATAGATGAGGAGAAAATAGAGTCAGAGGACAATAGTCAATTTCAAGTGGTAAGACACAAATCCCAAACTATTGTTGATAAATTATGTTTGAAAATTAGGAATAATGATTTAAAAGGTTTAAAGAACCTGAATTTTTCTAAGCTCACCAAAGAAGAGCAAAATAAATTAGAGGAATCTGTGTATACTATAATGGCTGAATATAAACACACACCTCTAGAATTAGATGAATCTATGCCAAGAGAATTGTATAAAATTGTAGAGGATAAATGGAATTTTTTTTTACAAATGGAAAAAGAAATAAGGGATTCAACATTAGCCAGATTATTGCCTGATTTGACTAAAGATCAAGTAATAAATGCAGTAAAAAGGCATAATAACAGATTTACTCCCAAGTATAGAGCATTCAGCATATTGCAGAATAAAATTGAAGAGGTAGTCACTAAATCCACAAGATTGTGGAAAATAGTTTATAAGAAAATAGAAGATGTATATAATGAAGAATATAAGGCAGAGGCAAGTTCCAAGACAAAGGAAAAGAAGGTGACAGAAACCAAAGAAAAAGAGAAGGAACTAGTGGAGAAAAAGAGTAAAGAAGAAAAGGAAGAAGAGGCACATAATGAGGAAAAAGAGGAAGAGAAAGATACAACTGAGCCACAAGATCAAAGTATGCAAGACATACAGGTATCTCCTCCTAGTCCTCCTCATGCCACCATCACACCTGTAGATATCATAAAAATAAAAGATGTTACAGACACTTCAAATCTAAACATCAATCCATTAACTGCAGAGGATTTGGAAATCCTTGACCAATCATCACTAGTAGCAAAATTAAGTTCAAATCCTATATTGGTCAGTGTTGATGAATTAAAGAATCTAGAAGTCAAGGTAAAAGCACTAGTGCCATCCTCGACCATACAAACTATTGGTATTCTATTTCTTCCACCACCTCCACCAAGTATAGTCACTTATACACTCCAAATGCCGAGTACAGCAGCAGGGGAAATAAAAGAAACATTTGAACAACCAACAAGTTCAACCCCACCTAGCAATCATAAAAGGGATATTCAAGCTGAAGAAAAAGATGAGACAAAGAAGAAGGAGGAGACTGCAATACAAACACTGGTTGCATTACCAAAATCCGGTACTCCAACACAGACTCTTCAGCAGCCGAGCACAGATGGATTACAGCTACAAATCAGGACACCAGGCTCAAGCTCATCAAAGGCAGTCAGGAAACTTCACTATGGAGTTCCTAAGCTTAATGAAGAAATAAAGATCCCATATTATGAATCTAGAACTCTTATTGAAGAAAAGATTAATGAAATTCAGAGTGCATTGGACAAGAGAAGGAGACAAGAAGCACTAAGAAAAGAATACAAGCATAAGCTTACCTTGAATGAAATTAAAGATATATTCACAAAAGCTTTTTGCTTACAATCTCCAGATGAGTCAAGACCAATTATAGAGAAACTATCTGATATAGTTGACTAGGTGACTAATGAAGACCAAGAAACAAATGCCAGATTGCTTGAATGGTCAAAAAGGAAGTTCCAAGGTAAGGTAAACAGTAAAATATCTGGTGATATAGCATTGTCTAAAGAAGAACTGGCAAAGAAAATTATAACAGTTAAAATTGTAGTAGGAAACATCTTTTCCCTATACAACAAGTTGTGTGATTTTTCCACATTCACATAGGACACTAGCCAGAAAATACTGAGCTTGGAAAACTATCTAAAAATTTCTAGCATGCAACTCCCCACAAATCCAGCTCAGAGTGAGAAGCATTTTGTCCAATCGCTTCACACACAAAGAGAGTTAGTTGTCTTAGCAGTAGAGGAGGCAATCACAAAAGCTAAATTGATGCAAATTCAATCGTCAATAACTCCTCATTTGGAACTACTTCACAAGGAGCAGATAAATGCAGAGACAGTCCTCAGGAAAGACCCCAATCTTTCTTCATCTAATGGACTTGTACACCTAGCAGTAGAGATTGCCATCCAGCATAAGACATTGGATGTCACATTAGCAAATTGGGATGCAGCTTTGAAGGTACTCCTTGAAGTAAATAGCACATTTTTGGCTAAGTATGGCATTTCATTGTAAGACCCTTGACATAAGTGTCAAAAAGGGGGAGAATAAGTAATAAGATAAGTGATTAAGTATGGGGGAGTTAAGTACAAGAATGAAATGATAAGTATGATAAAAGGGGGAGATAGCAAATTTTGGGAGCAAATTTTGAGATAGAAAATTTTGAATGTAGGATAAATTAATGAGTCACATGGATCTTAATGAGTCACATGGATCTTAATTAAGTGTTTTTGCCACTCATGTCAAAGGGGGAGATTGTTAGCTTAAAGAATAAATTTGACAACTGAGTGTCAATACACTTAACCAAGATCAAGAGTAAGTTCTTATAAGATAAAGTGTCGAGCTATAACAAGTGCCAAGTGTAACAGATGCCGAGTGTTAACAAGTGCCGAGTGTAACAGATGCCGAGTGTTAACAAGTGCCGAGTGTAACAGGTGTCGAGTGTTAACAAGTGCCAAGAGCAACAGGTGTTGAGTGATATAGTTTTGTCTAGGTGTCGAGCTATCCAGGAAATAGCATGTGCCGAGTATCAGCAATACTTCAGGAGCCCAGTAACTTAGTAAATCAGCATAAAAGTTTGAAATTGCACAAATTATGATGCAAATAGTTTTTGCAGCCGATAGAAGGTAAACTTCGAGGGATTCAATGATAAAATTGAATCTTTTATTTTTCCCGTACAATTCACATGCAGCCAATAAGAAAAATGCTAAAGGCATGCAACCAATCAGCAAAAGATAAGTATTAAGAGGAAAATGAAGATTGAATATGGATCGTTGATCCATACCTAACCCTAAATCTTCAAATGTCTTTATAAGGAAGATGAAACTTCATTGTAAAGTGTAAGAGACAAGAGGTGTGAGAAGACATACAAGGGTTCGTAAGGAATTTTATTTTCAGAAGTGAGGATTATCAGATCACAAAATGATCCAGATCAGAGAAAGCAGAACAAGTGTCTACAATCAGCAATCAAGGATTGTAATCAGTCAGGTTTAATTGTATCTAATACTCTCTATCAATTGTATTAGAATGAAAATCCTATGGTGATAGGTTAGCTTTACAGCTATTTTCTAAGATCCTTTTGATTAGGTGATTAAAATCCTTTAACAGGGTGACACTTCATGTTAAGTGTTTGTAAATCCTCTAACCAGGTCACTATTAATACAGTGTAAAGCCTTTAACAGGGCAGGCCTTTAACAGGGCAAACCATCAGAAGTGGTTGAACAATATTGCTGTAGTAAATTTTTGTGGGTATCATCCCCACCCTAGTTTTACCTTCTTATTTCTGGAGGGTTTCTAGGTTACCAAATTCCAGTGTTAAGTGTTATTGATGCATGCATTTTGTTACATGTTTATTTGATGTATTTACATGCATGCAATTTACTTTAAGTTAAAAGTTTTATTGACTAAAGTGTGATACTTATGATTCACCCCCCCCCTCTCATAAGTACTCTTTCCATATTTGAATATTCTAACAGGAAGGAGACTTCCAAGCTAAGAAAAAATCTTGAATACTAAGAGGGAGAACCCACTCTATATCTAGAAGTATGAACATCTTCTCCCATAACCTTCTAGTGTAAGTGTAATGAATGGTCAAATGATTAACTGACTTTTCCTCTTCCTTGCAAAGATAACATTTGCTAACAAGACACTTACCTTTTTTCATTAAATTATCACTAGTAAGGATTTTATCCTACAATAATATCCAAAACAAGATGTTAACTTTAGGAGTTAGGCCTTTAAACTAGGCTTTTTCCTAGCAAGGTTGATGACAATCTTCAAAAGTATTACCATACAAAGAGGAGACAACAAATAATCCATTATGATTAAAAATACATATTAGAGAATCCTCCTGATGACCTAAAAAGATAACATTTATCATTTTGTAAGGTCTTTTAGGGCCTCATCCACTCTGGTAAGACCCACCCATTTATCTTCTTCCCAATAGTCAACAACATATGTCCCAAAAATTGTCTTACATTGCACCATATAACCATTCCACTACTGGTCAAAAATTAGAGCATGATCAAGAATCCATATGTCATCCTAGAAGTGAATAGTCTTGCCATTTCCTACCTTCCATCTTGCCCCTTTATTGATAATCTACTTATTTTTTCTGAGCCTACTTCCAAATCTCTGAACCCCATTAAGTATCCTCACTACTAAGAAATAGATTGAAACGTTGGTTCTCCCTATTGTATTTGTTAGTCCAAGTGTCTTTCCATTCTCTAGCATCACTGTATAATCTCCAAATGAGCTTAGCAAGTAAAAAATCATTCATATTGTTTATCTTTCTTAACCCCAGTCCACCTTTTTTAATAGGATTACAAACCTTATCCCATGCAATCAGTGCCATTATTTTCTTCTTTTCCATACCATTCAATAAGAAGTTTCTCTAAATATTTTCCATGGCTAAAGCATAGTTTCTAGGTATCTTTAAAACACTCAAATCATATAGGGGCATGCTTTGGATAGTGGCTTTTAAAATAATTATCTTACCAATCTGGCTAAGCAGGGATGCTTTCCAACTAGCTAACTTTGAGTGGATCTTGTCAATCAAAGAACTCAAGAAAGACTCATGAGGATCAAGACAAAGAGGTAGCCCAAGATATGACCCTAGAAGGCTACCAACCTCACAACCCATGATTCTTTTAATTTTGTTTTGTCTATTCACATTAACATTAATGAAATAGATAGAGCTTTTGTTTCAGTTAACAGTATGTCATGTAGCCTACCCATAATCCTCAAGAGCCTTTTTAATATTCTTAGCATTTTTTACGGAAGCTTCTCCCATCACAATTGAGTCATGGACAAATTTCTAATGAGAGCATGTTAAATCCTTTGAAGAAGGTCTTAACCCCTCAAAATACCCCTTTTGAACTATTTTCTTCACAAACCTACCCAAACACTCAGCAATAAGGATGAATAAAATAGGAGATAATGATTCCCCTTGTGTTAAACCCTAGGAAGTATAGAAAAAGGGAGTTGGTGATCCATTAACCAGAACAAAAAAAAGTGGCAGAGAAGACTAGCATATGAACCAACTCCAAAAATATTTTATTGAACCTGAAAGCTTCCAGTCCACACTTTGAAAAACCAAGTACACCCTATCATAGGCCTTAGACAAATCCAACTTCAATAAGAATCTTCTTCCTTTTATTTGGTGAGGGAGTGAATAATTTCATGTACTGAGATAGTAGAATCTAGAATCTACCTACCTGGAATGAACCCATTATGTTGTCTTGAGATCAAGTTAGGTAATAAAGTCAAAATACTAAGAGTGAGAACTTTAGAGATAACCTTATAAAAATAATTACACAAGCTAATGGGTCTAAATTGGTCCATACTATTTGCCCCTAGCTTTTTGGGTATCATGGCCAAAAAAGTACCATTCAACTCTTTAAGAAGTTTTCTAGAAACAAAAATCTCTTTAACTCCATTAATAACATCCTCTTGAATGATTTGCCAATAATTTTGGAAAATAAGGAAGGGAAATCCATCTATGTCAGGTGCCTTGTCTCCATCAAAGGAAAAAATATCCTTAGTTATTTCCTCATTAGAAGGGATAGTAGTGAGGTTTTTGATCTTCAAATATGCTCTTTGGAATACACCTCAGAAACTCTGTATGTTTTTCCTTATCTAGATTGTGTTCTCTCTCTAGAAGACCACTAAAAAATCTCATACCTTCCTTTTTAATAGCCTCATCATCATTAATTTGGAAATTTTGTTAGCCATTCTATGCTTCAAAGTGGTCATATAGAAAAACTTAGTATTCCTATCCCCTTTGATAAGATATTTCCTAGATTACTGCCTCTATTAAATCTCCTCCATGGTAATAATATCATGTAGCTTAATCAATTTCAAATCCTTCTCCTCCTAGAAACTTTCTCATAACCCTCAAATTGAATTTTGTTCTGAATCTCTTTTAGTTTCTCAAGAATCTTACTTTTGTTGTCAAAAATATTCACAAAAGTTTCTCTATTCCATCTTTTGATGTTATCTTTTACATTTCTCATCTTTTTGGAAACTTTGATTGTTGTTCCCTCAACTTGAACCCTCCACCAATTCTTATAATATTTTCTAGCCTAGGGTGTAATATCCACATTTTTCAAAGTGGAAAGGAATTTTTTTTAATGGAAATAGGGTCAGCTAAAAGAAAAATGTAGTAATGATCAAAACCCACTCTAACATGAGTCATTAAGGAAATAAATTTGAAACCAATCATTACTAATAAGGGCTCTATCAAATCTAACTTGTATGAAATCCTTACCTGGCCTTCTATTCATTCAACTATAGTCTACACCTTGTAAATCCATGTCATGAAGCATATGATTATCAATAAATTCCATAAAATCCAATATATTGTCCAAGTTGGTTTGACTTCCCCCCATATTCTCACTCTCTTTCAAAGGTGTATTGAAATCCCCCATAATGACCTAGTGTTCATCTGCAAATTTCTTTCTATGATTATAAATTTTCATCCAAAGAGCTTTCCTACCCCATTTGGTATTAGGCACATAAACATTAGTTTGTACCCATGAAGTGTCATCCTTAGTATTTGAAAATCTAATATTAACCATATTCCTATTCTGAGATATAAATTCCTCACAAATATTTTTATCATTCCATAAAACTACCATACCCCCTGAGGCCCCATTGGCATCACCTCATAAGATCTTACCACTTTTAAATAACAACAACCTTTCTACTTTATCCCTTAGCATCTTAGTTTCCTAAAGAAGAACTATATCCAGTTTATTATCTCTAATCATGTTCCTAACCATGTCTTTTTTATGAGGATTATTTAATCCTCTGATATTTCATGAGATAATCTTCATTTCTTAAAGAATGATTTTGACTCTAAGATAGTCCTTTGACTATCACCCGCTGTACTTCTGTTGGTCTCCAAAATTCTTTTCTACTGATTTGTAGGCCTCCCAATTGGGATAGGGGTTTGACCAACATCCCCAATTTGTTACTCTTCCTTAATGGGGTAAGGGAATGACTAACATCCCCTCTAATTTTTCTATTAAGAAGATGATTTTCTTTCTTTTTTTTTAAGTTGTTCTCCTCCTTTTTCTTGGTTCTAACTTTATTCTTGTGCTCCACATCTATCCTATCTTCATCATTAACATCTTCCTCTCACAAAAATTCTCTATTAATATCTTTTTCATCCCCCCACTTGATGTCCTTTATTGGTTCATACTTGTGTCATAAAATCCTATTGTCCTTGATGTTCAACTAAGAGCACTCAGATACAGCCAGACCTAAAATAATGTATTCTTGTGCCTCATGATAATCAAAATCCTTTCTATTAGCAAAATTCTTGCTACTATCACCTGATATTTCTTTTTCAATTGGCTTCCTAACCTCTACCATTTCCATCCTTCTACTTTGGCCTTCATCATCATAGTTATCCTTAATCTCTATATGCTTTATGGGAATGGCTGAGTCCTTCTCTAGGTTCCCATTCTCAATATCCTTACTCATCTGAATAGGCTTCCCCTGAGCCCAGTTAATAGCCTCTTTTACCCCCTTCTCAAATTTGGTTTTCTCCACCAACTCAACATCCTTGATGCCATTTTGAATCTATTCTTTTTAAATTTCTTCGGTATGTTGATCTTTGTAGGGCATTTTTTCACCCAATGACCTAATTTTTTACAATGGAAATAGGAAAAGGGATGGATTCATATTCTATCTTCTTCTGCTAGACTCCCAATTTAGATTGAAGCATGATGGAATCTGACATATCAACCCCTTGAATGACCCCCACACAAATTCTAGCATAAGTTAATCTCATTCTTGAAACTATCAGTGGGTCCATAGATAAGAGTTCTCCAAAGGTATTAGCTATTCTTTGGAAAACATCTTCTACCCAAGACTCAAGAGGCATTCCTGGAAATTTGACCCAAATAGGGGATTGCACCATTCATTCATTCTAAGAGTTTAGGTTAGGGTACCATTTTTGTAAAATCATTATATGCTTACACACAATCCACAATCTACTACACAACATGTCTCTTTGGCTTCATCGTAGGCAAAGCATAAGGATAGGAAGCCTTTTGACATTGTTACAATATCAACTTGTCCATTCAAAGCCCATTTCCTTTTAACAAAGGGTCTAACTATCTCAATATTCAGTCTAGCTCCCAAGAACCTCCCCACAAGGGTATGATCCATTCTAGAAATATTCATATCTATAATTTGATATGGAATTTCCAAGATAAATGAACCTTTCTCAGTAATAGAAATATTATTGACTGGGGAAAAAGAAGACTTACCAGCCGACTTGATGCCAAACAAACTTGAACATTTTCTAGCAAGAATCTTGATAGCAGTTATAGACCTCAATCCCCCCTAGATCACCAAGTACCCCACCTCCATCAAGTTCCTTCCCAAGTTGTCTTACATCCACATTATTCTCCCCTTGATCTCCTTCCCCTAACAGTCCTACACTAGTCCTAGTCCCATTTGAATTTTGAATACCACCATTCCTACTCACCCCTCTAGATTTGCCCACTCTAGCCATTTGCTAAAAAATATATCCTTGATTGAAGTTGTTCAATCTAACAAAGGGATTTTTATTTTTCAAACAAAGTATCCCAAAGATGTGTTGAGAAGATTCAACATGTTGAATTGTATTCCAACACCAAAAACAATTTTAACTCTAAGAAAGCTTAGCAAAAATGATTTTGGGTTATATGTTAATTCAACTTTATTCAAGAAACTTGTTGGGAGATTGATGTATCTCACAACTAAAAGACCTGACATTATATATGGTTTTAGCTTGATCTCAAGATTCATGGAGTCACCAAAAGACTCTCATTTGGCAAGTTGGAAAAACCATACTCAAATATGTTACAAGGACAAAAGAATATATAATTTTTTTTTCCAAAACTAATGATTTTAATTTGATTAGTTATTTTGATAGTGATTTTTTGGGTAATATTGATGATAGAAGGAGCACTTCTAGATATATCTTTCATTGTGGTACATGTGCAATATTGTGAGCATAAAAGAAGCAACTAATAGTAATGATATCGTCAACTGAAGTGGAATATGTTGCAATCACATCAACAGCATGCCAAGAAACTTGGATGAGAAGAATTTTGAAGGATCTACTACAAGAACAAGAGGAGTCAACACAAATTGTATCTGATAATAAATTAGCAATCACACTTTCGAAGAATCATGTCTTTCACAAAAGGAGCAAGCACATTGATGTGAGACTTCATTTCATTAGAGAGTTGGTCAATAATGGAGAAGTTCATCTTGATTATTATAGATCTAAAGAGCAGTTAGCTAATATCTTCACTAAAGCATTGCCAAAAGAAAGTTTTGAATATATACAAGAAAATTTAGGAGTGATTGAAGTTGAAGAAATTAAGGAGGAATGATAGATGGTGTAATTTCTTCATACACCACTTTTGCATGCACTATTCAATCAAATAGTCCTTCGTATACCATTCATGCATTGAAACTTTCTTATAGTTTAGATCTTCATGCACCACTTTTACTATCAATTCTCCATCCACTGTCATCCCATGTTTGGGCATGTTTTAGTTAGAAATTAAGAAATTTAATAATGCATTTACCATTATTCATGTAATGAGGATATCTAAATTCATGCAAACTCTAATTTTAGATTATTTTAAATGTTAGTAACTTCAACTACTATTTAAGGCATGTCAAGAGTTGTTATGCTGAAGTTTTGATTCTTTTACATGTACAATTCATTCTTGCATTTACTATCAAAAATTTGTTAGCTTTGACTATAGTTGAATGTTTAGCCATGGAAGTACATAGATATACCTCAATAAATAAGGCAACTGTAATTTGATTTAGAGAGAGAAGAATATGAATAAAATAATAAGTTCTTTATTTTTCATTCTGTTGTAGTAGCGTTAAGAGTTTTGGTATTTTTTGTAGCAATTGTGTTTCATATTTTCTATGAATTGATTAGTATTTTAGCATGTTTAATTTATTTTAAACACTAAGGACATTTTCTACTCAAAGTAGATTGTTAATGCAAGTGGCAAGCAATAACATTAATGGTGGATGAAAACCAATTTATTATCAATTGGCTTCTCTTCTCCTTACTTGTTGAGAATTATGTGCTATATATGATGAATATTGGAGGGATTGGTATCTTATGAAATGTATCATTTATCAACAAGTTTCTTTTAAAATCTACATCTATTCTGGTATTTTTTTTGTAGAAAACTCTGAGATGATGGTATCCTAAGTAAAAAATATATAACATACCCATTCCTATAGATTAATGGCATTAGTTTTTGTTATTTCTATTGTCCATTGTATATACATATCCTATTGATTTTTAAAAGAGTATAAATTACATCTGCACAATATTTTATATTTATGTTGTTTAAATTGTTGACTATTTTTTGTGCTTGGCATTTTGAAGTTGTAATGTTGTGGCAAGACAACACAAAAAAATATTAGTGTATTTGTTATTTAAGATTCTTGGCTTGATTTTAACTAGTACCTACATTTTGGGTTCTTACATTTAATTTGATGAATCTTGTGTTTTTTATGAATATCAAATCCATTATTGTCCACATAATCTAAGTATCCTCATAATTTTCATATTTTATCACATATTTAGCCTCTTGTGGAAGTATTTTTAATGTGTTTATTATTTGACACTCTAAACATATGGTGCATGGATTAGTTTTCATTGGAATTATCTTTTTTATCTTGCAATTACATTTTTATGTGACTCAAAAAATTTGATGAAAATTTGGAGCAATTATTTTAATTGAAGGTTTCAAATCATTACTAGTATAGTAAGAAGATAGGACAATGCATGGAGAATCTAATTACCATTAACCATTCAATGTAATTAACTATGGCCAAGGACCCAAAAAATAAGGAACCTAATTGGAGTGTATGCGTAACTTTGAAAATAATATTTTAATAGAGAATTGCATTCAAATGGTACCATAGACACTTCAAAATTATCCATATGTCATGATCAAAATCCCTATTTTTATGTGAGGCCAAGAAGGTGTCTTCTCCAAATTAAATATTGTTTCCAAAGTCACATATTATGAGGTAGATCCAAATTAAGGAGGATCATCATCATCCCTCAATGAGCATACTATGATGGAAAATTAAATAGAATGAACATTTGTTGGCTAAATTCTATATATTTGCATTACTAAATCATGTATAGCTGAATGCAGAACCTCAAAATGTGCTACACTAAATACATATATAGTGTGATCAATTTAGAGAATCATTATTTCTTATGGTAATTGTGAAATTCATATTACTACTTGAGTTTGAATTCAATCAAACTTTCTAGGTCTCTTGTTTTAGTATAAACTTTTAATGTCATTGTCTATGCATATTATATGATAAGAATTAATACTAACTTCACTTTTATGTATGATGTGCACTAAAAGATTCCAATTTTGGATACAAAAGATGGTGCAGTGGGAAGAGTAAACACATTGGCCCTTCCTTTACAAGTGGCTAAAGAACTACTCATGTTCTTGTCTACAGAATGTGGGTCTATCTATAAGGGAATGATTACATACAATAACATAAAAACCTATAACCAACACAAAAGAGTTTACAAATAGAAAGGTTTCACTTATTCCCACATAAAATATCTCCACCTTCACTATGTGCTCATCAAAACGTATCAAGGAGTGTAGTCGATTGGTTTCTTTCCCCTAACCCTCCTATATGAAAGTTTAGTATGTTGAAATTGTTCTAAACTTCTATGCACAACTTCTACCACTTCAAGTATCTAATTTATTTTTTTCTATTTGTCACAATAGGCAAGGACTCTTTCTTCAATAGATCTCTTGTTTTATTATTACATTCATTTTTTTCTACTAATGTGTAGTTTCTTTTAGTAGTTTGTCAAAATAGATGGTGCAAACATCCACTATATTTGGGTAAAGGAAATTATTAATTCAGTCATTTTTGTAATTCTTGCATGCTATTTTTTTTCCATTTTAGATTGGTCAAAACACAATCCATCTTTAAATATCTACATATTATTGCCAACTAATGCATCCTAACTAAGTATGACCCAACTTACTAGTAAAACATTGGAAGACCTCTCAAAGTGTGGACTTGATTAAATAAGTTGATCTCTCAAGAACATTGACTCCCTTGGTACTCACCTAAACTACTCATTGTTGGGAAAAGGCAAGAGAAAAATGCTTCAACATGACTACTATTGAGTGATGCAACAAAATAAATTTTGAATCTATAATGTTGTGGGTTAACACATACAAAGTAGCAATTTTTTTCTCAATTGTACTTACACAACTCAAGAGGCAATTTTTTCATGTCATTTCATGCCAATTCTAGTTTCAAAAACCTTAAAAGGAAGAAAATGAAAGCTATTCCTCACAAAGCAAGGTTATTTCAAACTTACGCATGACACATGCATACATAAATCATAATTTTTGTGTTCAAAGGTATTGATAATGCAACCACTTTAAGGATTTATAAAAGGAAAATTACATAAAAATAATATTAAGTACCAAACTTGCACACAATATAACAACTCCATTGAAGGTAAAAATACAATTTTTTTTATTAATAAAAGATGTTGCAGCAGCAATATATATTCCAAAAATAGTTTGAAGTTTTGATAATGGATTGTAATTTAAGTTACAAAATAGAGTATTTGACAAAAGGAAACTTCAAGGTTATAGTACTAAGTAACAAAAAGTAAGAATTCATTCCCAAAATGGATACTAAGGCTCAAATCATAGCTTACAAATAGCTTTGCTACCAGTTTGCAAGATGTATGATCATAAATAAAAGTAAAGGTCTTTAACCAATTGCTTGGGTGGTATTTCACTTAATTTAGCAACTTAAGGCCTTGAAAACTTCTTCAAAAAGGTGCTGCAATGCCTTGCAGTTACCCGTTGACCATGTTCTTATGCCTAAGAGCCTTAAAAGAGAACCTAGATGTTTGGGAACTACTATAAACTTGGTTAAAATTTCCCCTACACTTTCTCACTTCTCCCTATATTCCTTCTCCACCTCTCCAAGTTGATTTTCTACCTCCCAAAAAGATGGGGTATGTGATCTTGCATTCTTTAGTGGTTGAGAAAGGTTAGGGTTTGGATAGAAACAAAATGTATTTTGAATATATTCCTAACTATTAGGAATATTTTCTACATGTTTAAATGACTAAATAATAGTCACAAAAATTACCTTTTTTTTTGTTCCTCGTATTTTTTGTCCATAATTTGAATTGTATTGGTCTTGAACTCATCTAAAGCCTCACATTGTCTTGGAATCTTGGAAACCCTTTATCATTGTTCTGATGCATTCAATCTTGAATACACCATAACATTTTGATAGAGATGAACTCACTAATCTCTTCTTTGTGACATTTGTTGGTATCTCTAACCACTGTTGTCTATTAGTGACAAGGCAAAGTCAGATGGTCATCACTATGAATTGGCTACTCTACATAGGCTGAGTCATGTACATAAGAGAGTATGTATCAAGTAATTGTATAGAAGCTAAGTAAAATATGGTCATAGAGAAATTTTCTATATGAGCCAAGCTTATTCAGCGAATGACCAAGTCATCAGTGATTGAGTGAAATTCCAAGTATATAAGTATCGATTAATATAGTATGTGCCAAACACAGTATATGATGACCATCAAAAATTTAATAAAGGTTAAAAAATTGCAATATCAAGCACTAGTAATAGTAGAGGTTGAGCAATGCAGAGTTTCTATAAAATTCAAGAAAGGAACAAATTTTTAGGAAAAATAATTATCAGGATGACTTCAAAGATTTATTTAAGTTTTGAAGAGGTTTTTATAGAAGATTTAAAAAAATTTGAGGTTGTTACAGAATATTTACATGGTGTGGATCACACATCCCCATGTGTATGTTCAACAATCTGGATGAAGAGGCAAAACATGGAACCATCTAGAAGACTCTTAATGGAATCTTTATATAGTGATGATCTTAACCAAGATTAGAATTCATCTTGTGTGTGTGTGTGTGAATATTAGAGAGGAGAATATTAGAAGTTATTTAAGGTTTTTGTTATCATCTAATAGAACAAGTGACCTATTCATAAGTAGTAAAAGTGGAAGGGAAAGATAAGAGTTATCAAATTAGAGCAGAGGATAAGTTAGTAAGGAGAAGACTCAAAATTGGCTTACAGAGCAAAGCGAGAGTCAGGTATCGAGTTAGTTTTAATAGACTTGAATCAAGGTAAATCTCTTAACAGAGTGGTTTTAATGTATCTTTTTAAATCTCCTAATAGAGTCCTTACTTAGTTGTAAGTTTCAAATCCTCTAACAAGGTGAAACCTAACATTTTCTTAATTCTTTAACAAGACAAACTCCTCACAAAGTAGATCATATATTATGGTCAAGCATTGTAACCTTATTTGGTTAAGTTTGTTACTACAGTAGTGAAGATTTGTGGGTATCATCCCCACCCCAATTTTACCTTCACCTTGGAGGGTTTCTAGGTAACAAATACTATTTTATGTGTTATTACTTTCATGCATGTGATTGAATTGGTTTACATGTTATAGCAAGTTTACATTTATTTTATTACATGCATAAGTTATTATTGGATGTGGATGAATCTGTACAAAGGAATAAATTGATATAGATTCTGATTCACCCCCCATCCCCACCAGCATCTAGTTTACTCCTCCATAAATAAAAATTTTGTATTAGAGCTCTAGTTATTTAAAAGAAGCTTAGAGGCTTGGAGATCGGGTCAGTGAAGATTGAGGCTTTCAAGCTAGACAATACTATTGACAATCAAGTGATCAACATTCAACTGACACTGTGGAAAATCAAGTAGGCAAGACAAGATATGAAGGATTCCCTAAAAAGGAAAAAGGAAATTGTCATCTAGCTAAAGTAGTTCTATTATGAAGAAGTTGAAATTGAAGGACTATTTGACCCAATCAATCCTAATGATAGAGTATTTTTTGAACTACTTGAAAGAAAATAAAAATCCTCAATGAACAGATACAGACACTAAAAAGAAAACATGAGATCCAATCAGTGAGACTATGTAAAGTGACTGAACAAAGAAACAAAGGATGAACAAGATAGAACTATGATAGAAGCTGACAAGAGGTTAATAGCTATTGACTAGAAGAAAGGATATCATATGTGCAAAAGCTCACAAATACACAAATTGATCTAATGAATCAACTAATGACTCCAAAAGAGATACTAAATCACAAGGATGTGGATATTGCCAACCTGAAAACTCACAATGAGATACTAAAGAATGAACTGAAGAATGAGAGGAAATCTAAGGAGAAATTCAACAAACCAAAGCAAGCAATGAAATATTTTGAAGAAATTATGAATTTATCAAGTTTTTCTAATAGGTTCAGACATGCATGCATTGAGAAAGGAGAATCATCTAGGAATACAGAAATGAGAAATGCAAAGAGAAAAGACAAGCCAACTTGATATCATTGTGGAAAAATTTGTCATATTACAAATATTTGTCAAACCAAACATGGTATGCAAAATTCTAAACCTAATTTTATTGGTTACTATTTTTACTACAAGAAACAAGGATATCAAATACATTATTGTAGGTCAAAATTGAGAAATGCACCTACTACACCTAGATTTGAAGGATAATGCTACAACCGTCTGAAATATGGGTAGAAAGCACTTGAATGTAGATCAATGATAAAACCCTATTGTCCAAATCAGAGAAAGAAGAATTATGCACCTAATAATGCATGTTCCAAATGCACAAGCTCAGACATCAAAGCAACAATTGTAGGACTCAAGTACATTCAGACAATTAGATAAAGGAAAAAGGAAAAGGAAAACTAGACAATAAGCAAGTGAGGAATGCAATGAACCAAAAAAAAAAAAATGAAGAAGATGGAAATAGTAGAGTTAATGGAGCTGAGGTCACCCAATCCAATGGAGAAGGTGATCATGTCATCTCTAACTAAACAAAAGAGATATGTATGGAACTGAATACCTAAATAATACATCATACAAAAGTTTCTTTCATAAATGTGTGCCAAAAGTTCATATCTGCATATATAAGATGCAAGAGAACAAATTTTTTGATAGGTTGTCGAGTATCAATATACTATCTATGTTAACTAAGTGTTGCAACATAGACCAAGCATTCTAATAAAGACAAAATTCTATGGAAGAGACCAAGTTGTTATGATAGTTGGCTTCTACTCAACAAAAGATACAAAATTAATGGAGAACCTTATCGATCAAAAGATGAGATATATAACATATTTCAAATACATTATTTCATACCTCACATCCATATTTTTGAAGATCTCTCAGTGATTAAGTGATGAAGCCAAAAGAGAATTTAAGCAACCAACAGATATTTCAAGGATTGAATTGAAAAAAATGTTAAAGGAGAGCATGATCGAGTGTTGAATATCAATAGAAGGAAATTGTTGCTATAGGAGTGTCGAATATCAAACACTAGTTAAGATCATGGTATCTTCTTCAATCATTGGAATGAGTCAAAAGGTTAGTAAAGTTTGAATGGTGATGAGTGACACCTATCATCCACCTAAATTTTGTGTTATTCTAGAAATTGTTGTTAAAGGAAACTCAATGGGTGAATTATCCTTGATAACACCTAAAGTCATCATGATTCATGATGTTAGAAGTTGTTACATGTGCAAAATTTGAGAAGTATGAGACTATGAGATCAGAGAAGCTTATGAGAAGTTGTGTAATGATGGAACCTTGAAGAATGAGTTTTAAATTGTTCAATGGAAAGGGTTAACTTGAGCCCTATAATTTTTGAGAAATTCTAGAATGGAATGGATCAAAGTTATTTTAAGAAAAGGTAATGAGATGAAGTACTAGCTACAAAATGGACTAGTAGAAATCACAAAGATGATGATGCATAGGGTTACTAGCTATCCAAGCCTAGATAGTAAGAAAACCATGTAAGGATTGAGCTGAGGAGAAGTTGAGGCTAATAGAGAAGCCAAGTGGAAAGGACATGTTCTATCCATTACAAGAATTTCTAATCCACTAATAGAATTTTTAGTTATAGTCATTGCTCACAAATTCTACCAATAATGTAGATTAAATTGTGTGTCTAGTATAGCTGTGGACCAACCATGGAAGATTGTAATGAAAGATCATGAGTATGATCTTGTTGAGCTACAAATGATAAAACTGGAAGAAAACCTATCATCCTTAAGAAAGGAAAAGAATTCAATCTATAAGTTTGGTTCCCAAATTGTTTGTATATTCTTTTACATTCAGAACTATTTTCCTACAATAATAAATGTTTTGTGGGAAGAAGACAAACTAGGTACAAGGCAAATCAATGAGTCTATTACTCAATTAGGAGACAATTTTGATAATGCAATGAATACATATTTTGTTGAATTAAAGTTAAAATGATCAGAAGAATGAGGATTCTAGAGGAATTGGTCACAAAATACTACAATGGCATTTGTTTTCTTGTTGATATAGACAACAAATTTGTGCAAGCAGTAAAGCCAAGGAAGGCATGGCTACAAATTTTTGTATATGAAATAGAGAGTGACAATGTTAATGCAAACATTGATGCACTATTAAAAGAAGAGATATATGTCGAGGTAGAACCATTTGGAAGCTATGAAGAAGCAAAGGCAAGCATAAAAGTGAATATTAAGATAGCTTCTAAAGAAAAGAAAAGGAAGAAGATTGATGTAAGAGCATCCTAGGTGTAAGATAAATCTTACATCACCCAAAAATATGTTTATTTTAGTCTTTTCTATTTTAACAAGGACTAGTAGACAAGATGGTTACTACTTATGGGAACTTGATATTTTTAGTAAGTTTTTCATATGAGCTCAGAATGTTCTCATTTTCTATAGGAAGGTTCATTTTAGACTTGTAAGACTACCATAAAAATATCATTGCTCAAGCATAAGTATCAGAGAAGTTAGTGTGGATTTTCGGTGGGAAAATTTGTAGAAAAATCTTTAGGCTCGTGATTGGAGGCCTTAGAGTGCCTGGATGAGGTCTAAAAACTCGACAGAAGAGTGCTAGCATAGTAGATCAAGAGGTGGCATTTTTGAAAAGTGGTAAAGTGGTTATAATAGCCAATCAGAGCAATCGTTTGTGAGTTATGGCCTTTCAAAGTTGGGCTACCCAAAATATCTAAAATAATTGTCAAAGATGTATTTGGCCAACTCTATATGTATTATTAGGGTATGTCGGCCCTAGGTATTAAGTTTCATTATCTAGAACCTTCATGGGTGGCATAAAATTTTATATTTAAAAAAGGCCCAAACATTGTCTAAGATAGCTCTAGGTGATAGTTTGTAGCTTTTCTTGTAGATTATTATAATGCAAGTGCCCATGTAGCTTAGCAAATTGTACTTGTGAATTTTGTAATACTGCATTTACGACACAAATAAGATTCCATGTTTTGTTCTCACATTTTTTTTTGTTTCTTTATTTATGCTATGAGTTTATGGTATTAAGGGGAGCACCCTTCATCAAGTGGTATCAGAGCTAGAGTTCTTGAGTGTGTTGATAGATCGCCGACTGTGAGGTAGTTCACACCAGGATCATGATTTGGGCTGATCATGTAGACAGATCACCGATTGTGAGGTAGTTTCCACTAGGGTTTTAGTAGAAGCACAAAAATTCCTCCATGAAGAGAGCATGGTAGAAGAGCTATAGCTATTACACCTAAGGTTTTTTGAGCCCTCCAAAGACAAATACAACCATTGGAAGAACAAATGCATAGAGGAATGAATCTTCATGTAAGAGATGAAAGTGAGGATGAGGACAAAGTAGAAGAAAATGTTGAAGCAAAGGTAGTTCTAAATCCAAAGGAAGAAAGGATTTTTAGGGCCATCTCCAAGATTGGAAAAAGACCCAAGTTTGAAGTTCCCACATTTTTGAGAAATCTTAATCCAAAGGAGTTGATCAATAGGATCAATGAACTAGAGGAGTACTTTGAGTATGAAGATATTGATGATCCTAATAGTGTCAAGTTTGCGAAGGCAAAACTGAAGGGACATGCAAAGATCTGGTGGTAGGAGGTTCAATTGGAATGAAATAGAAAGAGAAAGGACAAAATCACAAGATGGGATCGGACGAAAGCTAAACTGAAGCAACAACTCATTCCTATGGATTATGAACTTGATCTATTGAAGAAGATGCAAGCATTGAAGCAAGTGGGAAAATATATTCAAGAGTATACTAAAGAGTTCTACCAAGTTCTCATCAGAACTTGCCATGCAGAAGTTGATAAGGAGAAAGTCACCCATTAACTTAATTGGTTAAGGCCAAGCATTCAGGATGAGTTGAGTCTAGTTCTAATGAACAGTATTAAGGAGGCATACTAGCTTTCCCTAAAATTTGAGGATAAATTGAGCAAGAAGTTTGACAACAAGAATGGTGAAAGAGGTTGTGGTGGAAAATCTAGTAGACGATCTTATGTAGGTTGAAATGATGATCAAAAGAACAAGGATGAGGCTAGAAGTAGTAGTTAGAACCAGAGGGGAAATAATTACAATCATTTCCATGATTAGAACAATAAAGATCAGAGATGAAGAGGCAGAGGACAAGAATTTAGAAGGGGATGCTTCTATGGGAAATGTTTTCACTATGGAGAAGAAGGGCATAGAGCATTTGAATGTACCTAGTGCCAAGGAATGACAGATCGAAGAACAAAAGGTTAGGCTAGAGTTGCACATGTTGATAAAGATTCTAGATCCTCACATTTTGAAGATGCTAAAAGAGGTGAAGTCCTAGTTAATAGAAGATTCCTATTGAGTTGTGAGACTGAACCTGGCCCTAGTAAATTTAGGCCTAATTTGCGACGCGAAAAGGTCTCAATTTTGACACAAGTTGGTCACTAAAGCCACCAAAGTCGTCGTCGGATAAATTTGGTCAGTTTTCTGCCACATTCATTGCGTGTCAGAATTTTGACTACATAAACATCGATTTACCGACACAAATTTCGTCCATTTCTCTATCCAGCCTAAACTGTTATTTTCCCAATTTCAACGTAAACTTGTCGAATTTTGAGTCAGAATTCTGATGACAAACCCTTAGCTTTCGACGCCAAATCCATACTCGCGACGTAAATGTTGCCAGTTTGGTGTCTCAATTGTGACAAAGATTGGTCGCAATTAAGACCAACATATGTCGCAATTGAGATGCATTGTCCCATTTTTTTTAAAAGCTTTTCTCTCATAGGAGCGTTCAAAACTGCACAAAACTTGATTATAAAGTGTAATTTCTTGATGCATGAGAGTCAAGGTATCATGCACATTTCTTCCTCTACACCATTGTTCCGTTCGTCAAATGATTTATTTTATACAAAACAATGGGAAGGAGGAAGACATGTGCACGATATCCTGTTTCCACCGAGCAATTATGCTTTACAACTCAAATTTTGTGGAGTTTAGAAGGCTCCTATGAGAGCAAAGGCTTTGCAATAATTGGCACAGCGTGTCTAAATTTTGGTTCCTGCAAGGAAGAATAAAATTAGGAAATAATTATTTATCAAGAATGAAAGCCAATAATTTCATCTATTTTTCAAACAGATAAACGTGACAAAAAAACTTATAGTCCCAATCACATCATCATAAGAGCGCATATATAACTATAACTATAACTGTCTAAAACCAACATAATTTACAAATATCCACAATTCAAATACTATCCCTTGATGTTTTTTTTAATAATGCTCCAATGTCTTAGGGCATTCAGTTAGAAACTTCAAAATTAATGCTATCAAGTTAGATGTCGTTTCATAGCCACCAAGGATAAGGTCCATAATAAGATTCAATATCTCTTCATCCATAATGTATATTAATGCTATCAAGTTAGTTGTTATATTAATAAGATTCAATATCTCTTCATTAATATACCTCTGGTTCTCGATGGAGACGTGCTCCAATCAATAGGAAATGTCATCATGAAGTAGGAGGTGAGATTGAAGGATTTTATGGAGGCATTCGGAAGTTAATTACAAAGGAAGAGATTTTAGCCTAGAAGAAGTTGTGGCCAAAAGAATCGCTAGAATGATTGATTGTTACATTAGAATTATCTTCATTTAACATTAAAGTTGCATGCATATTGGAATGGCTGACATCATCGTTAAGTTCATTTGATGATAGCACATTTGTTTAGGATATACATAGAGAATGTCAAGAGTGTTGTTGACAAATTTTGTATTTCTTTTGGCTTTAACATTGATGACTATTTTCCAACTGTTTTGGGCTAATATTTGCTTCACAAATGGTCGATGTATATGAATCTTGTGCCAATAGAATGACTTTTGTTGAAGTTAACCATAATGTATACAGGGTAAAAGCACAGATCTATGTCACCGTTTGTGATATCAAAACCTGTTTTGGTCAAATTTCATTTCTTTATCAAAACTCAATTTTATTCAAAAACTAAAAATGCCCTTTTATAGATCTTAGATTCAATACCATCATTATATAAATTTTTGAGTGTTTTGATTAGTTATAATATGTTAGAATTTCAAAATATTATAAGTTGATATTTCAACATTTCAGAAGATGCTCACTTGAAAAAGGGAAAAAAATAGTAAATCATACCAAAAACACAAAAAAATTATATTTATCTCTAGAGGAGAGAGTCTTGTTCATGAATATGTAATTTTTTCTCAAGAAGGTGTAGATTTGATTGGGAAGTTTTGACGGGAGGAAAAAACTATTGGCCTCTGAGAAGGTTGAGCTTGAGTACTTATAACAAAGAAAATATAGATCAAAAATAATTATTTCTTTTTTTGTGCACTAGATATACATGTCATCTATAAGATATTTTCAAATCAAAACAAAAAAAGATGATTTGCATTTTGTTTTTTGATGGGAACTACACCCTATATTTTTTATAGTTAAAAAAGGGACTTCAAAATAAAAGAAATGAATAAATTCTTACTCAAAAAAATTTAAAAAAATGATTCGCATAAATTTCATCCAATTCTACACATTTCATTAGTTTACATCATTTCAAAATTCTAAACACAAATACCATTTCTTTTGTCATTAATGTTGAACTGTCACATTCTGATATCACTTTTCTTCATAAAAGGTGACACAGGTTTGTGCTTTTACCCTACATATATTTGTAATCATTATAGTCAGGATGACAACTATTGTAGTTCACTTTCCCATTGAAGAGTTGATTTTTTTATGACGGCACAACAAAATGTTCTGAACCATAGATTGCTTATCCTAAAAATCTTTCATCATCCTCTGAAACTGATCAATAATAATGCAATATATTGTAGTATTAATTGTTTAAATTATTCATGCAAATGAGGAACTTAATATAATTTGATTAAGCAACCTTACATTTTGTACGTTGCCATTTTGTATTATACCTCAAACAAAAAAATGATGGTGCCATGTGATCAAGACAGGAAAAATCTCTATGGAATGTACAAACCTTGGCACTAGACTTCTTCTCCATCTATGAGGCATTCAATGCTAGAGACAGAACCTTGTATCTGCTCCACAAATAATGTGCTTACTAAAGTTGCTACGGCAGAAAGTTCTCGTAGGTTAGTTCTAATCAGGTCTGGTGAATAATATGTGAAAACATCAATACAGCCAAGGCACTAATTTTGCCCCATTTTCCTCATGTATGAGAGCCTTGAAGAGAAGCTCAGATAAAAATAAATTAGTCGTATGGATTAACTTAATAGTAGCAAAACTGAAGAGAAAAATTGTTGGTGGTGAACTACTTAAGCTGCAAATACAAGAAAAAGATTGGTCGCAATGTATGGGCTATCCTAAGTGGTAGAAATGGTCATAGTATAGTGAAGTTCACAGTTTCAATTAATCTAATTTGTAATTAAAAAGAAATTTCACTATATGGAAATATGAGGGCTTCTTTTACAAAAAAAATTTCATTTATAAGAATTTTAAGAAACTTTTTTTGTCAAATTTTAAACCAAAAGGATTGCATTGAGCTAATGTTTGAAACTCTACCAAGAGGAAATTGAACTAAGGCATCCAAATCTTAACACACTATATTATAACAATTTCACAGTTAAGAGTTGTGCTTGTAGACAACATCCAAATCTTGTCTGGTGGGTGCCTCTCATATTAAATTTTAAAATTATTTTTTTCTAGTTCAACATGGAATGACCTTTCATGTCAGTTAGTCTACTAACCCTAACTCATCTCATCTAGGTCATATCAGATCTTGATAAAGGCTAGTTTGCAACAATTTAACTTCTAATAGCTAGTTTGTAAAAGTAGTTAAAATAACTTGTTAGTAATACAATTATCTTCATAAGGAGGTCTAATTTGCATTCTTAGTACAACACTACCCAAATATGCTTTCAAAAGGTATTTAAACTACAATTAGATCTTGAAAAAATTAGATATGAAAGTGGAAATGATAATCAGGTCATGTACCTCTTCTTCATCTCGTTTGCGCTTGTTTTCCTTAACCTTTTCGTGAAGATTTGCAATGTACTTATCAAATATCTCCCGACAAAAGCTTTCATCACTAATTGCCCTGAATATTCATATCCAATATATTTATAGCTACTACTAGTGTAAGGTACATGATAACTACCTTTAATTACTCACAATAAGATTAATTCCTGATAGTGGCTCTTTTACTTGTATGCTTCCGCATCTTTGAGAAAAGGTATGCAATCCTCCCATTCTGAGGAAGCAACAATTTCCTAAAATGGAAAAACAATATATAACTAATCTATCGTTACATAGATAGAAATTCGTTTATGATAAGAATAGAAATTCATTCATATTCAGAATTTTTAATGTACAAAACTCTGTGAAATTTTACTCCAGGTGTAAAAGTAGTAGAGGAAAAAGAGACTGCATTAGAAGGATTTTTTCCAAAATGAATAATGTAAACCTTTAGAGAATAAATCAAAGCCATGAAATCATCTGCCAGCCTTTCCCTCCTTTTTGCTTCTTTCTCTTCCTTTTCCTTTATTTGTTCAATCACTTCTTCAAACACAAGCTGCAAGCAATACACAGGATGTCAGTAAGACCTAACAAAATCATATATCCCAAAACAACTTGCATTACTTTCAACATTTGCAATTGTTTCAGTTTAACCTAATAAAAATCCATTATCCACTAATGAGAACAAACTAATGCATTTGTGATAGCGATTCACTTCCAGCAACTACTTACCAGTGCAAATGAGTCAAAACATAATATAGCTGATGCAATGATCGAATCAGTTAGGAACCAGACTCATATGGAACATAAGGATAAGATCCTTGTTTGTATAAATAGAAGTTACTACGAACATAACAATATGTGACAACATTGTTCAAAGACAAATACCAAATACTTTTATTGTGAAGTCTTCTGTAGCTGAGAAAAAAAATCTAGAAATGTAACCAGAACAAACCTTAAGATTTGTTTCAGATGCAGCAGCCAAATCATATAGTTCCCCAATGGAGGCTTTGAACTTGTCAAGAGTCCATGCTGATGTTACTAAGAGCTGCAATCATTACATCAAAAAGATTACAATATATTTTACATCCAATGAAAAATCTTAAAGCACAAAAGGCACACCTTTCCTGACTCCATAGCATCTTTTATGTTTGATTTGTCCTCCTGGTACTGCCGAAGATACATATTCAAAAAATGGTTACATCAAAGGAATCAAACATGCATTGCCTTGAGTAATAATGATTGCAAGCCTGATTGTGAAAATGCAATTAAATCCTGCAATAAAATCATTAAAATATATGCAACTTTCTTACCTACTTTTTCATCCCTTCTGCAACATCTTCAAACAAATCCTTGGGTGGTGAACCAGATGTATTTGAAGCAGGCTCTTTGCTTTATGATCCTCTAGTTCTTTGCTTTATCAAAGAACTGGAGGATCATAAAGTAAAGAGCCTACTTCAAATGAAGTGTGTCTTTGTTGTAAGCATGCCAGTTGCTTTATGATCCTCTAGCAATCTTCGAAATTCATCCCGATTTTTACATTCTTTTTGGCACAGTTCTTCCTACATTTAAAAATATTCAAGTCATTCCAATATACAAAAATAAGACAGATGAAAACTATGGAAGCACACTACTCTCTCATTCTAGACAACCTTTTGAATCGTTTGTACTTCTTCCTCCTCCAAATCAGATATAACACGTCAAAATTTCAAGATGTTCTCAGGTCATTAGGTATGACAGCTTTTGGAAAGATAAGATGCCCGTAATCGAAGCCATTATCCACATAATGACAGCAAACTATTCATCAATCAAGATAAAAACTAAACAGCTTTCCAAACACAAGCATTTCACAACTATGCCATCTCCAGCATGCCTTCCAAATTCAAGTACAACAATATGGGTTCTAAGATTACACCAAAAGCAGGTCCAAAGAGAAAGTCAGATAAATTCGTAGGTTAACATGTGTATTCAACACAAGATCACAATTTCCTACAGGCAAGACTTTAAGATAGAAAAAAAAGAATGTGAGTTTGAGATTTGCTGGGATACCTTGCAAAGTCATTACAACTTCAGAGATTCCTGACTTCAGAATTCATAAAAGAAATGGAATAATGTTTTAAGGAAGATCAATTGGGGTTATAAAACCCAAGCATGAAATTGAGGAATAGGACAAAGAATGAAATGTCATTAGTTTATCAATCTAATTTCGTGTTCATGTTTTCTGCTCACCATAACCTTCCTACCCATCTCAAATATTATAATGTGAGAAAATGCCAAAAACTCACCTTGGTTGAGCGACTTGTCCACCCTTTTGATTCCCTCCACTGTTGAAAGAACTAAAATATATCAACAAATTAAGTGTTAGTGAAACTACTTGAACAAATGAAAGGGAAAAGTTAACAAATTTTGTACAATCTAAGGGATTTATTGTGAATTAAGTAGACTTCGAGATCATTTGATTTCTAACATATGATAATAGATCACACTATTGAAACATTGATATAACAAGCATACAATATATTGAAAAATAACAACAAAAAGCATTACATATTGTAAAAACAATAATATGTACCAAAGATGCAAGGGGTGAGGATGCCATCTCCTATAACCATACAAGTCCCCACAAGGGCTAGTATTAACAAACATCTCTTGGAAAAGTTACTTTGTTCAAGAGCTTCCTTTATCCTAATGGCTCTATTGGGCTGTCTACCTGCAACTTCAAGTGTATATGAGGACAGTTTCCTATCTTCTTCCTGGTGATTGGGTATCATGCTGACATTTGCATGGTGGCAAATCAAAGAATAAAGAGAAAATGTTCCACCTGCAAAAGAAACCATCCCTTTAAACTTAGAACACATGTTTTCACATCAAAAAGATCAAACTTTGACCTAAAAACAAAGTGAAACTAGAGCTGTTATAATCTTACCATCTCCATTATCATTGGCCCATAATACAATGAAGACGTATTTGATGAGGGGCAAAAGAGTGAGAGAATATATGATCAAAGACAAAGCCCCAAGAACGTCATCAGGATGTTTGATGCCATCAGGAAAAGTACTCGCATACACATAATGTGGTGATGTTCCTATGTCCCCATAAACCACACCAATACTCTGAAATGCCAATTGCACAATTGCAGCCATGCTCAACATCTGAGAAACAGGATTTTTCATAAAGCGATGTTAGAATAGTTACTAAAATGATCATAAATTATGTTGTTATAGTAAAATAATACTTTAACTTAAGAGAAAAAAACTATACAATATTAAAACATGATATCGTACTTTAAAAACTAAAAAGGTACCTGTAACGAAGAACTTCATTTCGACTTGCTAATTGGTTGTCACTATTAACTATAAGCTTATCTTTAAATTTTGAGCTTCACTTGGTTTCGAGAATAGTTAAATATTCTCTACTCAACAAGGCCAACCACGTGAAGGTGGAAGCTCATTTGGCCCCTCCTCCCGCCCCCTAACATCACTCTAAATTCCCCATTAACATTTAATAACATTTAATTCATCCATTTTTGAAATAGAACATTCAATCATTATAATCACATGATAACATTCATTAACACATAAAATTCATAAACACACAACATTCACGAATAATTCATTAACACGCAACATTCAAGAGTAAGTCATTCATGAATAATTCATTAACACAATATTCAAGAGTAAGTCACTCATGAATAATCATCTCTTTTTTTCTTTCTTGTCATTTCTTTTTCTCATAAAATTTCTAAGAGGAATATCAATGTCCTCGTTAGGATCCCCCTCCTCTACTGGTTCTAACACATGTCTCCTCCTCATCTGTTCAAGAACACCATGAGGCTGTTGCACCAAAGGGGGGTTTGCTGCAATAACAAGTACTTCATGAGGTTAAATTCCCACCATTTTATATTAGTGAATTACGAGTTTTTATTTAAGTAAAAGAACTATAAATCAAAAAATTAATTTAAAAGAACAAAACATAGATTTTCTTTACCTGAATGTGCCACATGATCTACCTGCTGATCAGTCTGAACATCCTCTAGCACTTGTTTAGCATGACATGATTCTATATCCTCAACACAAAAAGGTTACACCAAGTTCAATTAAAGATGTTAAATTGTATTAATAATTACCTAATTAGTTTTAAATAACAAATGAGCACCTCCATCAACGGTACAATGCACATCAGGGGCTTCATGATGCTGCGTATGATCTGTGTCAGGATTAACAGGTTGCATTGCAATGTCATGCACATTATTATCAAATAAATTGTTGCTCGAGTATTAAATTTCTAATATATTTTTTGGAATATTTACTTGTGCACATGATGCAGGAGATTTTTCGGTTGGGGCAATGGAAGCTTGCCGTAGGCGTTCAGCCACCGCTGCATAGCCTTGCTTGAAGGCAATTTTTTTGTGTTTTTTTGTGGCCTCTAGATTAAAATCAACGCCCTGCATTTTTTAATTAATTAAAAAAATTATTTGCATTTTATAAATAATTTTTCTTTGCAATTCATTTATTGCTACTTACAACGCATGCTTTGATTTTCAAATATCCCCCAGAGCCAAGTTTGTGTTGCCCAACCTTTTCTAGCCTCGCCTTTGTTGCCTTTGATGTGTCCTGCAACCTATGAAAAGTTTGAAATATGTTAGATGATATAAAGAGAATACTAGAATCATTGTGGAAACATTTATTTCACTTGGGTTTGATGTCTTTGGAGGAAAAAATGCACCATATGTATGGGTTCGATTTCCTAGTCAAAATTCATGGGATATTTTTACTGAGATCCTTGAGAAAGCACATATAGTTACAACTCCAGGAAGTGGGTTTGGACCCGCAGGTGAAGGTTTTATAAGGGTGAGTGCCTTTGGTCACAGAGAGAACGTATTAGAAGCTTCATTTGTCAATATATCTTATGTAGGATTTATGCCCAGATTGAGATTGAGATTTATAAGCAATTGTGTCAGCATATGAATTACATACCTTTCATATTTACAATAAAAAAATTTAAATACCAAAATTGAGGATTATGCGTGGTAGTATGTTGGAGAAATAACTCCTATTTTAGGGATTTTGACAAAACAGCATAGTGAGAAATATTGAATTCAAAAGGATGAGAATGTGAAGGAACAAGAGGTGCAGGTGAAGGTTCAAATCACATGAAAAGTCATTTGTACACACTGTGAATTTTTTTGTACATTATGTTGTATTTTAAGAGTGCTCCCCCAAGGTAGATGTGTTAGGCTTGGTACTTTGTCTCTTTACTTCACTGATATATGTGTTTGAATTAGTCTACACACAAATAATTAACATGTCACCAAAGCTGATATGCCTTTTGTGAGCTTGCAAAGAGCTAAGGAACGGAAGAGAAAGATTGGAAGCAGGGTGATATCAGGAAAAATCTCTTAATGAGTTTCCATCTTTACAGTTTCCACATGAGAAAAAGCAGGGATTCCCTAAAAAGGATAATCTATTGGTTGGGTATAGACACATAATCCATGTGATCAAAGCTTCAGCAGCAACAAAAAATACTAAAAAAGAAGAATGGATTTTAGATGTGGTGGAAATGCTCAGCTTTAAATTCTTTAGGATTCTTAGACTACATTGTTATCTGAAGATAGAGATTAGATTTTGTGATGCTTCACACTTAAATCTGATGTATAGTGTATATGCACTTCTTTTTTGATATGCAACAAAGCACAAAATGGAATTGATGACAATATAAAATAACAATCACTAATGACAACATTATATACTGTTATCATAGTTAACAGAATACTACAGAATATGGGATTTGATATCTTCAATGATGGATTTCATCAGGATTTACATGTAGATTTGATGCACACATGACCCAAAAGAAAACAGGGGATAGGAAACTCAAGATAGCGAGCAATTATTGTAAAAGAAAGGGAAAGTCAACAAGTATAGTGGTCAAGGAGTTGCCTATTTTTATGACTCAAAATCTAACATGGTACATCATATCACAAGATTTGGTTGTCACAACTTTGAGTAGGAATTTCTTAGTTGAATTAGAGTTTGAGTTCAGCGAAGATAAAATTTGAGAAAAGAACCCATAGGAGACACAGGCTCTAAAATTTGTCACTAAATATGAATAAAGGGCTTCATTTTGTCAATATATCTTATGTAGGATTTATGCCCAGATTGAGATTGAGATTTATAAGCAATTGTGTCAGCATATGACTTACATACCTTTCATCAATAGATAGATTAAATTGAGCTAGTTGAAACTGTTGATACTGAAGTTGAACCCTAAATTTGCTCATTAATGTACTAGTAGTTAATACTATTGCATACCTTTTTAGATTTTTTGGTGCACTTTATTTTGGTAGACGTTGCCCTTTCTCCTTTGCATCCAAAATGAATTCATTCTAGTCCCTCACTGAAACAAAGGGAGGATGCTCATACTTCGGGTTGTGGACGAGGCTCTTTCTATATGTGTCCCTCACAACCTTAAGATGTCTGGCAGCTTTTTGTAATAATTTCTTATGATCAAAAATATTACTACCAAACTCATGCTCTATATCTTTGATGAGCTCATCTTTTAATTTTTGAGATTGGTAGTTCCACCTTTTAAGAAAAAACACAAAATGGTTAGATATAGCTAGTATAAGAAAAGACTCGAATGAAAGGAAAAATGTTGCACCAATTAATGATATGAAAAAAAATAGTGGGATAAAATTAGTTCAGTTATGATGTACAGCAACCTAGTACATATGGTGGGCCTGAATCTTCGCAGCGTGAGGTCATAAAGCCTCCTATAAAATGTATCATTTCCTACAAAAAATGTCATGGGATAATTAATAGTAAAAACCATTAAAATGAATCATATGAAAGAAGACTCCCACTTTTGGTTCTCTATAGAAAAATTAGTTAGTATCTTCTACTCAAAGCATGAAATTGCAATGTACCAAATTACTAAACTAGAGAATTACTGGTATAGACAAAAGGTCATTGATAATTCAGATGATCCTACCAAACCCCTAATAAAAAGGAATTCCAGAATAATTAAACAACTTGCACAATATGACACACTAAAGGTCATGAGGCATCACTCCACATCAAAAGCCCTTGCATTCACCACTTCCTATCATGTTTACATCTTGCAAGAAAATCCTTATTACAATATAAAAAATAATTATTTAAAGTACCTAGAAGCTTAGGACATTTCAAAGGCATTAATTCATTATGGTCAATCAACAACAATGTCTCCATAGATCCCATGCTAGAAATACGGGTAGCTCCAGGAAATGACGATGAATTATCAACAATAGATGTACTATGATCTACATTTGGCGGCATACCAGACAGTGCATCTCCTACCACAAAAAAAACAATACACTATGTGATGCATCCCAAGATTAAAGTACATATTATCAACTCATAATTAACACAAAACCAAATATAGCAAAACAAGGATTTACCAGCTGGATGTCCCCTTGTTGCCGACATTGCAGTCGGCAATCTCATACAGGCATCCGTCAACCTCGTAGGAGTCTCCTGCACTAGATGACTTGAACAATACATTGTTAGCAAAGACATTCTGAAATAATAAAAGTAAGAGTTAAGAATTTTTGAATGTTCAAAATAAAATATTCCTTCTAACTTGTCAACTAAAAGATTATTTTACCAGTGGCAGCCAGAACTCTGCTACTACCGCCCTCACTGCGTTGTCCTTGACCACGTTCTGGATCAATTCCCAAAAATTCCTGTATAACAAGAATTTAGTAGTTAAAGTTTCTTACAACTCTTTTAAAAAATTGCATCAATAAAGTATTTTTGCACATATTACATATTTTACTTCACAACATAAAATATTATAAAATATAAATCTTTATTGAACTTTTGTTATAACTAAATATTCATTGGAGCTTACTTCATAACGCTGAGCTTGCATTTTCAATTCTGATAGCCTCTTCCTCATCTCCTCGGGTTCCATATTTGCCTCATCCAAAATTTTCATTTCTTCTAAATTAATTTTCCTAATTTTTTTTTCAACATTTTTATAAAATTGGGAGTATCAGCAATATCGGCCTCATCAAAATGCATAGCTAGTGGCTCGGTGGTCACTGCTACTGCTTTACCCTTATCCTGAACATCAAATTGTGAGAGGAATATCAGTAAAACTATCATAAAAACTCAAAAACCATAAATAAAATAATGTAATAATATAACATTTTTCAACTATCTAATTTGTACAATTTCAAAAAGGTTTACCCTCACTGAAGAAGGGGTGGGAGTAGCGTCCTGCTGACCTCTATCATCTGTCGGATCCATATCATCCTGTCACAAAGATTAAACATAAAAAATTCAGCTAACTAAAAGCAATAGATAGCAAAAAAAAACTTATTAAAAAAATGGTAAATAGTACTTACAGCCCTCATGATAGTAACATTGTTTGTATCTATGCGATTTAAATGGTAATCAATTAGCAGTTCTTCCCTTGCACTTATTGATTTTATTGCACAAACAAAAACTTCATTCCCCTCACGTGCCTCAAATATGCAATTGGGTTGCTTACTAGTTGAAGCAGGTCACGTACTATTTATAAAACCTGCAATATTACCTATTGCTTTTGGTCTCCCATCAATGTACATAGCAAATCTTTTACTTTGGTCATTTTCTTTCCGTTGTATATAATTAGATGATACCCCATACCTACGCATACTTTTTTTATATCGAACAATCTGCATCCAATCATTGTAATTGTAACATGGACTGACATACTTGAACAATACGAAAACTTTGTTGTAACATACCTTTATCCCATCCATGGAAAATAGGCCCAAACCATGTAATGAGGATGGAGCAATGTGATATATCCTCTCATTAACACAAAAATTTGTGTTAATTGGAGGTAGCTCATTGGGTATCCATTCTTTCTCAATGTGTGAGTACCGAAAGGGCACCTTGATGTCACCTTTGGTCTCATCATCATAAGAACATGACCCCCCATTAGCAAGGAAAAATTGCATGCGTTTATCAAATTTTTTTCTATTCTTTTGACCTCTAGTTGATCTCCCTCTTTTAGCTATACTACATGTAGAGCTTTCATCTACCATTTCCTCATTTCCCTCATTCAATGTAGATAGATCTGACAAGTACCTATTTGGTGGGTCCTGCAATCCATCAAATGGAAAGTGAAAGTGACATATATAAAATGTAGTAAGTTGAAAGTGATTATACAATTATATTTCTATACGGACCTTCTTTGTCTATATATACATTATATGATTATATAATGTCTATTTATAACATACGTGCTCAATGATAAACAAGAAGAATATAAGAAAATTATGTCTATTTATTGACTTATACCTACTGATCCATGTCACTGTGCACAATCCACGCCAAACGGGTCAAATCTCCTGTAGTCAATTGACTGTTTGCAAAAAGGGTGACAATCAGACACAATATAAACATTGGTAATTATAAATAACCTATGTTGTAATCATTAGAAATGAACACAATAAATATGTAATCAAATTTCCTGAATATGTTAATCATTTTTCTGAAGTTAGCTAAAAATTACATGATACACGTTTGCTACAAATAACTTAGAAGACAACATGAACAATAGGCAACATCGCAAACATGTCAACAGAAGGGGTGATGATGTACCTGTAGTCAATTGACTGTTTGCAAAAAGGGTCATAATCAGACACAACATAAACATTGGTAACTATAAATAACATATGTTGTAATCATTAGAAATGAACACAATAAATATATAATCAAATTTCCTGCATATGTTAATAATTTATCTTAAGTTCGCTAAAAATTACATGATACGTGTATGCTACAAATAACTTAGAAGACAACATGAACAATATGCAACATCATAAACATCAACAAATTTACCTTATATATGGAATGCAAGATTGTCAACAGAAGGGGTGACGACGTTTGTAGTCATTGATTATCTTCTTCTTCTTCTTCATCATCATCATCATCATCATCATCGCCATCATCACCATCATCATCGCCATCATCATCGCCATCATCATCACCATCATCATCACCATCATCACCATCATCACCATCGCCATCATCATCATCATCACCATCATCATCATCATTACCATCACCATCACCATCATCGTCATCACCATCATCTTGATCTTCATCATCTGCTTCTTCATCATCTTCAATATCTTCTTCTTCCATAACATTATACTTTATCGGCCTTCCTCTTGGATCATGTCTAACAACAAATGACCAACCCTATTTATTTGGAACCTCTAAGTAAAAAACTTGCTCACATTGGCTTGTAAGAACATAGGGCTCATCTCCAACTAGCTCAAACGACCTTGTATTGATCATTGTAAGACCATTATCATGTTGAATAACTGTTCTATCTTGATCATTTTGATTTAGTCGTAACCTGTACCATTTGACGATGAATAGAACTACTTTGAAGGTGTTAAATTCACACTCAATTATATCATCCAAGATTCCATATTATTTATTTTGAGATTTTTGAGGATGTATGTCACTTCTATATGATATATTGGTGACCTTGAAAACTGCAGTTATCCCAGAATCACAAGTTTTCTTTGTGTCATCCAACCTTTTTATGTGGAATTTGTGGCCATGATAGTACATAGCTTTGTGGTGCTTGACCTACAATTTTTGAAGTCTGTGTAAATTATTTGCATCATGAGTTGATACGAAACATACATCGAGTTATGATCATTAATAAATTTCTACGTACCTCTCCACCTCTTAAACCATTTACTAGATCAACTATCATCAGCATAACATTGGAATCTCCATTATGATGAGCTTCTGTAACCAATGAAGCAACACCTTCCCATGTTAATGAGCAACCATTTTGTTGACATCGTTCAATCCATTCCATCATCCAATCAAGATTGTTCGCAATATACAAATGTATTGCATCCCACTCTCGACCACCTGTTTCAAATAAATATGCCAATTAAAAATAAATTATATTGAAGATTTATATGGAATTAATTAACTACAATAAAATCTTAGATTTACCTCTCACTTTCCTCAATCTACCTTTGCCCATCAATTACTCCCCTTCGAATTTGTTAATTGAGTTGGGATCCCAAATACGATCTACATGGATGTTTGCTACAAACTTAGGAAGATATTCAGTAATGTACACCATGGTCTGGTATACCATATATCCCTCCACCATAAAACCCTCAAGATGTGCTCTCTGTCAAACCAAGCCTTTCAAAATTTTCAAGTGCCTCTCAACCATCCACATTGACCTGGTTGGTACAGGTCCACACAATTCAATCTCCTCAACTTGATGTATGAGGTAGTGTTCTTGTGCATTGAAAAAACTTGGAGGTAGACACTTTTGCATTTCACACATCAGAAAAGGAATTTTTCTCTTCCAATATTTTATATTTTCTTTATTGATTTCTTTAGATGACAACCACCTCATGTATTTTCCAAGATCATATATAACCTATTTGACATTGTTGGCAAAGTGGTGTGGGAGAGATAGAGGTAGAATGTACTGCAATATTTGTAAAATGATCTTGTCAATATTTTATAAAAGAATGCAATTGAAACTACATGCAGTATATAAATATATAGTGAATACAAAATAACATGAATTACCTTAATAAATGTATGCCAATTGTGTGTTTTCAACCCTGGCTCAAATTCACTTTTATTTGATATGACATTATTTATGTTTGCAGCAAATCCTGTGGGAAATCGTATTTTTTTTATGACTTATTTTATAGCATTGCTCTGCTGCTCTGACAATAACCAACTAAGGGCACTTGTATCAATCCGGTCTCCATTTTTATTTGGTCAAATATCATTTTTCATTGCATGGTTGGATTCTTCAATGTCACTACAATTTTTGACAATTTGATCTTTGTCACGCCTTCCATCCAAGATTTTCCATAATGTCTCTGCTACATTCTTTCCAATATGCATAGGATCAAACAAATGCACAATTGGGAGTTGCTCGTAGTACGGCAACCTAGTAAATTGTGTAGGATAAATTTTTAGTCCTTTTGGAATTTGGACATTGATGTCTTGATGACCTTCACAACCATCAATCACATCATCAGTAAACAAAACACAATATCAAAATATATATTTGAAACAAAAAGCATCAAATGGAATGAGATGACCTCGACAATTTATTTTATTGTATGCCAACTTCCATAGGCGAGGTGTCATTCTCTGTGGCTTTGATGTAGTCTCTTCTAGACCATTGAAAAGATGTTTTTTGATAATTCGGTACTTATGATTTCTGTGCAAAAAGTGTCTATTCTCATCAAACACCTGCTTTCTTAAACTTTTTGAATGATGAGATTTCATCTTTGGACCACAAATTGGACATGCAAATTTACCCTTTTTCTGAAGACCTACAAGATCGTGTATAATTGGATTAAATGTGTTAACTTTGACATACCAAAAAAGAGGTGTCAAGAAGAGAACATACCACAAAAATGTGTTAGCCCAAGGGCGTCGTGTATTTTCCATACACGCATTGCATGAAATTGAAATTGTCTTTGTCCTATTCGTCTACAAATGTCATACATAGTAACCCCATTCCATAACACCACCAACTCGTCAATAAGGGGTTCAATATATACATTGATATCTTTGACTTGGTACTTACCTAGTTGAATGAGCAAAAACATTACATAATTATTTTGACCATTTAATGGATTAGCAATAATAAATTAATTTAGATGACCACTAAATCAAAAAATACCTGGAACAATCAGTGTCAACATTATGTGCTCTCTCTTTATGGACAACCAAGGAGGTATGTTATTGTTGATAACAAAAACAGGCCACACTAAGTAAGTAGATCTCATCTCTCCATAAGGATTGACACCGTCTGCTGCCAATGAAAGCTTGAGATTACGAGGTTCTTCTTTAAAGTGTGGCCATTTTTCCTATATTTCCTTAAATGTCAAACCATCTGCAGGCATTTGCATAATGTCATCTTGACTTCTATTGCGTGCATGGTAATCCATAAATTGTGCCAAGCTATTGCACTTGAATAATCGTTGCAGACGTGGAATAATGGGAATATGTCGAAGAACCTTGCGAGGCACCTTTTTTGTTAATCGATCTGATTGATATCTACTGATATGACAAGTAGGGCATTGTGTTGCAAATTCATGTTGTTTATAATACATAATATGATCATTCAAACATGCATCTATTGTTTGATACTCCATTCCTATATCTTTCATGATTGCAGATAATTCTCGATACGAGCGAGGTAGAATGTTTGATGGTGGTAACAAACACTCACCTATCAACCTATGACCAAAAATATAATTTCTTAATTTAAAGAATATTAATTTCTACACGAACCCAATGTTAATTGTAAGGGAACTACGAGTAAAATAATGAAATAAGATGGCATACCTTAACATACGTGTCATTGCTACATTGGATAAACCATTCATTACCTTCAAGTTCACCAATAGTAATACAGCGGGCAAGAAGAGTTGTTTTGGAGCCTTCATATAGGGGTTGCTCTGCCTTCTCAAGTAAAGGTACATCAAACTCTACATCATCATCACCATCATCATCATCATCATTATCATCTTGATCATCGTGATCATTTTGATCATCGTGATCTTCATCATCCTAATCTTCTTCCATGGTATCATTACCTTCTACTTCAATATTCACACCTCCATGTTCCCTCGTTTGGAAAATCGCATTCTCTGAATTGTCATGGTCCATAACATGAAACTCAGGAATGTTGACCTATATGAAAATGATGACCTTATATTAAGCATGACCATGATGTCATCATGAAATCATGTCTCATGTAATGTATAAACTATTAAAATACATACCAATGGGCGATACTCGTTTCCCCCTTCAATGTGACCATGTTGCCTACAATGTTGCTCAGCTGTTGTGATTAGATATCTTCAAGTCTTTAAGCCCTTACACATTTTTCAAGGACAATAAGATTTTCCATCACCTTTTCTTTTTAAGTTAGACCGCAGTCTAGCAATTGCTTCCCTATTTCTTTGTGCATTGATATCATCAGACATGGTCTTTCTTGAATGGAATGACTCGTTGGTGGAAGAAGGATGATTTGTTTGCAACCTGCAGATGGAGTAGTAAGACGAAGACATATATAAAAAGGAGTTAAGTCTCTGAACCAAGTAGGAGTTAGGACATGCTGGATTGGGGTCAGCCCAAGATATTTTGGAATCTTGAAGAACCTGGTAAAGGGTATCTGGAAAGGTGAAAATAAACAAGTATTTTTACAGCTACAAAGGAGGAATCGAGAGCATTATAAATAATGAAGAAGAAACTTAAATCCATACAACTTCACCTCTATTTACAATTTGACCTTTCTACAAGTGAAATATGACAATATACAAAATTTCCAATCACATTTTCACTTAAAAAAGAACACCAAATATACCTTTGCTACAATATCTTCTTGAGATTCTTCGCTATCAGATTCTTCAGAACTACAAGCTCCTGTGCAGAAAAAAGATGAGATGTACTAAGTAATTTTTGATGGGCAATATTTAAACAAATTGACTATCAAAAAAACAATTTATGAAATTTAGTTGCTTTATTATGTACTGAAGACTTGGCAAGATGTTCCCAAGTCTATCTATAGAATTCCTATCTACATGGTTGTTTGCAAATAGTCTAGTATGGTGTCGCTTTTGAACAACAACAAATGTCACTGGGGCTAGTAATTTGGCTCAAGAGATGCACAAGCTTGTTGACACCACAGAACTTTTAGTTCATCATATAGCATTCAGCTATATTCTTTAACAAAATCCAAAGAGAATACAAACTAACTAATGAGCCGTGTCTATCTCAATTGAATAGCAAGTACTATAGTGAGTATTAGGAAACTAACCTTGCGAATAGCATCTAGTTCATAAAGTATTAGGAAAGTGACCTTGCTGATTAGTTTAACATAGATTGGTGAACAAAAAATTCATAATAAAAATTTGATTTTTTTCCACACTTGTTCAAACCATATAATGAAACGACAAAAAATGAATTGTATACAAAGACCATATTGTAGGCTATCCAAGTTGAAAGTGAATAGATGACCTTTATGGGGTGTTGTACCAAGTGGAGCAAGTATGTGAGAGGTTGAAGATGAAGGGCTCCTATTTTGGGGCCAATATTTGGTGGTTTCGAGGTGCCTAGGGAGAACCTTTGATGCTAAGTCTTAGTTATGTAGACTTTGGCGAATCTGGTGAGCTTTCTACAAGTTTGTACCTGTTGTATTAGCAACCACTATGCCCTATTCTAGACCTTTAGTATTCTGATTGACATCAATTATAAGTGTGCATCCAGATGTTAGCTACAATTGATTGGGGTGGCTTTTAGTGTGTATCAGTCTAATTTGACATGTGTGATGGCAGTATCAACATGTTATCAGCATCTTACATTATTTAGAAGAGGTGTAGTTCAGTGGGTAAATGTTCGGTCATTGTGGGAATGGTATTCTATGCTTTTTGTTAGGTTAATTTGTGTTGTTGCAGCAGTCTAATTTTATAATCTGAATGTTGTATCAGTTTGTTTCAATAATGTTCTTGTTATTTTGCTATATTGTAATGCATCTCACTATAATGTCCCCTTTTTGACATGACATTCAATAATAAAAATAAAAAGTAAAAAATATAAAAAATTAAAATAACATGTAATATAATTATAATTTAATTAAGTTTAGTGAATGATCAAAATGAATGCAATAAAGAGTTATGAGTATTGAAGGATTAAGATATAAAGGAGAGACCATTCAATATTTAAATTTATATTGGAAAAGGTAGAAACGGATACTTATTGATTTAACTCAATTTATAATTGTTATTTAAATATTTCTTAAAATAACATAATCCTTAATCTTTTTTTTAATTCTCTTCCAACTATCTCTATTTAGTGCCTACCATGTTTATGTGCATGTTTTTTATGTGTTTTGGATAATAAGTCTAATTTAATTTGTCTATGGACTAAGACCTTAAATTATTGAGATTCTCTTTGTTTTGTGAAAACTATAGCATTATGTACTTAACAAGGCCAACCATGTGAAGGTGGAAGCTCATCATGGCCCCTCCTAGGAGTCTCTTATGACCCTTTACGACATTTTAAGAGCTCTAAGATTTATTCTTAGGGATCGTAAATGGTCGTAAAGGGTCATAAGGGATCTTAGGACACAACAACTAAGAAATATAATTGTAAGCATCATGGTCACATTTTTTTGGAATCAATGTAATTGAGTTGTATACCTAAGCAACGAAGTGCATCTAGAAAATGAAACTACAACCTATTGGGATTGAGACAAACCTTATAAAACAAAAGCAGCTAGGAATGATCGCTTGCCAATATCTGTTAAATAGATTTGTTGGAGGACCTTGTATTCATGAGCTAGGAATGATCGCTTGCCAACAGTTGTTGAATACATTTGTTGGAGGACCTTGTATTCATGAGCTACAAATGTATTCAGAAATTGTTGGCAAGCGATCGTTCTTACAGATGAATTTGACTTGGAATCAAAGGTGTGGAAGTTGCTTTGCATTGCTTGGGTACACAACCCAATTACATTTCCAAAAAAATGTGACCATCATGCCTACAATTATGTTTCTTAGCTATTGTGAAATCTACATATTTTATAGGAGAAGCATTTGAAGTTTATGTTGTGAATCCACTAAATAGGGTCAAGATTTGATTTGGGAATGTTGGTCAGATGATCTGAGAGAAAGAATGGACAGACAGATGGAGAGAGAGATAATACAAGTGGTAGAAAGAGCCATGCCATTTGTAGGACACCACCATCCTTTTGGTAGATCAAAGGAAAACATGGTAAGGACTATAATACACATTTTCCTCAAGAATATTATCTAGGAGTCTTTCTATCACTTGTATTATCTCTCTCTCCATCTGTCTCTCAACTCTTTCTCTCAAATCATTAGACCATCATTCTCAAATCAAATCTATTAAATCAACAAAAATAAGTTTGACCCTATTTAGTGAATTCATAGTTTCTTTTGCATTCAAGACCGGGATTAATGCATATGCAGTAGCCTGACACCAATCACCCATTACATGTCAACTATTAAAGCTTGTCAAACAGTTGTTGAGTTGTACTTCATAAGAGTTAGGTGCTCCTGCACCATAGACGGAGATGCTAATGCAAGGTATGATGTTACTGACTTCCCTCTTAGCGCCCTAGTCCACCAACTCATACATGAAACCATGGGACAAAAAATAAAAAATGTTGGATTTAAAAGCTTTTCCAATAGGTTATTAGGAGTATGAACAAGGTCTGCATGTCAAACTCGAATGAAGCCCTAAGATTCATTCAAAGCCCCCACACCAATATCGGCATGGAGGGTTCGAGTGAAGCCCCTTGGGACCTTCATTCAAATATTTGGCTTCATTTGAAGCCCCTAAAATTTAGCTTCCCCACTTTCCATGATAGAAGCCAGTTGTTTTACAAGAGTCAAAAACAGTTTGTCCTCCATTGTAGAAGCCACTTGTAATACGCAGTTGTTTCATGCAAATCAGAGTCCACAAAATTTACCATCAATCTCTTTCAATAGCTTAGTCCATCTTATCCACTGCACAATAATTCAGAGGAATGTGCCAAGGCATTCCAAATCTTTGCCAATGTATAGACATGTGTCTTAAAATGGACCCACATATAAGATAAGATTCAATGTATATCTGCACGAAATGAAGCTGAATTTTGGAACCATTTAGCTTTCATTTATTTCAGTATGGCCCATTTAATTTGCTATATAAATGTCAAAATGCAAGAGATATTGAATTGAGTATAATAAATTAGAGAGGAACAACCAATGTCTTTGGTAAATGCAGTGAAATTGAAGTGTGTAGCATTTGCTGCACTGCCATTATTACCAACATGAGTATCTCAATGTGAAAGGAAGAGAAGGCAATCAAGAGGTCAGGTGAGGTATGCATTCAATGTGAGTTCAAGTAAAAGTGTGGAAGTGGAAAGAGAGGAGAGGATTGAGATTGTGGAAGAGATTCTGTCTAGAGAGTGGCCTGAAAGTCTTTCTATACTCAATTTTGAGGATTTGTCAGTTTACTATGAACCACTTGTCTTCAAAGCTCAGGTAGATTTTGTTATAAATGTTTTTGTTATTATGTATTAAGTTTCAATAGATTCAAATATAAGATTTCCAAGATGAAAAATTTACAATTTAATTTGATTGTCTCAATTTGCTTTTATCAATTTTTGAAATCAAACCCATCATCAGAATTATATAGATCTCAGAAAGTAGAAAAAAAGTATGAACTATAATTAATTTTCATGATTCTTAATTCAGATATATAAATCAGAATTGAGGTGTTTGTAAGTGTAAGGAAGCCAAAACTTATGGACAAGAGATTTTTCTATTGAATGTTTATGGCAGAAATGATCAAAGGCCCTGTATTTGACAGTCACAAGTTTTTGACAATTTGTATAAAGTTTTCCCTTTTATCTAATACAAGCTTATGAATTTTGAATCTATTTTAGTAAAAAGAACAGCATTATGGGCATCCACTTTGGCTTCCAATAGAATCCTAGGTGGATCCATTTACCACTCAAATTTATGTTTGCTCACTCCTTAGCTTTTTCCTTGGAGTCGAGATAAATTTTAAAGAAAATATTAATAGATTATATAAATAAATCTTTTAAATTCACATATGTGCTAGTTTTAACATCTGAAAAATTTAGTTAATTTTTTTTACATTTACACTAGCCTATATCTTTTTCATAAGAAATATTTTGGTATTAATTTTTTTTTTGTAAAGATTTTATTTTTTCTTATAATATATTACTATAATAAAAATATATTAAATTAAATATTAATTGATATTGTGGTGATCTATTTAGAGCTAGGTCAAAATAGATAGGTGAGGCTGTCATCAAGGTTCAAATTTTCACTGGTCCATTGTACTTATAGATTTGTGTCTATGTTGGGTGGCTATACTGAGGAACTTGAATGACTGAAGTGTTTGGCAGTCCTAAATTGAAAAAATAAATGAGTAGTCTAAAGTCTTAAAATTAAAAATAAATACAATTGAATTTATAAAATTGGCATTGAAAAATGTTACCATAGTGACCTTACTTTCTATTAAGAATTTTTTTTTGTCCTGTTTGGCATGCAGTTACAAATTCTGAATAGGTGGTGGAATTTAAGGAACTGTCAGGCTATGTAATTGTATGATTTGATCATGAGAAAAACTTTGTGGAATAATGAAATATGATACAAGAAACAAGGAATATGCACTATGTTTCAATGAATTTTTAAAAATTTCAAGGTTGATTTTGCAAGATGAGCATCATAGAACTTTACAAAATTATGAAGACAGGGCAGATTTTGTGTTGCTGAACAAGAAAGCATATTTCTAATTGAAGTATTGACATAAAAAGTTTAGTAACTGTCCTAGAAAGTAATCTTGACAAAAGAGAGCATATTCTTAAAGTAGTGACTTGGTAGAAATCCATTAAAAATGTCCATTAAAAAACACAATACAGCCTAAATATGTTAGTATATGGCAGAGAGTTTTACATGGCATTCCTGGGATAAATAGAATAGTAGTCAAGCCCTATTCAATAATGAAAAATCTTGTTATTTTCCAAGGATAGGACTTCTATCAAGATGAATCATTAAATGTGGAGTGCACTTTGTAACAGACACAAAAGATTGCATGAAAGTTGTGAAAGGGGTGCAGAAGATGCTCACTTTTTCCTTGCAAAGTAACAAGTAGTTGGTGTTGTTGTTTCTATTAGTGTGAATTATGCAAAGTAGCCAATTGCATTTGATAAGAAACTCAGTGTCAATTCAGACGACATCCATTTCAAAGGAAGAAGATCTGATAAAGATAAGGCTCTTCAAGCCATAAGGAGATCAAAAGTGTTCAAAATTCTAGAACCCTACACAGTCGAGAGAAGACAGAGTGTGCAGAGTTTCCCCTAATAGTTGAGATCATGAACATAATCCAAATAGGCATTTCATGGAAAGTCGCATAGTATAAGTGAAGAATCTAATGAGATGATACACTACATATCATAAAAAGGATGCCCCCAAAAAGAGTTACAGACTACAATCCTTATCCCTAATTATGTAATCTGATCTATGCCAGAAGCTAATCATGTCACTAAACATCTCTTTGACTCCCTAAAATCTCTACCCTTAGTTTCACCATTTTAAGATGTATGTATTCACCCATGTTTTATACAATTTTTTACATTTTTCTGTGCAATTTTCCAATCATTCCCTCAATAGACATACCCGTAGTATATGGTAATAAGTTGAAAGATTGACCACATGATGACCGTTTTGACTGTGATGTTAAATGATGTCTTGCATGGACTATATAATTGAGATATTGAATAAGTTTCAGGAAGGTCCATTTTTATTATGGTGTGTGATGTGGTCTTGTTGAAAAAAAGATTTGGAAAAAGATGTGCGGTGTAAATGGCATTCAACTATGAGTGTTGTGGCCTGCCACCCAACTCATTTGTTCCCCAATACTATGAGAAGCAATCTCTTCAAAGATTTATGTAATGTTGTTTGGCTTCCTATAAATGCCTATGCAACCATCTAATTCAAGTAAAATATCAGAAATTCAGAGATAAAAGTTGTTTCTTTGAAATGAAAACATATTAGTTCCTGTTGTAGGCAAGATACTAATGGAATCACATGGAACTCCTCAAAATTTCAGACGTGCCCTCAAAATTTCTACAATCAAATGCACCAGATCAGACATGCCCTCACGCTAAGACGTTCCCTCGCACCAATGTTGATGGAGACCCTCGCGCCAATGTTGATGACCCTCGTGCCAATGTTGATGGAGACCCTCGCACCAAAGCCAGATGAAAATGATCTGTAGCAGAGCTAGTGTTGATGGAGACCCTCGCTTGCGCCAAAGCCAAATGAACCTCGCGCAAAAGCCAAATGAAATGTGTTGCCCTTTTTTTTTTGTTTTATGCTTCCCTGTGTGTTGCAATTCCAACAAAACTAATTGGTCGCAATTGCGACCAACACAGGCTAGTTATTTTTAAAAAAAAAAATTTGCCCATTTAAAAAACTTGGTCACAATTTTTGGTTGCAAAATGACCTCAAATGCTTAAGTGTGATCAAAGGAGCTTGTTTCACAAAAGGTGCAAATGTGAAGATAAGTGTTGTGATGTGATCATTGATAGTGGAAGTACAGACAATCTAGTCTTAGAAATGACGGTCACCAATTCGAAGCTAAAGAGATAGAAACACCCACATTCATACCATATTTCTTGGGTGCAAGATGACAACAAGGTCATCGTCAATAAGCAGTGCTCCATGAATTTCAAGATTGGAAGCTACTAGGATGAAGTACTACGTGGTATAATACCTATGGACATGTCATATCTTTTTGGGTGGGCTGTGGCAGTTTAATAAGCATGTTTTACATGATGGGGGAGTAAATACCTACACTCTGACCAAGGATGGACTGAAACATAAGTTGAAATTGTTGAAGGATAAAGAAGAAAAGGTATGTAGTGCTACCAGAATACCTTTTGTTGATGGAAAAGAGTTTCTCAAAGGTATGAAGCATGATCATGTGTGTTTTGCTATAATTCCAAATGATAGTGAAGAAGAAATATAGGAGGTACCTATAGAAGCTGCAAATATGTTGGGAGAGTTTTATGATATTGTATCAGATAATGTACCTGATGGATTTCCTCTAATGAGGAAGAAGAGTCGCCAGATGTATTTGGTTCTAGGAGCTAGTTTACCAAACAAGGTAGTGCATAGAATGACACCAGTAGAAAGTGAAGAGTTGAATAGGCAAGTTCATGAGTTTTTATAGAAGGGGTTGATTCAAGAGATTCTAAGTCTATGTGTTGTACCAGCCATATTAGCACCAAAGAAGAATGAAGAATGGAGGATGTGTGTAGATTCATGCACTATCAACAAGATCACAATCAAGTATAGATTTATATTACCAAGGATGGATGATATTATGGACTATTTGAGTGGAGTTGAGTATTTCAAAAAGATAGATCTGAAGAGTGGATACCATCAAATTCGTATCAGAGAAGGTGATGAGTGGAAATCTACTTTAAAGACAAAAGAAAGACTATACAAGTGGTTAGTCATGCCTTTTGGGCTAACCAATGCTTCGAGCACTTTCATGAGGCTTATAAATGAGGTACTAAAGGAATTTCTAGATAAGTTTGTCATTGTTTACCTAGATGATATTTGATCTTAGTAAGACATTGGAGGAGCATTTTATTCATATTTGCAAGGTGTTTCAAGTAGACTGTGATGCTAGTGGTACTGCAATAGGAGTTGTTTTGAGCCAAGAAGGTAGACTTATTTTTGTGAAAAAGTAAATGATGCAAAAAGAAAATATTATGTTTATGATCAAGAATTTTTATGCTATAGGTCAAGCATTGAATAAATGGAGACACTATCTTCTTCCTAAGGAGTTTGTTTTGTATATGGATCATCAAGCTTTGCAATATTTGAATAGTCAAGGAAAATTGAACCAAAGGCATTTGAAGTAGGTTGAGTTTTTGTAGAGTTATACATTTGTTTAAAAACATAAGAGTGGGAAGTCTAATAGAGTTGCAAATGCTCTTAGTAGAAGACAACTTTTGCTAACAGAAATGCAAATAGAGATGGTTGGGTTCAAGGAACTTAGTAGTTTGTATCCAGATGATCCTGATTCTAGTGAAACATGGAAGGCTTGTATAGAACCTGTTACACTTGATAGGATAAAGTGGTTGGATTTCATGATCCAAGATAGTATGTTGTTTAAAGGAAGCTAGTTTTGCATTCTCAAAAATTCAATGAGAGAGAATCTCATTAAGGAGAAGCATAGTGGAGGATTGTTTGGACATTTTGGCAGACATAAAACAATTGCTTTGGTTGCTAAGAATTATTACTAGCCACAGTTATAGCAAGATGTGAAGAAGTTTGTATAGAGTTGTAAAGTATGTCAAATGGTGAAAAGAGTAAAGTAGAATACAGGGTTGCATCAACCATTACCTATACTAGAGAAGTTGTGGGAGGATGTCAGCATGGATTTTGTTCTTGGATTACTGAGGACACAGTGCAAGCATGATTCTATTTTTTGTAGTGGTTAACAAGTTTTTAAAGATGGCACATTTTATTCCATGCAAGAAGACTAGTGATGTTGTTCATCTGGCAGAGTTCTTTTTTAGAGAAGTGGTGAGACTGTATGGTCTGCCAAAGAGTATAGTTTTAGATTGAGATACCAAATTTATTGGGTATTTCTGGTGTACATTATGGAAGAAGTTGAAAACAAATTTAAGGTTTAGTTCATCACATCATCAACAAACTAATAAATAGACAGAAGTTGTGAATCACAGTTTGGGAAACTTGTTGAGATGTTTGGTTGGAGACAAGCCAAAAGAATGGGATATGATTTTACCATAGGAAAAATTGGCATATAATAATTTTTTCAATAAGAGTACTAGTAAATCACCATTCTAAACTGTACATGGGAGTAGTCCCAGAAATGCTTCTAAATTGAGGTAGTTGAATAAAGGAGAGATAAGTAGTGTTGAAGCAAAAGATTTTGCTAAACATTTGAAAAAATCCATGAGGAGGTGAGGAAGCACATCATAAAGATGAATACACAATATAAGACTAAGGCAGATGTGAAAAGGAGGTATAAGGAATTTTAGATTGAAGATGAAGTCATGGTTCATTTGAGGAAAGAGCATTTTCTAGTGGGTACATATAATAAGCTGAAGATGAAGAAGTTTGGACCTTGCGAGATCATGAAAATGCATGATTCTAGAAATTCTTATGAAGTGGAGTTTCTTGTTGAATTGAATATTTCACCAATATTTAATATTTTAGATTTCAAAAAGTATATGAAGGAGGTGATCGAGATCAAGTTGTAGAAGCCCAGTAGAGTATTCCAGCAGCTAGTTTGGTTACAAAGGAGATTGAGGATATATTGGACAATCGTATTGGCAAAAGTACAAAGAATATAACTTATGAGGAATACTTGGTCAAATGGAAAGGGAGGCCAGTAGAGGATTTATCATGGCTAGCAAGGGAGGAGATTAACCATCTTGGTTTTCCTCTAAGCACCTGAGACATGATGGAGTCACTTCTCAAATTACCCCGGTGTCTAATGCAGGAGCATCTTGGGTGTAAGAGAAATCTTGCATCACCCAAATATATTTTTATTTTAGTCTTTTATATTTTAATAAGGACTAGTAGACAGCGTGCTATTTTTAGTAAGTTTGTCATATGAGCTCAGAATATTCTCATTTTCTATAGGAAGGTTCATTTTAGAGTTGTAAGCCTACCATAAAAATATCATTGCTCAATCATAAGTATCAAAGAAGTTAATTATGGATTTTCGGTGGAAAATTTTGCAAAAAAATCTTCAGGATCATTATTGGAGCCATTAGAGTGCCCAGATGAGGTCTAAAAACTCAACAGAAGAGCACTAGCATAGTTTTAAGCTTGTAGAGCAGGAGTTGGCATTTCTAAAAAGTGGTTATAATAGCCAATCAGAGCAATGATCTGTGAGTTATGTCATTTCAAAGTTGGGCTACCCAAAATATCTAAAATAATTGTCAAAGATGTATTTGGCCAACTCTATATGTCTTGTTAGGGTCTGTCATCCCTAGGTATTAAGTTTCATTGTCTAGAACCTTCCTAGGTAGTATAAAATTGCCTATTTAAGAAAGGCTCAAACATTATCTACAACAACTCTAGGTGATAGTTCGCAGCTTGTCTTACAGATTATTGTAATGAAGGCACCCATGTATGTTAGCAAATTTTACCCATGAATTTTGTAATACCACATTTGTGATGCAAATAAGAAGTCCATATTTTGTTCTTGCATTTGATGTTTTTTCTTTGTTTCTGTTATGAGTTTATGGTATTAAAGGGAGCACCCTTCATCAAAGATGATTAAAGACCTAGAAGCTAAATTAGGCACCCTAGGCAATGATAAAGAACCGTTGCAATTTACTCAATGACTTAGTCAAGATGAAGAATAGGAAAGAGGTGATGAGGAAGAAGAGAAGAAGAATAGGAAGAAGAGGAAGAATCTAGCAAGGGTAAAGCCCTAGTTTTTGTCATGCCACCAAGAAAGAAGGTTTAAAGATCAAAGAAGAAGAAGAAGACAATGACAACTAATTTTGTAATTAATATTTGTATTTGGCCCTAACTCTAAAGGCTTCACAACTAGGCATATTTCATGTAATCAATTATATTTTATGAACAATTATTGTAATTTGGTATCAGATCTTGCATTATTGTTTCTTGTTGTTGTGTTTTCACTATGTGGTTGTATAGCTAGGGGCTAGGACATCTCCTTTAGGGATTATCCCACCTTGCGTTGCATTAGGTGGTATCAAAGAAAAGGTTGTTCCTAAGTGTGTAGATATATTGCCAAAGCTAAGGCAGTTTGCACTAGGATTTGGGTTGAAGAAGTAGATCTGAGTTGATCTTGATCTATTGGTGAATTTATTGCTAGGGTTTTCTAAAATTTTGGAAGATGCATCCAAGAATATTGGACCCTATGGTGATTAATGATCTTAGTGATGCTATAGAAGAATGGATCTTAGAGAAGATGAGAGCAGAATTCAGATTTGAGATTGCATTGATGAAGAGTGACATGATTGCTAAAATTGTAAGTGCTTTAGGTGGTGTACCTAGACATGTGGGTACTAAATATGGTTATGAGGAAGCTACTAAAGACTTTGAATTTTCTAAATCAAGTGGTGAGGCAAGAACTAATGGTATGGAGAGACCTATGGGAATAGAGTTGCTCAACTTGGATCTCAGTTGAAGCTAAAGCATAAAATGGAGGTTTCTAATTTTTTGGGTGCTTTAAATCCTGAAGACCTAATTGATTAGATTGGTGAATTGGAAGACTACTTTGAGCTTGAGGAAATTGAGGATCCACTCAAAGTAAGGTTGGCACAAACTAAGCTGAAGGGACATGCTGCTCTTTGGTGGAAAGAACTACAAAGAGATAGAGAAGATGAAGGTGAAATGAAAATCACTAGATGGAAATTGATGGTGACTAAGTTGAAGGCTAAGTTCATTCCTACTAATTATGAGCTTGAGTTTTTTAAAAGGTTGTTGAATCTAAAGTAGAAGGATATGATTGTGAAAGATTATATAAAGGAGTTCTACAAGTTGACTATTTGGTTTGGGCATAAAGAATTGTCAAAAGAGAATTTAGCTCAGTATATTAATGGTTTGAGATTAAATATTTAGGATGAGGTTGGTATGTTGAATATTCCTTTAGTTGAGGATGCTTATTAGTATGCCTTGAGAGAAGAGGAGAAGCTAAAGAGGAAGAATCAAGGTAGGACCCAAGGGAAGGAGAAGTAGGATAGTTTAGCACAAGCTAAACTAAACATAGTAGGTGAACCAAAACTTGTTGAACAAAAAAGAAGGACAGGTGGATGTTGGTTCAAAGGTAATTGTTTCAAGTGTGGTCAAGAAGGGCATAGATCTTTTGAATGTTTGATTGGGAGGACAATTGCTTTTGTGAATGAGGTTGCAATCTAGGATAGTTAGCCTGAGCAAGGAGAGAGTTTGCTTGCTCAACAAGTACTAGTTGGTGAGAGGACATTGGATTCTTGTTAGAGAACTAGTTTTTTTAGGACTTGTTGTACGTCTGGTGGCAAAATCAGCAAGGTGATTGTGGATGGTGGTAGCATTGATAACCTTGTTGCTAAAGAGATGGTTCAAAAACTTGGTTTGAAGAGAATAAGACATCCTTATCCTTATAAGATTGGTTGGTTACAAGGTGAGCATGCTTTGGAAGTGAGGGAGCAATGCCTTATTGATTTCTAGATTAGGCAGTATAAGGGTGAAGTGTTGTTTTATATTGTGGATAAGAATAGTTGTCATGTGTTACTTGGTAGACCTTGGTAGTAGGATTGCAGGGATGTGCATGATTGTGTTACTAATGTGTTTATTGTTGAGAAAGGTGGCAGGAAGTTTTCCATAATTCTTTTGCAGAATGAAGAGCTCAATAGGAGGAACTTGAGTATTGGCAGTCAAGTTGAGTTGGTAGATTTTGTGAAGGTTGGAGATCAACTTGGAATGCAAACCTATGGAACACCTATGGTGGATGTGATGAAGAAGAAGAAAAATAAGGGAAAGAATGTGTAAGTTGAAGAATTAGAGGACATGTATGTGAAGAACTAGTTTTGTATTTATGTGTTGAATCCCATAAGATGTTCTTCTAGGTACAAGAACATCTTTTTGTACCTAGGGTGTCTAATGCAGGAGAATCCTAGGCTTTCCTACAATCTTGCATGTTTGGAGGGATTTTGGTTAAGTTTTGAGGAGCATCAAGCTTGGATTTTGGTGGAGTTATGTTTTCATGGTTAGGGATGTGTTGAAGACACATTGGGGAACTTCCCTCATGATTTCATATATATTGGATGGATTGAGTTGAAGTTTGAGCTATTTGAACCTTGCTGTTGAAACTGAGTTTTTCTAGTTTCTGGGTGCTTTTTGCAAGGTGTGTAAATAATCTTGAATAATTAATGAGAGGCTGATCACTTTAGGAATTTTAGAGGACCTAAATTACTATCTTTTGTTAAGGGAAAAAGTCCTAATTCATTATAGGTTGGAAGATATGACAATTCTCCTGGAGTATCAATTTCTAGTAGTTTCGCACGACAGTCTGCTATGTGTGACTTTCAGGATGGATGCACACTTTTCCTTAGGGATTTTTCCTTTTTTAATTTAAGGTGATTTAGAGGACCTAAATTACTACCAATGATTCAAATCATGAGTTATAATTCAATCATAGTTAGGAGATATCACAATTTTACTCAGATATCAATTTTGGGCATTTAATTTCTGTTGGAGGCCCGACTTGTGGCATTTAATTTATGTATGGGCATTTGATTTATGTTCTAGGCTGACTTGTGGATTATTTGGGTATAATTAGGGGGTATTTTGGAGTCTTTTTTTCATTTTAAGGAGGAGTGAATGTGGGAGTAGCTGAAGGGTGAGTTTTCTTGAGTCTGTGGACAGAGGGCTGAATGTGAGGTAGTTTATAGCATGATTGTGATGAATTTGTGAGTGTGTGGACAAAGTGATAAATTTCAGGTAGTTTACACTTGGATCTTGGAGAAGATCTAGGGCTATGACTAAAAAACAAGGAGGTTGATTGGTGGGCTTGCGAGCACAAGTTTAGATTTCCTTGATGGTTTCTTCCAGATTATTGTTATGTTACAGATCTAGGCTAGCTAGGATTGGTTCTGTAAGTTGGATCTTGAGGGATCTTGTAGAAATAATTTTGTAATTGCTATTTGTATTTGGCCCTAACTTGAAAGGCCTTGTAGCTGGGCATATTGCATGTAATCAGTTATATTTTATGAAGAATTATTGTAATTTGGTATCAGATCTTGCATTATTGCTTCTTGTTGTTGTGTTTTTGCTATATGGTTGTATAGTTGGGGGCTAGGATATCTCCTTTGGGGATTCTTCTACCTTACACTATGTCACTAGCTTAGTACCTAACTCGTGGTTTTCTCTCTAGACTAATTTCAAGTCTTCTCCTTACTAACTAATGCTCTCCTTTGATCTGATAACTCTTGTCTTTCCCTTCCACTTTCACTAATTATGAATAGGTCACTTATTATATTATATAATAATAGAATTCTTGAATGACTTTTTATCTTCCCCTCTCTAATCATTACACACACGTGATCACTTCTAATTTAGGTTAAGATCATCGCTATATAAAGATTCCTTGAAGAGTCTTCTAGATGGTTCAATATTTTGCCTCTTCATCTTGATCGTTGAACATACACATGGGGATTTGTGATCCACACCATGTAAATGTTATGTAACAACCTCAACAAGTATTAATTATTCTATAACAACCTCTTCAAAACTTAAATAACCTTCCAAGTTAGCTTGATAATTATTTTTCCTAAAATTTTGTTCCATTCCTGACTTTTATATAAAATATGCATTTCTTGGCCTCTATTGTTAATGGTGCTCAACCTTTATTAACTTTCAGATGCTTGAAATATACTATTCTTGACACATACTATATCACTCAGTAGTTATATACTTGGAATGTTGCTGATGTCTTGCTCGATTGCTAAATGAGCTTGGTCCATATAGAACATTACTCTGTGACCATACTTTACTTGACTTATATACAATTACCCAGTAATTACTCTCTATTTCATATCAAAAAAGTTGTAGCCATGCCTTCCTTGGCTTTACTGCTTGTACAAATGTGTTGTCCATATCAACAAGAAAATAAATTTTGTGACCAATTCCTATGGAATTCTCATTCTCCTTTTATTCTTAGCTTGAATTCATCAAAATATATATTCATTGCAATATCAAAACTGTCTCCCAATTAAGTAATAGACTCATTGATTTTCCTTGTAATTGGTTTGTCTTGTTCCCATACAACATCTCCTATACCAAGAAAATACTTCTAAATATAAAAGAATATACAAACAATTAGGGAACCAAACTTACACATTAATTTCTTTGCCTTTCTTATGGATGATAGGTTTTCTACTATTTTTATCATTTGTAGCTCAGAAAAATCATACTAATGATCTTTTCTCACAATCTTCAATGCTTGGTCCACAACCATACTCAACACACAATTTAGTCTACTATATTGACATACTTTATGAGCAATGGATCTCACTAAAAATTATATAAGTGGATTAAAAATGCTTGTAATGAATAGGCCAAGTCTATTCCACTTGACTCCTATCAACTTCTCCTCAGCTCAAGCTTCACATGGTTTTCTTCCCATCTAGGGTTGGATAGCTAGTAACCCTATGCATCATCATCTTCATGATTTTTATTGGTCCATTCTATAGCTAGTACTTCATGTCATTAACTCTTCTTAAAATAACTTCGATCTATTCCATTACAAAAATTCTTGGAAATTATAGGGCTCAAGTTAACCCTTTCCTTTTAACAAGTTTAAACTCATTCTTCAAGGTTCCTTTATCACACAACTTGTCATTAGCTTCCCTAATCTCATAGTCTCCTACTTTTCCAATTTTGCACATGTAACAACTTCTGACATCAAGAATCACGATAACTTTTGGTAGTATCAAGGATAACACACCCATTGAGTCTCCTTTAACAACAATTTATAGAATAGCACAAAATTTAAATAGAGAATAGACATCACTCATCACCAATAGAAATTTACTAACCTTTTGGCTCATTCTAGTGGTCAATGAAGCTGCCATGATCATAACTAGGGTTTGATATTTGACACTCCTTTAACAAAAAATTCCTTCTATGGATATGTGACACTTGATCATGCTCTCGTTCAACCTTTTTATTCAATTCACTCCTTGAAATCTCCATTGGTTACTAAAATTTGCTTTATCGCTTGATCAATTAATCACTCAAAGTTCTTCAAAATTATGGATGTAAAGTATAAAATAATGTATGAAATCTATTATATACCTTATATTTTGATCAATTAATTTTTCCATTAATTTTGTGTCTTTTATTGAATGGAATCTAGAAAGCATAACAACTCAATCTCTTCCATAGCCTTTGGTCTTTATTAGAATGCTCGGTCTATGTTGTAATGCTCAGTCAACATAGACAATATACTAAACCTTTCACAAACTTTATTCTCTTGCATCATATATATATATATGAAATTTTGGCACACATTTATGTAAGGAACTATTGTATGATGTATCATTTAGGTATTTAGTTCCATATATACCTCTTTTTCTTAGTTAGAGATGTCATGATCAACTTCTCCATTGGATTGGGTGACCTAAGTTCCATTAAATCTACTATTTACATCTTCTATTTTCTATTTCAATTTCTAGTTCATTTCATTCCTCACTTTCTCAATGTCTACTTTGCCTTTTCCTTTGTCGTCTATTTGATTTTCTAAATATATTTAAGTCCTACAATTATTGCTTTAATGTCCAAACTTATGACATTTGGAACATGCATTGTTAGGTGCATAATTCTTATTTCTTTGATTTTGCTAGTAGGGTTTTGTCACCGATCTACATTCAAATTTTGTATGCGCATATTTCAGACAGTTATAGAAATATCCTTCAAATCTAGGTCTAGTAGGTGCATTTCTCAAATTTGACATACACTAATGTTTTGATGTCCTTGTTTCTTTCAGTAAAAATAGTAACCAATAAACTTAGGCTTGGAATTTTGCATACCATGTTTACTTCAATAGATATTTGTAGTATGACCAATGTTTACATAGTGATAGCAAGTTGGCTTGTCTTTTGGCATTGCATTTCTTATTTCTACATTCCTAGATAATTCTCCTTTCTTAGTGCATAAATGTCCTGACCCATTAGAAAAACTTGATGAATTCATAAGTTCTTCAAAATATTTCATTGCTTTCTTTGGTTTATTGAATTTATCCATAGATTCCTTCTCATTCTTCAATTTATTCTTTAGTATCTCATTGTGTTATTTTAGGTTGGAAATATCCACATCCTTGTGATTCAGTATCTAATTTGTAGTCATTAGGTGATTCAGTATCTAATTTGTAGTCATTAGTTGATTCATTAGATCCATTTGTGTATTTGTGATCTTCTGAACATTTGATATCCTTTCTTCTATTCTAGTAGCCATTACCCTCTTGTCACATTCTGCTATAGTTCTATCTTCTTCAACTTTAATTCTTTGTTAAGTCACTTCCAATAGTATCATTGATTGGATGTCATGTTCTCTTTTTAGTGACCTTATATCTTCATTGAGGAGTTTGTTCCTTTCAAGTGGTTCAATAGATGTTTTTTCATTAGGATTTATTGGGTCAAATAGTCCTCCAGTTTCAACTTCTTCATAATAGAATTGCTTTATATGGATGGCAATTTGCTTCCTTTTTAGGGAATCCTTCAGATCTTGTCTTGCCTACTCTAGTTTTTGCAATGCGAGTTGGATGTTGATCACCTGATTGTCAATAGTCTTGTCTTGTTTGAAAGCCTCCATCTTCCAAGATCTAATCTCCAAGACTTTAAATTTCTTTTAGAGAACCAGAGCTCTAATACCAATTGTTGACTTATGGAGGAGTAAACTAGGGGGTGAATTAAAATCTGTAATAATTTATACCATTTCACAAATTCATCTACATCCAATAATAACTTATGCATGCAATACAATAAATGTAAACTTGTTGTAACATGTAAATCAATTCAATCACATGCATGAAAGTAATAACACATAACACAATATTTGTTACCTAGAAACACTTTGAGGTAAAGGTAAAACTAGGGTGGGGTTGATACCCACAAATCTTCACTACTGCAATAATAAACTTATCTAGTTAAGGTTCCAATGTTTGACCATAATATATGATCTACTCTATGAGGAGTCTGTCTTGTTAAAGACTTAAGAAATTATTAGGTTTCTAGTAAAAGCAAAAATTTGTGTCACCATTTAGAATACCAAAATCTATTTTTCTCAAATCTCATTTCTCCGTCAAAACTCAATTTTTTTCAAAAATTAAAAATACCCTTTTATAGATCTTAGACTCAATATCATCCTTATATAAATTTCTAAGTATTTTGATTAGTTATAATTACATTATAATTTCAAAATATTATAAGTCGATATTTCAACATTTCAGAAGATACTCACTCAAAAAATGAAAAAAAATAGTAAATCATATAAAAAAAAAGTAAAAATTATATTTGGCTCTAGAGGAGAGAGTAATCTTCACGAATATGTAATTTTCTTTCAAGAAGGTCTAGATTTGATAGGGAAGTTTTCACGAGGGGAAAAACTATTGGATTTTTATAAGGTCAAACTTGAGTACTTATAAAAAGAAAATATGCAACAAAAATCATTATTTTTTCCCCCTAGCTATACATGTCATCTATAAGATATTTTCAAATCAGAAAAAAAAAAGATGATTTGCATATACTTGTTTGGCGGGAACCACACCCTATATTTTTTATAATTAAAAAAGGACTTCAAAATTTAAAAAAATGAATAAATTCTTACTAAATTTTTTTATAAAAATTATAGGCATAAAATTTATCCAATTCTACACATTTCATCAGCTTACATCATCTTCAAATTCTAAACACAAATACAATTGTTTTTGTCATTAATGTTGAAGTATCACATTCTGATATCTCGTTTCTTTATAAAAGGTGACATGGGTTTGTGCTTTTACACTTTCACCTTGTTAGAGGATTTGACACTTACAACTAAGTAAGGAGTTTTTTAGGAGATTTACAAAGACCTATAATGAGATTTACCTTGATTCATGTCTGTTAAAACTAACTAAGTACTTGACTCTAAGTTTCCTCTAAAAGCTGATTTTGAGTCTCCTCCTTACTAACTAATCCTCTTGTTTGATCTTATAACTCTTGTCTTTCCTTTCTAGTTTCACTTCTTATGAATAGGTCACTTGTTTTATTAGATGATAACATAACCCTTGAATGAATTTTGATCTTCTCTTTGATCTTTACACACATGCACATGATTAGTTCTAATCTAGGTTAAGATCATCACTATATAAGTTCCATGAAGAGTCTTCTAGATGGTTCAATGTTTTACCTCTTTATCCTAATCATTGAACATAAAAATGGGGATATGTGATCCATGCCATGTAAATGTTCAGTAAAAACCTCAAAAATTATTAAATCTTCTGTAATAACCTCTTAAAAAACTTAAATAAACCTTCCAATTTAACCTGATAATCATTTTTCCTAAAAATCCATTCCATTCATGACTTTTATATAAACTCTGTGTTGTTCAGCCTCTACTATTACTAGTTCTCAGAATCGCATTTTCTTGTTCTTTATTAACTTTTTGATGCTTGACATATATTGTGCTCTACATATACTATATCACTAAGTACTTATATATTTAGAATTTCACACAATCACTGATGACTTGGTTAGTCATCAAATGATTTCAATCCATATAGAAAAGTGCTCTATAACCATACTTTTCTTGACTTCTATATAATTACTTGATACATACTATCTTAT